>CM053585.1:458257253-458281410 GCA_028646515.1 Pseudochirops corinnae
AGGGTAGGGGAGAGGAGAACCCATGTGATTAATAATAATATAATTTTCAAAAAAATTACTTTGATATTTTATCATAAAGATTACTCAGTACTTTCAAGGACTATGCTACTAAGAAAGTACAAACTCTGGCAAGAAATATCAATTTGTGCTCTATATTTAATGCTAGAGGACATTTCTGAGTTTAGAGAGATTCATCAACAACAAGATTGATCCCAACCTGATGAGACCTTTTGACCACAACAAAAACAAGTAAAAACCATCTACAACCCATATAAATCATCTGCATTTCTATATGTTACTAACGAAGCCCAACAGCAAGAGATAGAAAGAAAAATTCCATTTAAAGTTACTGGAGACATTATAACGTATTTGGGAATCTACCTGCCAAAACAAACCCAGGAACTGTATGAAGAAAATTACAAAAAACTTTTCACACAAAGTCATATCTAAATAATTAGAAAACATCAGCTGTTCGTGGGTAGACTGAGCTAATATAATAAAAATGACGATTCTACCTAAATTAATTTAGTTATTCAGTGCCATACCAAACAATTATTTTTACAGTTATAAAAAATAATGTTGAAATTCATCTGGAAGAACAAAAGTTTCAGAATATCAAGGAAATTAATGAAAAGAAATGCTAGGGAAGGTGGACTAGCCACACCAGATCTTAAATTGTATTATAAAGCAGCAATCATCAAAACCACTTGGTACTGGCTGAGACATAGAAAAGTTAGATCAGTGGAATAGGTTAGGGACACAAGATGCAGTAGTCAATCATTATAGCAATCTACTCTTTGATATACCCAAAGACCCTAGTTTCTAGGATAAGAACTCACTGTTTGACAAAATTGCTTGGAAAACTGGAAAATAGTATGACAGAAACTGAGCATAGACCAATATCTTATACCACATAACAAAATAAAGTCTAAATGGGTGCATGATCTAGATATAAAGGCTGGTATTGTAAGCAGTCTGACAAAGCAAGGAATAGTTTACCTGTCAGATTTATGGAGTAGGGAAGAATTTATGTCCAAAAAAGAGATAGAGAGTATTATGAAATGCCAAACAGATAACTTTGATTACATTAAATTGAAAAGGTTTTGTACAAATAAAGCCAATGTAGCCAAGGTTGGGAGAGAAGCAGAAAATTGGAAAAGAATTTTTATAACCAGTGTCTCTGATAAAGGCTTCATTTCTAAAATACAGAAAACTGACTCAAATTTATAGGAACACAAGTCATTCCCCAATAGATAAGTGATCAAAGGGTAGGAACAGGTAGTTTTCAGAGGAATAAATTAATTCTCTTTATAGTCATATGAAAAAAATGCTCTAAATCACTATTGATAAGAGAAAGGCAAATCGAAACAGTTCTGAGGTACCACATCACACCTATCAGATTGCCTAGTGTCGTGAAACAGGAAAAAATGATAAATGTTGGAGAGGATATGGGAATGTTTGAACAATAATTCATTGGTGGTGTGAGCTGATCCAACCATTCTGGAGAGCAATTTGAAACTATGCCCAAAGGGCTATAAAAATATGACTACTTTCTTTTTTTTTCCATCATTTTTCCCATTGTTTATAATTCTTCTATGCAACATGACTAATGTGAAAATGTGCTTAATAGGAAAAAAAATAAAATGACTGGAAGAAATCACTGGGTAGCCCCCCTCCCCCTCAAAAAAACCCAACAGAATTTACTAGGCCATGAAAAGGCTGCCATCTATACCAGTGGAAGTGTTATTCATGAAATCACAAATCTTTTGAGGTATTTAGAATAATATAACTAGAGAATATAGAAGATGATGGGTGAGATTAACAGTGACTGAGTAAGCAGAAAGGTACTTTAAAGATAAATTAATTCAAACTCATTATTATAAAGGAGAGGAAATGGGAACTCAGAGATAAAATCACTTTCTAAATGCCAGTCACATGATGAGTTAGTGGCAGAAGATTAGATTTTTTGACTTTTACCATTTTCACTGCCTCTTACTTTGCACCCAAGTACTTGTGGGTAGTTCAATTCCTCAAAACAACAAGCATTAATAAAACACTTACAATGTATCAGGCAGTATTAAGTGAAAGAAATAAAAAAAATAAAAGATTGAGGATAGATGCAACAGGTAGGAAGGAAACTATAGCAGAGCAAACACATAGAGAAGAGAACACATTCAGAAAGATGGAGTAGTCAAGAAGGAAAAGAACTGAGAAAGGATCACTAGGCTTATCAATAAAGAAATTCCTAGTGACCATGGAAAGAGTAGTTTCAGATGAGTACTGAGCATGAAATCCAAATTCCAAAGGGCTGAGGAATAATTGAGACTTGAGAAAGTAGAAACAAGTTTGTAGACAGATTTTGTTGGATTTTGACTCTGAAAGGGAGGAAAGATAGCTTGAGAGTCAAGTGAAGACTTTTCCTAAAATGAAGTTTTTTGATATATTTATTTTTCATAAACATAGTTTTCCCTGGTATCTCTACCTCTCCTGCAGAACCATTCCGTATAACAAATAATATGTCTTAGAGACAAAAAAAGAATGAGGAAAAATTTGCATGATCAATGCATCAAAAAAGTCTGAAAATATGTAGAATGTGTAACATTTATGGTCCTTTCACCTCTGAAGAGAGGGTGTTATGAATGCCTTCTCATAATCCCTTCTTTTAAGACATACTTTTCTTCATGATTTTGTACCATTCATTTTTTTTATTTTGGGGGGTAGTTCTTTCCATTTGCATTGTTGTTGTCATGGTGTATGTTGTTTTCTTGGCTCTGCTTACTTCTCTATATGCACTAGTTCATGGAGATCTTTCCATGCTTCTCTGTACTCATCACATTCATAACTTATAGCACAGTAATATTCCATTATATTAATGCACCATAACTTGTTTAGCCATTTCCCAATTGATGTGCATCTACTTTGTTCTCCATTTTGCTATCACAAAAATGCTACTATAAATATTTTAGTGTGTATAGAGACTTTTTCTTATCAATGGCCTCTTTGGAGTATAAGCCTCATCTCTGGGTGCAAACATGTATGCATTTTAGTCATTGTGCATATTTTCAAATTGCTTTATGAAATAGTTGCACTGATTCATAGCTGCACCAACCATGTATCAGTGTGTCTGGCTTCCAACATTGATGATACTTATCCCTTGTCATCTTGGCCAAATGGTAGGGTGAGAGGTGAAACCTCAAGTTTGTTTCAATTTGCATTTCTTTTGTTAGTGATGGAGTGATTAGTGTGAAGTATTCTTTTTTAGTTTGTAAATTTGTCTTAGGAGGACTATTTGTTCTTATCCTTTGGTCAGTCGTTTAAGTTAGGAGTGATCTTTTAATTGCCAAATCTACACATCTCCTCCTCCCTATTCACACAGTCACCACCCTGTTGGAGGCTCTCATCACCACCTAGATTTTTGGTTGGTCGCCCTGCTTCAAAATCTCTTTCTACTCCAAATGTTTCTCCACTCCACTGCCAAAGTATTTTCCTATATCATAAATCTGATCGTATCATCTTCCCATTCTGTAAACTCCAATGGCTCGCTATAACCTCTATGATCAAATGTAAAATCCTCAATTTTATAAAGTTCTTCCTAAAGTTCTATATTTTTTTAAATTAAAAACTAGGTTCAGATAAGCATGGCATGTCATCCTGAGATCCTGTGCTCTTCTGAATACTTTCTCCCATTTTCTCTGGCTTTTTCTGGTGAGTGCAGAATAGTCATGCTGTTTGCATTTTCCATTCCTTTGTATTTGAAGGTCTTTCTCTTGGTTGTTGCAGACTTTCTTGTTTATCACTTAATCCAAATAAATTTTACATTGCATGCTCATGGTACAAAATTGCTAGTAACCAAGTGGCCTGTGGTCTCACCTAGGAGTGTTATCAGCTAGTGTCTGGGTAAATCATTTAATTTCAATAGACCTCATTTGTACAGTTTGAATAATGATACCTGCCCACAGAAGTTTACTGTAAAGTTTACTGTAAAGATCAAATACGATTGCTTTTAGCAGGTGCCATCAGGGTCCAGTGACTTATCAAAGCATCAGGGCAGGGAGCCTGCAGCCTCAAGGCCACATGTGGCCTTCTAAGTCCTCAAGTATAGCCCTTTGACTGAACCCAAACTTCACTGTTCTGTATGTACTTGAGGTACATGTGATCTTGAGGCTGCGGTCCCCTTTGCCCCCAATTTTAGAATTATTCTAAAACAAATGCTAAAATAAAAGGAAAGAAGAGAACTATCCACTTCATTTTTTAGGCCCCTTCAGAAACATGAGGGCTGTCCCTTTGACTACATATATGCGAAGCTACAAGCATAAGAGTGTAGATACCGATAAAGTGGGTATCATTAGCTAGCCATGTCTTATAAACGTTACCATGGCAAGCTTGAGGAAATCTTTAAGATTCATCTACATGCTACACTATGGCTCTAAACAAATAGGTTAAGGGGAAGATTCTAGCCAGGACAATTAATTTGTGAGTTGATCATATTGAGGCAGTGTGACATAAAGCTGGCTGCAAAGTCAGGAGGACCTACCTAACTTGTGACTTAAACTCAGTACTAGCCAGCTTTCTGAGATTATAAATTGTGGAGATGGGGCCAAAATGAATTGGTAAAGGAGGTTTAATCAATGGGAGTTCCTTATATCCATAAACTTCCTATTCTTAAGACTCTAAGAGCTGAGATAGCTTTGTGAAGCATGCAAAAGAAAGTGATCACAAGGAAAAGAAAGCCAAAGAAAAGGGCACTGGGGTTCAACTAAAGGGTTGGTCCACTCCACCCAGAGAAGCACAAAGGTGGGAACAGATAGCAAAGAGTCTGATATCCAGTTCCCTAGGAATGCTTAGCAAAAAGAGATAAAGAAAAAATTAATTATGAGAATAAAGACACAATTAGATAATAGATGTGAAAATGCTCAAGTAAATTCTATGCCAATATACAATATTATTAGTGTGCAAACACCACCAGCTTTATAAACGTAGTGACATTCAGCTGTTCCATAGAACAGTTTGATGATGATGATGATGATGATGATGGTAATAATGTCATCATCCCCAGAACAGCGACCAGAATAAAAACAGATTGTTCCACATGGTGTTTGGGACCTTAGATTTAGATCTGGAAAGGTCCTTAGAGATGTAGATATTGCAAACTCCTCATTTTATTGGTGAAAAACCGAGACCCAGGAGTTCACAGTTTTATGTGAAATCCTCTTTGTCATTTTCTCTGAGTGTTTGTTGATAAATGTTAAGTTCATAATAATAATAAAAATGTTTGAATACAAAATAATAAAAAAGAGAAAGGAAAAACAAAACCCAAAACTGCAGACTCAGAAATGTGACTTGCCCAAGGCAACACAAGTCGTAACTTGCAGAGACAGGATCCAAATTTTGATTCAGTGACCTTTCCACAGCTATATCCTAAGGTTTGAATTTTTCCTGGGAGATAATACAGAGGCAAACAGTTCTGGTAACTTGAATGGGTCTGAACCCTGATCTGAAACATTTCAGGGGCCTCCTTTCATAACTGAGGAGAACCAAATGCATGTTGTTGCTGCTGATAAGACTTCATCATTCTTAACAATAATGTATCTTTTAAAACCTGTTATCTATTTTCTGCTAACAGTAAGTGATATTCTACATTTTGTGGATATGTGAAAAATCTGCCATACAGTGTTGAAATGACATGTACAGTAAGGAAGAACAGAAAATTGGAGGTAAGATGCATCCTTATTACATTGTGTTAAATGGGAAACATTACAAATGCTTTTCCTGACATCGTTTATGATAGAATAAAACCTGTTGCTAAGCATACTAAAATTATCTGTTTCTATTCTTTCAAAAAATGTGAACTATGTTCATTTTCTATTTTAAATTGGGAAAGGAATGTCATTTGTGTAAGTCATTTTCTGTAGTCATGTTGTTTTTTTACAAAGCTTGAAAACTATAGTTTATTACCTGCCTAATAAGGACCTAAGTGCTCAGTTCCTGAGTAGGGATCATGAGGACCGCTGGAGTGAGAAAAGCCAAGGACACATTTTGGCAAGTAACAGCCACTCACATTTCAAGGTCTATAAAAGAAATGAGATTGCCTCTCTTTAAATACTTTTCTCTCAACTATGTGTTTGGCCATGTGTCACATACAGCGTTCTCATCAGTTCTTGGCATGAAAAATTCCAAATTATCCTTTACTAACAGACAATTGAGATAATTAGATGACATTCATTTGGATGGACAGTTTATGGAGCTTGTCTGTGCAGACATCTATCTGGTTCAGATACAATGAATGGACAAAGAGATGGGCCAGGAATTGAATAATATGAGATGACTAGGTTGGATGATACTTTTATAATCCTAAGCTTCTCCTTGAAACAAAGTCTGCATGATTTAAAAAAAAAATCATGTTTTGTTTTTACATATTCCAATAGGCATCTTTCTCCTCCCTCTCCCAGACAGCTATCTCTTATAACAAAGAATGAAGAAGAGAAAACAAAACAAGATTCACGATGATAATAATAGCCAGCATTATATGTAGCAAGCACTTCATGGCTTACAAAGTACTTACATATATGATCCTGCATGATCCTTGTAAGAACCATGTGAGCTAGGTGCTACTGTCATTTGCATTTTACAGACGAGAAAACTGAGGCCAGGAGACGTTTAGTGATTTGCCCATGTCACATAGCTAGAAAACATCTGAGAAATGATTTGAATTCAGTCTTCTTAACTTTCATGTACATGAGTCTGTGCACCAACACACATATATTTTTATGTCTATGGTCACCCTCTTCTGCAAAGACTGGAGGGGACTATTTTCTCATGCTTATTCTTTGGGGGGAAAATAATGCATCTTTTTAACACAATTTCTTTCTATTTATGTTTTATTTATTGTGAGTCATATAATACTACAGTATCTAGAGAATCTAAATTGCCAGTGGGCTATACATTACAAGGAGGAATTATGCAGAAGTGATGTGTGGGATGACATCAGAGGAAGGAGAGAGAGGGAGTAAAAAGATTAGCTGTCTATATAGCAAGTGAGGGACCACCAACAGTCAGCCAGACTGTTTAGTTTTATTCTCTACAATCTTAGGGTATATCAAGGAAGTCTCCTGAATACATACACACATTGTCACCTTGCCAACCACCCAGAAATGAATTTATGGGAGGCCATGTAAAAGAATCACATAAGAAGGTTAGATATTGATGAATTAAGATCTGCATCATTGGTGGGAACATTGATGAGACCACATATCTAATAGAGTATTCAAGTTAAGATAGCATCACAGACTCTAAAAACAACCTGGAAAAAGGATGTGGGCCTACTACAAATGCAAATGATATGATTTACCATCGAAAAATACCTCAATTTGCCCTCATGTCTTAGTTGTCTGATTAACCTGAGGAATATTAGTGAGTTTAAGGGTCCTCTGAAAGGAAGACACACAGACTATTCATGGATAGTAGCAAGAGTTATCTCAGAGATGGTACAAGAAGCCTTGGTTATCAACCATCTTCCTTTCCTCAATGGTATGTTGGACTTGAATAATCAGCTGAGGTAGAAACAATTAACATACTAAAGCTATCTAACCCCAAATGGCCAACTCTTCTGTGGTGCTGAGGGTTACCTACTGTGCAATTAGGAATTGGAAAAGTTCCAGAAAGTACCTACATACCAAGAACTCCCTGGGATATGCTGACCACTGCAAAAAGCAGGCAGAGGTATTAAAATAAGAAGTTAGGGAACAGAAATAAAAAGATGCCATTATAATGAATCCTTAGTGATCTGAAGTGATCCTGCCCTCAATTCTGAAGAAACTGAAATAGGGCATTGTAGCATTTATTACAGATTTGAACCCCTGCTCTTTTGATGTCTCCTTAACTGTCTTTCTACTGCATTATGCTTATCTTAGTAATCTGAAAAAGAGTCAATGTGAGGTCTTAAAGGGACTAATCAATTACCAGAGAGTTTCATGAAAACATCTTCTGAACACTTCTGAAAAATAATAATACATAATAAAACCATATTTGCTGATTTTATTTAAGAATTTAATGGGTAAATTATCTAAATCTTTAATAAGTTATTTTAGTCATTTCATCAAGAGCTTCAAAAAACAAAATCTAAGAGTTTGAAAATCATTTTATCTAACATTTGATCAAATTATGAACCTCTTCCATAAGTAACTGATGAAATACCCACATTTGAAATATTGTGATCACACCCATTAGTCTATGTGTTTCTGGATCTGTGTGATTCATTTCCATTGATTCGTACATTTTTCTCAAGCTTCCCTTGTGTCTCTTTTTTCCAGCATGCCTAATTCATTCCTCAAACCATTTCAGGCTAGCAGAGGAACTGGCTACATTCCTACTTCTGTGCGCACTTTTGTTCTTCCTACTTTAATGTTTCCTTTCTATCTGTACTCTACATTCTCTGACAATACACCCCTTGATCTGAATATATCCATCTCTCTTCATAATGATCAAACCCATACATTTCTTATGCTACTTTTTTCTTCTAAAGTTGAACATTCTACTATGATTAAACTGGCTTTTGTCCTGGGCCTAATTATTATCTTTTTTCTCTGCTTTCTTGTCTTAACAGACATTTTCCTCTTTATTTCCCCATTGTTCTCATTTTCTACTCCTCCACCCTTTTGTCCATATCTTCTCAGTGTCTTTTCTAGACCATAGAACTACCATGCTTTCTCCATTTCTAATTATCTGGATTCCTTGCTGAATAGGCATACCATCCCTCCTAAATCATTATCAATGTGGTTAATATCCAACCCTCACTTCATTTCAGAAGTCTCATAGATAATTTGAACATCTCTTTCTACCCACCTCATTCATTGCAGTCATCACCATGGGCTTCAAAATCCATGGTGACCACCCACCAGACTTAGAGTCTGCCACTACCTTCATTTCCTCACTACCCACTGCTTCCTAACTCCCCAGCTTTTGTGATCTCTATCTCCATGCTCCATCATTGACACAAAGCAAGGTTGCACTTTAGAGAATAAGTACAGGTAAAGAGTAGGTAAAAGGAACAATTTGCAGATGACATGATATTTTAAATAGAGAATCCTAGAGATTCAATGAAAAATTTAATCAAAATAATGACTATTTTTGGTGGAGTATCAGGATATAGAATAAATTCACAAAAAAGCTCACCAGCTGTTCTGTAGATTACTAACAAAATAAAGGAAGAAATAAGAAAAATTCAAAATAACTCCAAATTTAAAAAACTGCCTAGGATTCAAACTACCTATGTACATTCAAGATTTAGATCAGTGGAACTATAAAATACTCCAGTGTTGGTGTTATTTTTTTTCTTCAATAATGTAACATAAATGCCTGTATTTTTTCTATAAGTAAGTAAAAAAAACATGTTTTTTTGGCACTTCGTTTTGCCAAATCCATTCCTGATTCTCCTCAACTTCACTGCTTCGTTTGACATCATGATTAATCTCCAACTTCCACCTTCTGACACTTTCTTCCTTTCTTGGCTTCTCTGACATTCCTATTCTCTAGGTAGTCTAACCTCTTTAAAGCTTTCTTTATTTCTTCATTCATTTTCCTCCCATTTCCTTCTCTCTTGAATATTTCTATGATTCAAGACCCAGCCCCTCTTCTCTCTTCTCTCCTGCAAACTGTCCTTCAGAAATCTCTTCAATTTTTATGGCTTCAATTTAGTGATCATAACTTTCAAATCAATATATCTGTTTTCTTTATTCCAACTTAGATTCCAGTTTTTAAATCTCTAGTAACTGACTAACCATTTACATTTGAACCTAATGTTGTCTTAAATGAAATTTATAATATTCCTTACCAAATCACCTCTATCTGTTAACTTCTCTATTTCTGACATTAGTACCATCGTGCTACCTGTCACTCAAAGTAGGAAATGTAGATTCATTTTGGACATATCCTTCTTCTTGAATACTGCATTCAAGTACAGACCAAATCATATTGATTTACTTTAAAAAATATCTAGTCCAATTTGTATAAGGGCCATCCCTAGGTCCTCAGCAGTATAGAGTGATAAAGACAACTTTGTTCTGCTTTAAGTCTCCTACAGACTGAAATGTGTTATAGAAATGAATTTCCATTCCCATTTCTAACACCTTGGTTCAGGCCCCTAATTAGCTCATACTTGGAACCCTGTAACAACATTCTACCTTACTGTATCTTTTGATTATATAGGTAAGGAAATTAACTTTGTCATAAGTGTTGTAATGTAAAGAACACTAGACTTGGAGTCAGGAGAGATGAAAGTTCATTTCTCAGCTCTAACCCTATCTAGCTGTGTTACTGTGGCCCTGATTCTTTATCCTTAACTTCCTTATCTGAAAAATGAGATAATATTTCAATTAAGCATCTCACAGGATGGTTTGAAGCTTTCTTGTTTTAAGATAGAATATAGAGCTTGTATTTTTATGGATAAAATAAGATCTTTTTTATAATTTTTTAAAAAAGGATTTAAATGGGATTAAGTACATAAATTCAGAAGGATAAGGGGAAGAGGGTAAGAGTCTCTTCAATATAAAGCAGATAAAAGGAAGATAAGAGATAAGTAAGCAGTATAAATTCACTATTAATGTTTCCAAAAACTTTTGAACAGAAGCTTAACCTTAAGATTAATATAATAGGTGGCTCTCATTGATTAGTCAGAAGTTGCATTTTTTTTGGGAAGAAACTATACCATGTGAGGAAAATGAGAATAGAATAAAGTAGAGGGGCAGAAAACCAGGGGGCTCTACATTTTCTCATGGATAGTGTCCCACAGGAATGATGAAGGTGAGTTGGCTCTGGGACATGCACAGCAACCCTCCTTTAGCAGATGAGGAAAAGGGCACCAAATGTTTGGATTTTAAAGTATACAATTTGCTCTTCCTTCTCTGGGGGCAGGATTGTTGAAGGGAAGGGAGCAGCAGGAGCTAACACTTTGTAAACCTTAAGATGCTCTGTAAATGTGAACCGCTATTCCTTTTCCTCTTCTAGGAAGTATTGCAAACCATTGCTAGCTTTCTCTCCCCTGAGTACCATTCTCATCATACTGTATGACTCAAAAACCTTTAATGCCTCATTTCATTGCCATGTCAAGTTTAAATTCATCTGCTTAGTGTTCAAGACCTTACATAATCTGGACCCAATGTATAGGAGCAACCTCATTTACCACTAATTTCTTTTGCAAAGTATATCAACACCCTGGAGAATAAGTATAAGACATTGAGGCAAAATTATCTCTATTTGCACAAAATTTGATGGTTTAAATAGGAAATCAAGATTAAATTTTAAAAATAATCTGGAAATGTTCTAAACGAGGGCAACCAAGATAGTAAGGAGACTTGAGAAATCAAATGGCACGTGAGGATCATTTGAATGAACTGTGGATGTTTAACCCAGAGGAGAGAAGAGCTAGGGGAATATGAGAGCTGTCTCCAAATATTTGAAGGGCTGTCATGTGAAGGAGGAAGTAAACTTGTTTTAATTAGCCCCACAAGGCAGAATCAGGACTAATGTGAAGAATTTATAGAGAAGTAGATTAGGCTTGATGCAAGGAAAAGCTTGTATTAACTAGAACTGTCCAAAAGTGGAATGGGTTCCTTCCAGAGATTCCTCCTCCCTAGCAATTTTAAAGTGATGATGTCATGGTAAGATGGTTGTTTGCTAGGGATTCAGTATAGAGGATTTTTGTTATCTTTTGAAATACATGGCCTTTGAAATATTTTACAATTTAGACTGTATGATAAACTATAATGTATATTGTATGATACACACACACATACATATACACTATCACCTTTGTATTTTATTTAAATATTCATTTTGTAAAATTACAAGTTCCAAATTCTTTCCTTCCCTTCAACCCCTCCCCAACCCAAACAATGTAATATCAATTATACATATTAAGTCACACAAAACGTATTGCCATATTATATTACAAAAAAGACAAGAAAAATACAGTGACTGTAAAAAGCATGATTCAGTCTGTCCTCAGAGTTCATCAGTTCTCTCTCTGGAAAAGGATAGCATTTTTTATTAATCCTTTCAAATTCTCTTGCATCCTTCTATTGATTAGCAATTAGGTCCTTCATGGTAGATAAATGTTACGATATTGCTGTTACTGTATACATTGTTCTCCGGGTTGTACTCATTTCACTTTGTCTTAGTGTATGTTGTGTCCCCAGATTTTTTCTGAAATAATCCTTTTCATCATTTCTTATTGTACAACAGTATTCCATCATAATCATATACCATATGTTCAGCTATGCACATTTGCTGGACATTGCCTTGATTTCCAATTCTTTGCCACAACAATAAAAGAATTGCTATAAATATTTTTGTATAAATAGGTCTTCTCCCTGCCCATTCTTTCACCTCTCAGGGAAACAGACCTAATAGTGGTATTGTTTTATAGCCCTTTTAGACATACTTCCAAATTGTTTTCCTAAAGGGTTGGACTAGTTCACAACTCCATGAATCATATAAAGAATGATAGTCTCCTGTCCTTGTTGCCAATTTTTATATGTCCAATTCCTTTTCCTTTTTTTTGTCTTATTGCTATGGCTAGCATTACAATATCAAATAATAACGGTGATAATGGATATCCTTGCTTCACCACTGATCTTACTGGGAAGGCTTTTAATTCATTTCTTTTACAAATGATGCTTTCACTTGGTTTTACATAGATACTATTCATTTTAAGAAAACCACCACTTATTTCTATTCTTTCAAGTGTTTTTAATAGGAATGAGTGTTTTGTCAAAACGTTTTTCCTGCATCTGTTGACACAATTATATCATTTTTATTGTTTTTGTTATTGATACGGCCAATTCCTAACATAAATCCTATCTGGTCATAGTGTATGGTCTTTTTGATATCCTGATATATTTAAAGATTTTGTATCAATATTCATTTGGAAAATTGTTCTATAGTTTTCTCTTCCTGTTTTTGCTCTCTCTGGTTTCAGTGTCAAGAAGATATTTATATCATAGAAGGAATCCTTTTAAAACTCCTTCTTTAGCTGTTTTTGGCATAGTTTATATAATATTAGAATTAATTGTTATTTAAATGTTTGGTACATTGGAAAATCCATCTGGTCCTAGGGATGTTTTCTTACTGATGTCATTTATGACTTGTTCAATTTCCTTTTTTTTTGGGGAGATATTCCTCTTCTGTTAATATGAACAGTTCATATTTTTCTAAATATTCATCCATTTCACTTATCTCTGGGGTCTTGAAATCCAAAGACTTGATCACGGGTTCCCAATGATCATTGATTTAGACTTGAAGATACCTGAAATGTCACGTTATTCAACTCCTTTGTTCAGAGGCAAGAACTGAGCTTCAGAGAAGATAAACGACTTGACAAGGTCAAATAGCAAGTAAGTAGTGAAACTAGATTTGAACTCAAGACCTCTGACTCAAAATGCAATACTCTTTCAACTGCACCAAGTTCTCTCTCTCGAATTTGAGTTCCAATGCTTAATAAGTATGTGATGGATAGAAAAGGAACTTAATGTCTCTGTAACTCAGTTTTCCTTCTCAGGGAATTTCCCTGATCAATTTGATGTTTGTACAAGATGATGACTCTTGGTTTGGGAATTTTTCATTTTCTGTGAAGGCTGTGCACATTCAATTGATGCCTTTGTAGAAAGGATATAAGGACATCTACTCCAGCATGCCCACAGTAATATTCCTTGGAATAAGAACTTCTCCTTTAATCTTATTTATTAGTGATGGGTGGATTCACATTAGCTGTTGTGAATCAGTGGGGAGCAGTAGTGATCATTTCATTCTGTTACGGATCAGTGGCAACCCTTTTCACTGGTTGTATAGAAAGGAAGTCAGTTGCAGAATCCCTTCCTTTTTGTGGGTGAACTTAAAGGAAGCTAGGAGGCAGAGATGAAGAAGGAGGGCATTCTACCCATGTTGAACAGTCAGAGCAAATACCTGGAACTAAGAGATGGAGTGTCTTATCTGTGGAACAGTCAAAAACCAATGTCACTAGATCAAACTATGTATTTTGGGGGTATAAGATATAAGAAGATAGTAAAGGTATGTAGGTACATGCGTGTGTGTGTGTGTGTGTGTGTGTGTGTGTGTGTGTCTAGAATAGATTATGGAGGGATTTGAACACCAAACAAGATTTTATCTTTGTTCC
The DNA here is from genome assembly GCA_028646515.1 of Pseudochirops corinnae. NCBI lineage: Eukaryota > Metazoa > Chordata > Mammalia > Diprotodontia > Pseudocheiridae > Pseudochirops > Pseudochirops corinnae. Next base: position 458,271,421 of record CM053585.1, read on the forward strand.
TGCAGGGGCTAAGGAGCAACTCAAGTTTATTGAGTTAGGAGAGTGACATGGTCACATTTTGCTTTAAGAAGATCACTTTGATAGACTAGTGTGGTCAGACACTTCTCTCAAGGAGACCAGCAGCAAGCTATTGCAGTTTTCAGGCATGAGGTAATAAGGGTATGCATCAGGGTGGTTGTAGTGTCAGAGAAGAGAAAGGGGTATAGTCAAGAGATGTCATGAAGGTAAAATCAATAGACCTTGACAAAAGACTGGATATGAAGGGGTAAGATAGAGTGAATAGTCAGGGATGCCACCTAGATACTGAGCCTGTGTGACTGGGGAGATGATATTGCCTTCAACAGAAGGAGGGAAGTTAGGAGGAGAGGGTTTGTTGATTTGATGGCAAGAGGGAAGATTATGACTTCACTTTTGGAAATGCTGAGTTTAAGATATCTAAGACATCCAGGTCAAGTTGTACAATAGGCAGTTGAAGATGTGCTTCTGGATGTCAATAGAATTTAGGTCTGTATAAATAAATGTGCAAATCATCAGCATAAAATTGATAATTGAATCCAAAGGAGCTGATGATATCACCAATGGTGCTAGCATAACAGGAGAAGAGAAAAGGGCCCAGAAAATGACCTACCCTACAGAGATGACCAATGATGAGAGTGTTGAGGGAAGAGAGAAGAGGGCCCAGGATAGAACCCTATGGATAACCCATAGTTAGTGGGCATAATCTGGATTCAACAAAGGATACCAAGGACTGGTCAGATAAAAACACAATCAAGGCAGTATCCCCTGGACTGAGTTGAGTTCCTAGAGATTTGTGGGAGTACAGTCTTCTGGGAAGAGGTGGAGCTAGTTCACTGTGAAGTATCAGCCTCTTGGAGAGAAGAAAATTGTATACATGGCTTTACAACTTGAAAATTAATGGAGGTCTGAGCTTATGGCAGAGCAAACTATCTGGACTTTTCTCTCTCCTCTTCCTATGAGTTCTTCAAATTGTGTAGTTTTCATGAGAAGGCGCTAGCTTCTTTAGCAGCCTGGTTGTTTTGCCTAGGTTCAGTTCAAGCTCTTAGGGATTTGAGGCCTATGTGAGTCCCCAAGATGAAGAGCAATGTTTTTCCCCCGAATGACAGGAGTTGCTTGTCTACCAGCTCTAAGCTAGTTTCCCTTAGAGGGGAGTCTAAATTATAGGGAGTACTTAGATTCAGGGGGCGACTATATAAAGCCCTGGAGTGAAGGTGAGAGTCACCAGAGAGAGGGGAGAATTATATTAACTGTGAGTTCTTCATTCATTTTAAGAAAATGGCTGTCCTAAACAGAATATGCATTGTTTCTTTGAATACTTCTATAGGAGCTGTGACCCCTTTTCGGTGCACCACCATAGCCTTCCAAACGCCTCTTGATATTGATTTTAATAATATTTGACCTGTATCTACATTCTACATTACACGTTGGAAGGGTAGTGCATTACTAGGCAGTGCATTGGATAGAGTGCTGGATCTGGAGTCAGGAAGACTCATCTTCCTGAGTTCAAATCTGGCCTCAGACAGTTACCATCTGTGTGACCCTGAGCAAGTCACTTAACCCTGTTTGCTTCAGTTTCCTCATCTATAAAATTAGCTGGAGAAGTAAATAGCAAAAGCACTCCATTATATTTGCCAAGAAAACCCCAAATGGTATCAAAATGAGTCAGACACTACTGAAAATGACTAAGCCATAATCACAACAAATAGCAAATAGGTCTTTTTGGCCTCCATATGAAGATGGCATGTTTTTCATCAATTTTAAGGTGCTTTAAGATTGTGAATTGTTTTCACTGTTTATTTTTTGTGGTTGTATGACTACTATTACTACTACTGCTGCTGCTGCTGCTGCTATTCCTGCTACCACCCCCAGTCCCTGCTATACCTGATGTTAAACTAACCCATCAGAAGATTGTCAGAAAATTCCTCTGAAATCTCATCTAGGATGTAAAACTGACACTTCATATGACAGGAAGGGATAGTTCAAGTTTCCATTCTGATAAAAGCAACACAAATTTATTAACCAGATTTACACGTTTCCGTTTGTGTGATTATTATGAATGTACAGAAATATTGGAAAAAGGCTGCTCAAATCATTATACTTGTAAATTCCCACGTTGCCTTTTTCAGAGAGACATATGAAAGAATGGATTTTTGTTTTCCTATTAGTGTCATGTTCATTTTAATACTGCCGGTTGTTTATTTTAAATCCAATTAGGAACAGAACAAGATTGTTTCATCAAATATCCAAGATCACCTTCGACCATTTATAATAGATATCCTTCCTTGTAAACATAGAAATTTTGATGTTACAAATGGGTTCTTTGCTCTCCCTTTCTATAGAGGAGATAGATCGATATCTCATAAATAATTTAATGTTGGAATACTTCTTCCTTGAAAGGGGATAAGTCTTGGCATGCTAACAGAATTCAGTTTGTTTGTTTTTTTAATTCTCTGTTTTCAGTTAAGGTTTGGTGGTATGACCTTTCTAAGAGTCCCTTGATTGTATTCGGCATATTTGATTCAACTCAATAAACATTTATTAAGTATCTGCTATGTGTGAGGGATGCAGAATATGTCACACACATTTCCTGCATTCAGGGATCTTATGAAAGGCCATGTAGGACATTAGATAGAGTTCTAGATTTCAGCTAGACTTCTGCTTAGATCCTGATTCTGTTACTTATAACCTGCATAAATATGAGAAGATCACTTAGCCACTGTGGACCTCCATTTGACCTGTGAATAGGTGCTTTGAACCAACCCTCAAGGTTCCTTCCATCCTGAGTCTATCTATGATCCTGTGATATAGTTATAGGAAAGATGTATATGCAAATAACTCTGCTACAAGATTTAATGGTGATCATTTAGAGCAGTTAGAGGGACAGTGCTTAGAGTCTAGGGCCTTTCATCATGAAGCCCTGAGTTCAAATTTGGCCTGACACACTTAAGAGCTGTATAACTCTGGGTAAATCACTTAACCTTTGTTAACCTCATTTTCCTCAAGTATAAAATGGGAAGAAAAATACCACCTACCTCCCAGGGTTGTGAGGACAAAGTAATATATTTATAAAAAGCACATGTCGTAGGCCATATATAAATGCTTATTCTCTTCCTTTCCCCTTCCCTAGTCCAAAGAAGAGGTGCTGCTATTCATAATTCCAGAGGACAGAAGAAGGAAATTATTTATATTATATATTACATTTACACATACATATAAATATAAATATATATATGCATACACACATAGATATTATGCAGTACACGTAAGTGTATATATATGTATATATGTGTATGTATATATATGTATGTGTGTATACACTTGATATTCACAGTACCCACCTAGCCTATGAATATACTGGTATAGTTGTGAATCACAAAATGTAACAGGTTCTCCACATGCAGGACAGAACCAAAGCATTTATTCAAATACCAGAAACCCGAATCCCAAAACCAGAAAGCCAAATTCATCACAGTAACCATGAAGTTGGTACATATAACCAATGCAGTGAACAACAACATTCCCAAGCCTTCCCAAACCTCCCCTTTGTCAGGCCTTCAAAACAAAACAGAATACCTTAAGCAAGAATGCCCCTCTCTCACTCACACTAGCTGCTCAGCCTCCATGCTGCTTGCTCCCAGGAGTTCTGGCTCTCTCTCAGCTTGTGCTCAGCTTTTTGTTCTAGTCATTAACTCTTCCCTGTTCCTCCCCTTCCGGTTGCATTAGCAAGTTCCTCCCACTGTGGAGTTTCTCTGTGAAACACACTGTGTGTTTCTTAACAAAGACTTGATATAATCAAGGGCAAGGCTCAACTGAAACAAGGTGCTAAGTACTTATTTGCTTGCCATTTCAAGAGGCAGGGAAGATCTTCAAATCCCCATTATGATTACAATACATACATATATACACTCACACACATTGCACGCATCCGTTCATTGAAGTGATTTGTTATGAGGAATTTTTCTTTCTTTTTTTCTCCATCAGAATGATGGGAAGGAGAGAACCGGGAGTGCTCTGGTAAATGATTAACAAGTGGCTCTCTGAAGAAAAAAAAATGTATACACCAGCACATTATTAAATTTAGTCTGCATTATTAACATTTCTCCTTTACTTTAAATCTAGATAATTAAAAGAACCATAAATCAAGCCCAGATTTGTTGCTTTTGTTGATTTCTGAGGTATAAATTCTCACATTGAAAATTTAACAATCTGAAGCCACTTGGAATCCAGCATATCTCTGGAGAGAATTTGGTTTTCTGTTAATTTTTTTTTTTAAATAGAGGTATCAGGTAGTGCTGCAGATGTGAAATATTAAATGTACTTTTAAAAGAGGTAACTATATGATTAAAACTAAAAAAAAAACAACCCTTTTTTGCTTCTCTACAAGATACTTCTCACAAAAGGAGGATAATCTATAAGTGTATATAATGGGAAAACAAAATATTAATAAAACTTAAATCAATAATTAAAAAAAAAATCCCCTGGGGCAGCTAGGTGGCATAGTGAATAGAGCACTGGCCCTGGAATCAGGAGCACCTGAGCTCAAATCCCACCTCAGACACTTAACACTTACTAGCTGTGTGACTCTGGGCAAGTCACTTAACCCCAGTTGCCCAGCCTTCTCCCCTCCAAAAAGCAAAAAAAAAATAAAGAAATAAAGAATGTTTTAAAGTGATCCTTGAGGCAGTAAAATATTTAAATTCTAGGTGGGGTAGGGAAGGGGGATAGGAAGAAAGAGATGTTTGAGAATGTCTTTAAATGAGAGGTGATAAAGTAGGTTTTGGACTTTAAGAAATGCCTAGTTAGCTACATTGCTTGATCAAAGAATATATACTCCAGTGACGTCAGGGGATATAGTTCCAAATTGCCTTTCCAAATGAACCATTTTCTCGGGCTTTTTAAACCAATGTATTTTTGCCATATGTTATTGTATTCTTCTTCATGGGGAATTCCAGCACCTAGAAAATCTCATGGAGCCAAAGCATGGAGAAAACATGGCACAACTCATAATAGCATTTAGTTTACTTTATAAAAAGGGATTTTGCTAATTGCTTAAGATGGACTTTTTTTTTTTTTTTTTTTGCTTTTTGGAGGGGGGAAGGCAGGGCAGTTGGGATTAAGCGACTTGCCCAAGGTCATACAGCTAGTAAGTGTTAAGTGTCTGAGGTCACATTTGAATTTAGGTCCTCCTGACTCCAGGACTGGTGCTCTATTCACTGTGCTACCTAGCCACCCCAAGATGGACATTCTTACCCTGGAATTTATGAACTAGGCATATCTCCTAAAGAGATAAAAGAAAGAGAGAAAGGACTTACATTCTGATTCAATCTTTGATTTGGCCTTTCTATGTGGGATTTGCAACAAGTAGCTAAAAGGGAGGGCCTGTGCCATTCCTATCTACCAGAAAAATAACATGGGTTTGTGTATACTGTGACTAAAAGAAAAAAAAAAAGACAATATTGTGGTTTCGTTTACATGACAATCTGTGTCCATTGGGGAATTATAGGTGTATGTTATCCAGGTGGATGCTTTTGTTATCTTGTTCATTTTGGAAATGAGCAAATTCAATTCTTTATCTTTTCTAGGACTTGTCACAAATCCTTCCAATACTCTCATTCCATTTTTCCCTGTTGCAGTATACAGACCTGCATCTCCTTCAGGGAAAACAAACAAAACCCACTTAACTAGAGCCTACAATTCTCTCAAATTAACCTCCTATATCTCTTCTCTGGTTCACAGCCAAACTCCTAGAAATGTAGTTTTCGCTTTGTTCTGCTTGCTTTACTCCCACTCACTTCTCAACCCCTTGCAATCTTGTTTCTAACCCGACCAATCTACAGAAAATGGTTTCCAATACTCTTTACTGTTAAACCCAATGGCCTTTTTTCAATCTTCTGCTACTGCACGGTTTGTTTCTTTGTTCCAGTTGCTGTCATTTTGACCAACCTCTCTCCTCTTGGAATCTTCCTACTCCTGTGGCTTCCCTGATGCTTCTACCTCCATCTCTTCTCCTTCATGCCTGATCAGGCTTCCTCAGTCTCCTTTGTTCCTGTTCCCACGTGATCAGTGTTGGCATGAGCTCAAGCCTTAATAAATGTTTGTTAATTGACTTGTTGAAAGACCAAAAGAAGTTGCAAATGTACACAGGGTCAACCTAAACTGTACATACCAAGAGGTACTATATCTATAGTGCATACTATGTGCCAGGCACTATACTAAGCATTTGCAATTATTATGTAATTTGATCCTCACAGCAACCCTGGGGAGGTACATCATATTATTAGCCCCATTTTGTAGTTGAAAAAACTGAGGAAGACAGAGATTGAATGACTTGACCAGGATCAAATAGCTATTAAGTGTCTGAGACAAAATTTGAACTCTGGTCTTCAGGGCTCCAATCCTGGTACTCTGTTTGCTGTTCCACACACCTGGTTTTGTTGTGGTTCTGTTTGTTTTGTTTTGAAGAATCACTTTTGAAAATCATTTCCCAAGTTTATTTCTGCATTAAGCTCTCTTGGGAAGCGGCCAGTAGATTTGTAGTGAGTTATGGTGTAGAGGAAAGAGTCCTGGAGCTGGTGTTAGAACACTTGAGTTTGGGGCACAGGTAAGCCATTTCACCATTCAAGCTTCAGTCTGTACATCTGCAGAATGCTGGGTATGCACATGAGACTCTTTGTGTCTGTGTGAAAGGAGGGAGGCTTCAATTGCTGAGATTCCATTCAGGTTTGTGACTGTGTGAGATGAGGGGTGCCAAGCAGGTAGTTCCCCTTCACCCATGTACATCTTCCTAGGTCCCTGGGAATGAGATGTTAACTATAAACTCACAGTCATGAGAAAGGAGGAGAGAACAAAAATCAGTAAAGGCTTGTTTTGGCCTTATAAGTTTCTTCTCTGGGATGGAAGAGTCTACAAGGGCTTAGTAAATGCATTGAATTGAAGAAATAAAAGAAAGACATTTGATATGGTGTTTTAAGAGTGTATAAGTCTAGCATTTTAAAGAAAATGCTATGTTGTTTTTTAATTTAGGAAGGTATTTGGTATTTTATACAGATAAGGGATATATACAGCTTTTACCTTAGGAATAGGTTCAGTATAACTTTAATATTTTTTCTTCCTTTTTTTCTTAGTTTCTTTCTTCCTTTCTCCTTCATTTGTCTATTTGTTCCTTCCTTCTTTCTCTCTCTTCCCTTCCTTTCTTTCCTTCCTTAATTCCTTCCTTTTCTTCTTTTCTTTTTCATTTCTTTCCTTTCTTTCTTTCATTCCTTCTTTCTTTCCTTCTTTAATGTGGTATTCCTTATACCAATTTAGATAATATACCCCATTTGTGGCTTTATAAAATGAACTTTATGTGTTGTTCAAGGGACAAAAAAAAATAATTGCCAGATGGTGACATTGATTTGTGATGATGAATTCAGTTCAGTTCTACTAAAATATCTTAAACATCTACTATGAAGAAGGTTTTATCCTAGACTCTGGAGATATAAGACCAAAAACAAAAGGATTCTCACCTTCAAGGAGCATATATATTTCACTTTAGAAAAACTCTCCAAAAATAGCCAATCTGATCTCATCCTATATCCATCACTTGCCCACTACCCTTTTTTAGTTTAGGTTGACCTGACAGAACTTGATCCACCTATCTCCACACCCACCCCCACCCTCATAGCCCTGGGAGATCAAATGTTAACCTCTAACCAGGCCACCGTGAGACTTAGAATAGGACTTTAGCAGAGGTTAGTTCAATACCTATAAAATAAAGCTACCAAGTCTACCAGAAGAAAGGAAGGCAATCAGTGTTTAAAACAACTAGAGCAGTTAAATCCATGGACTTTAGATATTCTAATCCTCTGTTGCCACTAGTCCTGTGATTGAGAGTCCAGAGATGATATTCAATCTTGCTCTGAAAAGAAATATATATATATATATATATATATATATATACATGCATACACATATGCAACACATATAAATGTGATGTCCGTATGTGTATGTATATGCATTTTCTATATGTTATGCGTGCACACACACACACACACACACACGCATTTTTGGTTAAGATTTGTACAACACTTCAGGTGCTTCATTGCTTTCTGTCATGGTACCAGAATGACTGTCTAGTGTTTAGACCTACTCTTTGACTTTGGTGCTACGCCTACCTTTGGACCTGCTCTTCTGTACACATTCTTCCTTCATCTGCTCAGAAGTAGGAGCTCCACAATAGTGCAGAACAATTATTCCTGAGAGGGGGTGGATTAAAGAGAGGGAATAGGTGACAAGACTGGTATGTGACTTTTTTTCAATTCCTCATGTCAGAGATATAATATTAAGATTGATCTGTTTATGCATGTTCTCTACATCATTATGAACAGAGCCACATTGGGCATCTCATGAGCATTTTTTCCTTACTTTTCTGGGTAAGTGTTGTTTTTCTCCAACAATAGCTTGAGTTTGAGATTCTTTTTCATCCAGTTGCTAGAGACATTAGCCATGACTGTTCAATTCTATCTCTGTTCCATCCATCAGAAAATGCTTTGGCATTTTTGTGTACTTTCTTGCTTTTACCTGTGACAGTTTTTCCCAGCCACTGCCCCCAGGGATGTCTATCAATTACTGCTTCTCTAACAGAGGCAATTTTAAAAACAATAGCATCTTAAAAATGAAAGAACTCCCTGCTTGTAGTTGCGGCTAAGCTGACTTGAGAGGGTGGATGGAATTTCTAGAGATGCTAGTTTACAGTCAAAGAGCCTAGAGCAATGGATTCTGAGAATTAACAAGATCATAGCAGGGTTTCTGAGCAGCTGAGGAGAATGGTAATGGTCTACTGGGCCTTATTTCTCCAGATGGCTGATACAGCCCTACCTTAAAGCTATGGGGTCATAGACATATAGGTTACCAAATCTGATGTCAGAGATATGATGTTAAGATTGATTCATTTTATACTTTAGGAAACTGAGGCACAGTGGGATTAAGTGACTTTCCCACTAGTGTTTAACATAGATCTACCTTCTGCTTTCACATCTATTGTTCTTTCTATTGTACTACTTACTTAATATCTTGTTTCCATAGACATCACATTTTCAGTGGCAGCTAGGCAGCCAAGTGGATAATGGATAAAGCAAACATTGGACTTGTAATCAGAAAGGCCTGAGTTCAATTCTGGACCCAAGACACTAGCTATGTTACCCTGGGAAAGTCACTTACCCTCAGTTTCCTTATCTACAAAATGGCAAAAATAATAAAATCTACCTCTCAGAGTTGTTGGGAGAATAAAGTGAGATAATATTTGTAAATTACTTTGCAGCCTTAAAGCATTATATGAAAACTAGGTATCCTTATTCACAACCCCCTAATCATAGTTGATTCTATGAAGTCTATTTATGGGTCAAGGCCTATGGTGCATCTTAGCCACTTGGTGCTAATGGAGCCACTTTGATTAGCAATAAGGATATGGTCCTGGAAAGGTGGGCTGAATACTGTTCTCAACAGACCATCATCAATCAATGCTGAGATCACTGACTGTTTACCTCAGGTTGAAGTCAGTCCCTCCCTAGTTGAAGTTCAAAGTGAAGAAGAGGTTTTGAATCATGTTAGGCTCCTTTCATGTGACAAAGCACCTGATGCTGATTCTATTCCAGCTGAGATTTACAAGGTGGGAGGCCATTGCTCATATAAAAGCTGACTGAAATTTTCCATGTTATACAGCAAGAGGAAGTTATCTCTTAGGAGTTCACAGATGCCTCCATTGTCCTTCTCTATAATGGTAAAGGAAATAGATTATCCTGTGACAACCACCACTCTTAATCATTGCTAGCAAGATTCTTGCCAGAGTCCTTCTTTTTTTTTTTTTTTTTTTCTGTTTTGGAGGATTTTTTTTTTTAATTTATTTTTTATTTACTCATTTACTTTTAATTTACAAGATTCAGTTCCACAATCACTTGGGTTTCAGATTTTCTCCCCTCCCTTCCCCCCCCCCCA
>CM053585.1:458281910-458297862 GCA_028646515.1 Pseudochirops corinnae
AAGCAGACAGCTCCAAGGTCCTTCTCCAGTCCTCAGAGGTAGACAGCTCCCAGGTCTTTGTCCAGTCCTCAGGGCAGTCCCTGGCACACATTGAAGTTCACAGGGTCCAGTACATCTCAAACTCTTCACCACTTCTCTTGCCTGGGACTCAAGGATCAGCCAGGCCATGAACAAACAAAGTCTTATCCTGGTCATATTTCTTCAGTCCTCCAGCACTTCAGCTGGCCCTAGGACCCAGAAGGAATATTGGCCTTCCAGGCAGCCTTCCAGCAAGCCCAGGCAAGCCCTCTCAGTCTTCCAGGCGGCCTTCACCAGATTCTGGTCTCAGGAAAACTCCATCTCAGTTCTCAGTCAGTTCTCAGCTTCCAGATTCTGGGAGAGAAACACATACTCTCTCTTTCTCTCTCTCTTTCTGCTGGTTTCAGTCTTCAAGATTCTTCCTTCACCCAGAGCAACATTCCAATTCTGTCTCTTTCTCTCTCTCTTTCTCTCTCTCTCTCTCTCTCTCTCTCTCTCTCTCTCTCTCTCTCTCAGCTGGCTTCAGTCTCCACAATTCCTCCTTCAGCAGGAGCAGTGTTCCAATTCTGTCTCTCTGTCTCTGGAATTCTTGCTTATATACCTGTCTCAGCCAATCCCCTTCTTCCACATCCACAGGGGCTCAGTCAATCCCCTTCTTCCACATCAACAGGGGAGTTCATGCCTTCTCAACAGTGGGACAGAGTTTGTACCTTCCACACTTAGCCCCAAGGTACTAAGTGCTAAGTATCTTGCTAAACTGATTACTATTACATGACCCCCAACCATAAAATTATTTTCTTTGCTACTTCATAGCTGTAATTTTGCTACTGTCATGAATTGTAATGTAAATATCTGATATGCAGGATGTATTTTCATTGTTACAAATTGAATATAACCCACAGGTTGAGAACCGCTGTATTAGGGCAATATAAAATGTTGACCATGATTGAGAGGTGGCAGGGGAATGATGACAGGGATTTACCTTTATCTAATTTCTCCTCTATCACATTATGGCAAATATGATAATGTACCTATTGGGTTTTGAGAAGACTGAGCTGCTGGATTTAAGTGACCTAGCAAAGCACACAGAAAATCCTATTGAAGGGACTGACAAGGCTTCCTGACTCTGTTAGCTCACACTAAGGGAAGTCCTCATTCCATTTTCTTGGAGCCTTTCTATCTGTCTGTCTTTCTTTCCCTCCCTTTCCACCCCCCCCCCCCACAAACACAAAGACTTGAGTTGAAGTGTGTTACATGGCTATTATTTAAATAATAACTAAGCAGACCTTGAGTATCATGTCAACTAAGAAGTAAGTCAAGATTTTTGGAATGGGCTAAGCTCAGGTAATGCTAAATAGGATTTTATTCCTCCAGAGTTTTTTTTAATGTTATGATTCTAATTCTTTCTTTTCCCCCAAAATGAGAACGCATGTGGTGTTCTGTAAAGTGCGGTTACCAAGAAACAAAAGCATTACCAGCATCAAACCTTGTATATTGGCATTTAAATTTATTCGAGTGGGAGTATAAACCTGAAGAAGTCACTTGAAATCATAATGGGAATTTAAATCAGAAATTTCAGACACAAAACACACACCTAAAAGGTCATTCATTTTAACAACTAACAGTAAACATGTCTGTACAGTGCTTAATCATTTTTCCTTGTCTGTATTTTGTACTTTTCACATATGTATAATGTTTTAGTTCCCCCACTTGGCTATTACTTAGCCAGACCATCTCTGTTAAGATTTTTTGTGGACCTCCTCACATAAGGTCATTGTTATTTTTTTAAATGGTTGGCATGCTTTTAAATTTTATTTTGCCTTGTAAACTTTTTTTTAAAATACTTTTTGCTTCTGTTTCTCTCATTTACAATAGCCCTTTTCCTCACACAAATACACAAAAGCTTCTTGTAACAAAGAGAAACAGTTATACACAGCCAGCTGATAGAGTAGTTGTACTTGATATCATATGTTGTTCTGATAGCCCACCGTATTTTTGCTACGACTGTTTCAAGCAACCAAACAACAAATATTTCTTAGGTATTGATTATTTACCTACCACCAACTAGATGGCATAGCGGATAGAGTGCTGGACTTAGGGATAAGAAAACCTCTGTTTGAATTGTGCCTCAGATACTTATTAGCTGTTTTAAGAACAGCTGGGCAAATCATGGAACCTCTCCCAGCCCCAGTTTCCTTGTCCTTACAATAAGGATAATAATTGACCTAACTTGTAAAATTATTTTTAGGATCAGAGATGAAATAAAATATATAAAACACTTTACAAAACTTAAAGTGCAATGTGAATATTAGATATTTATTATTATTATCTAATAGAGTGTTATATGTAGAGATGTAAAGACAAACATGAATTAATTTCTGCCCTCAAGACACTATGAATTGGATGAGAATAGCATAAGAAAGGGTACAGTCATCTGGATTGTGGAATGTACACATATTGAAGTCAGTCTCTGTTTTGCTTTGGTCTTTGTACTCTTGGTGCCCAATGTCAATATTTAATTATTGCTTCTTAGATTGAATAAAATTAGTTGCCCAGTAACATGTTCAATTATCCATTCTGTGTACAACTGACAATCTAAACATGGCTTAAGAATAGCATTCCTAAAGCAGTTTTTATACCAGATTGGAAATTGAGAGGTGAGTGATGGTAGTAGTGGTGGTGGTGGTGGTGGTACTAGTAGTAGTCAAGTTGTAGTAGTAATATTTGGAGGAGGAGGAATGGTGGTAGTGATAGCAGCAGTAATAATAGTAGTAGTAGTGAAGTTTGGCAGGGGAAGGTGGTAAAAGGCATGGCAACTGGGTGCTTAAGAGACGTTTTGTAATATCTAAATAATAATAATATTTTAAAGAATTAGTTGAAAGAATAGAAGAAAATAGAACTTTACCATCTTTCAGCTGGTTATTTTTAGTCCTGTTTTTTTTAGCATCTATCTCTTTGACTTTGTCCTCTTTTCATCATATTATGCACAGATGACACTGTCACTGAAACCTTAAAGGAAAAATGTCTTGCTACAACATCATAATACCCAGAGTAGCTTAAATTGCCTTAACAGCTTAGTTATAGCCTACATCTAGGTTATTTATATCCATTTTGAAAACCAGAGGAAAGTCTGCTTCATTAGGCAATTTCTTCCCACAGCTCTTCCTTTGACAATTGGCCACCATGTTTCCCTTCATTTATCATCTTGCCAGATAGTCTTAAAAAGTATCATTAGTGACTCAATGTATGCATTAGCAAATTATCTCTGTGCTAGTTGATGAATCCCAGCTACAATAACTTTAGGGAAAAATATGATTTTTAAGATATTCTTTTTGTCAAGCTAATCTACTCAGGTCTTGCTTATTTCCCAATTGTCCACATCTTTTATCATCATTTTCTTTTACTCTTCATTTTTCTCATTAGATGTAGCACTGGCATAACTTTAATATGCCATTTTGGGATCAACAGCTGTTTCTTCCCTTCCCTCAGTTAACTGTACTAGGGCTTTCCCATATCATCTTGCTTTTTATTTTTTTTTTACTACTGGCATATACCTAAAAGCTATTCTTATTATCTCTGATGCCTTTTGTTAGTTCTAATGCATTCTTCTTTTTGGTTATGCTAATCTTTTCCCTAAAAGCTATAACTGATGCAGCAAAGACTTGCCTGTTTTCTTTTCTTCCCCACAAGTACATATTCTTCTTCATTTCTAGAGTAGTGAAATGTCTGACTGAAAGCTCCCTCTCCACCCACCCACAGTTTTCATTCTTCCATGAGGAATTGTAATTTGCCATTATTTAACTGCATTTAACTCAATTTGCTTATAAGCAGTGGTTAACTGGATTATGAATAATTGAACTTAGTAAAATTTTTCTTCTATTTATTTGCACTTTTGGAAATCAGGAAGAAATTATTCCATGATTATTCTAGTAAGAAATTATTCCACGATTATTCTAGAAACTGCAAAAGAAGTGATTGAGAAGATTTAATTCAGTTAAGTTAAAATGTACTTTGAAGGATTGTTTTAATAGTTGGAGGGCCAGAGACAGGCAAAAATAGAGACAGAGAGACAAAAGATATTCAGAGAGATAGAGATAAAGAAGGATACATAGAAAAAGAGATATAGAGAAACAGAAAGGGACAGGTATAATAGTAATGAAATTTGAAGTTCCTTTTGTATTGCTAAGCTGAGAGGTACTTAGCACCTAGCTTCAAATTAAGCCTCTGTTAAAGAAACAGAAAACATATGAACCCCTGTTGCTGACATAACAGGAGGTGAATATGGAGGAGCAATAATGTATATTAGGAAAAACACTAACTGGGAGAGTCAGAATTTCTTGGTGCAAGCCATGTGGAGGCTGGATAAAATGATTTTGATTTTTTGAATGGAGCTTATGGTGCTGAAGACTTCCATCAACCTGCAGGAGCTGGTGAGGAGCTGGTGAGGATTTCCAAGGGCCAGCTGGAGCTACCATAGGAAGCATGACTGTGGTGTTGGTATGTTGTCTGTTGTTGCCTTTATTAAGCCTTGACTTCCCAAGAATAGAGACTGTGAAGGACTGAAGGTAGACTGGACACTGTGAGCTTCCATGTGGAAGGAGGGCTAGACAAAGAACTGGGAGCTGTCTGCCTTTGAACCCAGGTGACAGTTTGGTGAATCCAGGTAGGATCTGGGACCATGGAAGGGGATCCAGGGAATCTGAGAGCCTACCCTGAGTCAAGGTGAAAAGTCTTTTCTATGAATACTGAATAGTGACTGACCCTGATGTGAGATTTTGCTTTGGGACTCACTTTGGGAAGAAATGTATGATTTGGCAAGGAGAGACTCTGGGCAGCTGTTGTCCCCCCCTCAACCCTCCCACTTTGAAAATCCAGATGTTGATGCTTCCCTCTTTGGTAACTAACTAGGTATGGATATAATGGTTAGACAGCTGGAAGCCCTGTCTGCTGAATTGTGTCATTTTCTATTGAGTAGTGACTGATGGAATTGTAATTTATTTGTGATTGTACTTTGTGATTGAATTAAGTACTCTGTGATTAATTAAATGAATGTACTACTCAGGCCTGGGGTACTTTGACTTTTGTATTTTGTGTCCCTTAAGGATTGAATGATCAAGTTACTAAGTGATTGATTGACTAAATGATTGTACTTTGTTCAAAGCTATGTGACTACTATGGTGAAAACTATGTGGCTATTTTAGTGATAAGTTGTTGTCAATGCTATATTTTGATTTTCTGTGATAAGTTGTAATATTGTGAATGCTGTACCTTGATTTTCTGTGAAAGTTTTGCTCTGATTTGTTATTGAATAGAGTGTTCACTATACTGTGTAATCAGAATCTAAAAAGCTATGTACAGCAGCCATCCTCTGGAAAGCTGCTCGTGCGTGGCTTTACAACAGGGAAGAGAGAGAGGGATGACTTCATTAATAATAATTATGCTGATAAGGAAAATAGCAGCTAATGCTTATGATCACTGATTATGTGCCAGACACTGTAGTAAATGTTTTACAAATATTATCTAATTTAAAACTCACAATAACTTGGTGAGTAGGGACTGTTATTATCCTCATTTTTGTTGTTGTCTGGGTTGCTTTTCAGTTGTGTTCAATGTTTTGTGACCCCATTTGGGATTGTCTTGGCAAAGATACTGGAGTGGTTTGCCATTTCCTTCTCTAGCTCATTTTACAGATGAGGAGATTGAGGCAAATGGAGTTAAGTGACTTACCAAGGGTCACACAGCTAGTAAAGTGTTTGGGGCTGGATTTGAACTCAAGAATATGTCTTCCTGATTCTAGGCCTGGCACTCTATCCACTGTGCCATCTAGCTGCTCTGATCCTCATTTTACCACTGAGGAAATGAAGTAAACAAAGGTTAACTTGCCCAACATCACACAGATATTAAGTGGATGAGGCTGGATTTGAACTCAGGTCCTCCTGAATCCAGGCCCAGTGTTCTATTCTGAAGCACCTATCTGCCTGAAGTCATACATAAAGATCCTTGCCAGCCACATGTTGATTTAGATTTAAAATGTAATTATGAGATTATTCTTGTCCATTATGTTAATAACCAATTACTAAGTCAGGATTGAGGGTTTCCTTTCTATTTCTTGTTCAGGTACCAGCCTCTGTAGGCCGGTGGATCACTGAAGGACAATGCTGATAGATGAGATTGCCCAAATCTCTAGGGACAGGCCTCGTGATTTTGGGCAGGGCCCTACCCAACTAGAAGACCTTACAACCAAAATCTAATGTAGTTAAATTCTTGTGCTTCGTAAATAAGCCCCTATTCTCGGAATCCTTCATTAGAATTTAGGGTGACCCAGCTTTGGGAGGAGAAAGCCAACCAGAGCGATTTGGATAGAGATGACTTCTTTTGTCCAGATTGCTAGAGGAGCATGAGTCTCACGATCAGGTCCTGGAGGCGTTGAAGACTTTTAGCCTACCTCCTCATTAACATGTCTATCCCTTCATTAATTGTTCACCAGTTAGGGTTAATTTTTCACCTGTCAGGGCAGCTCCTTTTCTAAAGGGATTTCAGCATTTGGAGATCTCCACTTTCTTGTCTTTGGTTACCAAGAGAGACCCCTGACCATCAATTTATGGATTGTTTGCTAGCCTAATTGGTAAATTGGTTATTAATTATCCAGAAATTCAGTCTCTTGGAATTTTCATTTGTCTCATAATATTATTTATATTTTATTGTATTTTATTTACTTTAAAAATATTTCCTAATTACATTTTAATTTTTTTCAAGTATCTCTACAGAATGTTGGGAGTTCTGTGGCCTAATCGTTTGACACCTTTGGGCTAGGGTAATGCCATCCCCTTTTGACAAATCATTAAACATCAGAAGGAATAATCTAACAACTATTAATATTGTGACTTAAAAATCAAATTTCTATTTTATACAGGCATGTTTCCTACTTTAAGATAATGCACATTAAAAAAATAACAAATTCTTACAACTGATATAATTTCAAGTTTTCTAGACTTAGATAAAAATTTATCATGGCAGCTAGATGGTGCAGTCAGTAGATCACTGGTCCTGGAGTCAGAAGGACCTGAGTTCAAATTCAGCCTCAGACACTTAACACATACTAGTTGTGTGACCTTGGGCAAGTCACTTAACCTCATTTGCCCTGCTCTTCCCCCTCCAAAAAAATTATAATAGTTGAAGCTTATTTCGTGCCCATTTTGTCACAGACAATTCTAAAGTGCCCAGAGGGACAGGACCCATAATTTCATTGTGGAAAGAATTCCTAGATAAAGAAATTTCCTCTAACAAAGCTGGAGGGGTAGGGAGGAAAGGTGGGACTGAGGGAACCTTTTTTGCCACTTATTCTTTCTATGCATATGTAGTTGACATGAAGACTAAGAATTTAATTTCTTGCCAAAAATTGCACAGTCTGTGCTAGAAGCAGTTCTTAAATTTGGACTTTTCCACTTCTGAGGTAAGATCTATCTAATATTCCAGGATTTTCTCTCACAAAAGATTATGAAATACCCATACACATATTTTTTTTTCCTTTTTGGAAAAAGATCATCAATCAATCAGTGCCATCTGTGTACCAGTCTCTGTACTAGGCACTAGAGACATAAAGACAAAAAAATGAAGCAGCTCCTAACACATACAGGTAAATAAAAGTAAAGTTTCAAAGAAGAATGCTATCAACTAGAGGGATGGGAGGATTAGGAAAGGCCTCGTCCAGGGCTCATGTTTGATTTGACCTTTTAAAGAAATTTTGAAGATGGGTTGAAGGATAAATGAGCAAGAGTATTTAAGTCACAGGATTAGTATGTTCAAAGACACAGGGAATGAAGTTGGAATGTTGTATATTTGGAATATTAAGTAGACTAGTTTGATTGTAACCCAAAGAATGTGAGTAGTAATGTATGCTAAGACAGGAAAAAGGCAGCTGGAACATGATGGAGGGCTTTCCAAATAGAGGAGTTAATGTATAGTGGGTCTTAACCTGGGGTCTGTGACATAGAGTAAAAAATATTAAAATGAATATACATAATATCATAAGCATACATACATGTACATATGTACATGTACATATGTGCCTCGAAAGGTCCATACAACAACAAAAGAAAAGGAGTCCATTGTCTTCACCAGACTAATGAGGGATTGCATGGCATAAACAAAAACAAATTCTTATTCATAATTCCAAAATGCCCTCCAGAAAGTTGTACCCATTCACAGATTCACCAGGATTTAGTTCATCAATGTCCTTGCTTTGCTGAAGCCTCTCAAACAATTAAGATTTTCTTTTTTTTTTGTAGTCTTTTCACTCTGGTGGGTGTGAAATGGACTATCAGAATTATTTTAATTCATATTTCTCTAATTTGTAATGATTTTGATCCTTTTTCTGTATAACTATAAATAGTTTGGGTTTCTTCTTTCGAGAATTGTTTCTTTATCTTTAGAAAGTTTATCATTTGGGGAAGGACTTTTTTTTTCTTATAAATTCAAATCAGTTCTTATATATCTTGGAAATGAGACCTTTATCAGAAAAAAAAATTCCATGAAATTTTCCCCAACTTAATTGTTTCCCTTTTTCATAGATTTATTAAATTAGTTTATATACAAACTTTAAAATATTATTTAATCAAAATTATATATTTCATTTTCTGCTACCTTCTCTCTTGCTTGTTTAGTTGTGAAATTTTTATCTCTCCATAGATTTAATAGGTATTTCTTTCCATGTATTTTTAATTTGTTTATGATATGATCTTTTATGCCTAGGTCATGTATCTAAACCAACTTATCTTGGTTTAAGGAATGAGATACACTTTTGAGTTGGATAGTCTTCTTGAACTCATTCTGGGAATGGGGATGACTATTATACTGAATTCAGCTAACTTTATTAGATGTGCCTTCAAAGATTATGATTTCCAAAGAGAACTGCTCTAATAGTACCAAAATAAAGTGATTTAGGAGAAGTCTATGTAATATGGAGTTTCTTACATGAATTACTCTACAGTGTCACCTGCAGTTATTGTAACTGCTCATATATCCATGATGAAAGTTCCTTTTTTTTTTTTTTTGGTGGAAATTCCAGGACTGCAGTGTAATAAGTCAATGTCTTTTCTGTGTTTCATATACAAATATTATATGGAAAAGATTGTGCTAAGCAGGTGTTTAAGGGCATATTCTTTGAGATATTTTCTTAGTAATGGTGATTATTTTGCGATGGTTCATCCACCTTCTCTTCCCCCAAAGCCTTTCTCATCAATTCCTTCCTTTCTTCTCCCCTCTCTATATTATTCAAAAATAAATCTTTGTTTCTCCTAGAATGATGATTAGCTTTTTTTAAAGAAGACTATGTCTTATTCAATTTGTGACTCCTATAGCAGAAATGCCAAAGTCATAACGCTCCCGAGTGTTGCCAAATAAATTTAAGATGCATTAAGAAAATGTTTAACAAAGTAAAAATAGAGTACAACATGGATAATATTAATTCATAACTTTCTAAGTCAATAGGCAGCCTTTGGGAATCTGCTTCTATTACAATTTGACACCCTTGCCCTACAACATCTAGTCCTTTTCTGAATATATGGTAGGTACTTAGTAAGTGTTTAATGACTGTTTAAATACTAAGATTCATTCAGACAATGCTTTCTCTGGTTTGGCATACTTCTTTTTCAGTTTTCTGGTATAATAGAAAGAGCAAAGTGGGATTGATGTCATGGAGATGGTACCTGCTTTGAGCTTTGGTTCTAAGTCACCAAGGTCTGAAGTTGATCAGGTTTCTACACAAAGTCTTGTACAAACGTGTTAAATCCTAGGAATAGGGGTGGGTGGGACAGCAACCTGGTGATCTGGTTCACATTGGAAACAGAGAAGACGCGAGCTTCTATACTAATGAGCAGTAGGATCAGGTCCATAAGTGGCTAGTGCTCATCCACATTGGGGGAGTTTAGGAGACCCAGTATTAAAAAACAAAACAAAACAAAACAAAACAAAAAACAATCCCAAACAAAAAACCAACAAACAAGAAAAGAGAAAAAAAAACCCACTGGATTTAAAGCCAGAGGTTGTTTAGTTGAATCCAGCTCTTCATGACCCCATTTGGAGTTTTCTTGGCAATGGTACTGGAGTGGTTTTCCATTTCCTTCTCCAGCATATTTTACAGATGAGGAAACTGGGACCAAAAGGGTTAAATGACTTGCCTAGGGTCATTCATCTAGTAAGTATCTGAGATCAGATTTGAATTCAGGAAGAGGAATCTTCTAGGCCTGGTATTCTATCCACTGCACCACCTAGGTGCCAAAACAAGAGGATTGGTATATGAGTCCCACTTTTTCTACTTACTGTCTATGAGACTTTAGACAAATTGGTAACTATCTCTGGTCCTCAAATGAAGAAGTTTTCCTGCATGATATTTTAAGGTCCCTGCCAGCTTGAAATCCTTTGGTTAGGTCCTGAGTGTATGAGACTGGAGCCATTTATATGGTCATGCTGTGTTTGCTTATCCCAGTGAATTTAGAAAAGCTAAGAGGGCTTTTCGAAGTTTTATTTTGTTTCTTAGGAGTGCCATTTAAAAAAAAATCACCCTCCAGGGGCTTAAATTATGTTTAACGACTCAATTTCTTTTCTATAGCTCAAAATGTGAAGAACAGTTTTGTGCTGTTTTCCTTTTCAGACATTATGGTGTGGGTTTTTTCTGGGAATTATTTTCATTGATGTATATACATTGAAGAGATAAACTATCTTTTGGGTACAAAGATGATGGTGGTAACCCGGGGTCAGCAAGGAAAATGTTTTGAGCTATTTTGCTGTAATGGTGATGAATTTATAGTGATTCATATATATTCTCTTTCCCAGGAGTCCTTGTCACTAATTCATTCAAAAATAATTATGAAGCAGAAATCAGGTGCAAAGGCACTGGGTAGATGGGATATAAAGCTAAAGTACCAAAGACCCTCACTAATAAAGCCAGGTTTAGGACTACTGCCTGTGACTAATGGAAGAGATCACTGTTACTGATTAATATCAACCCCCTTGGCCACATTTGCACTACAATTTAATCTACTTATACATGTTGTTCAGTTGTGTCTGACTCTTCATGACATCATTTGGGGTTTTCTTGGCAAAGATACTAGAGCAACTGGCAATTTTCTTCTCTAGCTCATTTTACAGATGAGCAAACTGAGACAAACAGGGTTCAGTGACTTGCCCACGGTCACACAGCTAGTAAGTAGCTGAGACTGGTTCTGAACTAAAGATGAGTCTTCCTGACTCCAAGTCCAGAACTCTTTCCTCTGTGCCACCTAGCTGTCCTCTTTTTTTGCTATAATCCTACCTATTTTGTTGAGAGACAATTAGGACTATCATGCTTGTAGAATTAGAGCTGGAAGCGAACTTGTAAATCATCTTGTACAGCCTCTCATTTTACAGATGAGGAAACTGAGGATTAGAGAAGCCATATTATTCTAGCAGCACCAGGATTCAAATAAGCAGTCAAAAATAGAATATAATATAATTAC
Organism: Pseudochirops corinnae; assembly: GCA_028646515.1. Classification (NCBI taxonomy): domain Eukaryota; kingdom Metazoa; phylum Chordata; class Mammalia; order Diprotodontia; family Pseudocheiridae; genus Pseudochirops; species Pseudochirops corinnae. Next base: position 458,293,424 of record CM053585.1, read on the forward strand.
CTCTCATGAGCCTAGTTGGACCTACTTTGAACCAAGGCCATAAAAGTTTTTTAGCCCTAGCTTGGAAGGAAGGAAGAGAGAAAAAGAGAGGGGAAGAAAGGTGAAAGGGGGCAGGAGAGACAGAAAGAAAAAGACAGAACACAGAAAGAAATTATATTTTGATCTCGTTTGACCATGAGAGCAGTGCTGCTGTTAGGCACTGTTGCAGTGGGGAGGACTAGGTTATGACCTGAAATCTGCTCCTTAACTCCGTGAGAAAGAGACCCAAGAAAAGATAAAGAACAATAAATAGAGCTGATTGATTCAGCTGTTACCCACCAAGAAGAGAGTAAAAGGAGCTCAGAAGCCCTGAGTCCTTACACCATGGACCTAACCACTACTTCTGCTCTACTCATATAACAGATAATTCAATTTAATTCAGTTCAGCAAATGTTTACACAATATCTGCTAAAGTGCCTCAAAGCTTAGCCTGCTTCTCAGCTCCCACACCCTTTGTGTTTCAGGGCATATCATGCCTTCTATGTTCTAGACCCTGTGGCAGAATTGAGGAGAAATGGCAGTGTCATGCTTTTTAAAGTAGTGTCAATTTTAAACCAAGGAATTCCAATTGTATTAACAATAAAAAAATGTCCTCCTTAATCAAGTTACATTTCTCATTGATGTTCACTTCCCCAAGACCTGTTGCTCTGAATAGTCCTGAGTTCAGGATGAGTGATCTAAGGTAGTAGAGTATGTTGTATAACTTGAAGTACTAGAGAAAAGTTGAGGTGCCTTATATATGCTAGTGTGTGAAAAATGGAAGTCTTAGATTTAGGAAAGATCTGGGATCAAGTTTTTGTTCTAACATATATTAGTTGTGTGATCTTAGGGTCGTCACAATATTTCTCTTAAACTTTGGCTTCCTAAACAATAAAATAGGAAGCATGAACAAAGTACTTTCTAAACCTAAAAGTGTTCTGTATTTGTCTATTATTATTGGGTGCTCACTACTTAATAAAACATTCTTTTCAATTTTTGAGTATGTATAAATCAACTTCTCTTATTAATCCAGAATCTCTCACCCTGTAACTTCCACTCATTAATCTTTTTTTTTTTTTTTTGAGAGGGGAAGCCAGGCAATTTGAGGTAAGAGACTTGTCCAAGGTCAAACAACTAGAAAGTATGCCAAGTGTCTGAGCCCGTATTTGAACTCAGGTCCTCCTGACTCCAGGGCCTGTACTCTATTCACTGTGCCATCTAGCTGCCCCCACTCCTTAATCATACTTCTGTGATTTGGGCCTACACAAATAAATAAACCTTAACCTAAATCTGGACAGTTAGGTGGCAAAGTGGATAGAGTACTAGGCTTGGAATCAGGAAGACTTCTCTTCCTGAATTCAAATCCAGAGTCAGGCACTTACTAGCTGTGTGATTCTAGGCAAGTCACCTAGCCCTGTTTACCTCAGTTCCCTCATCAGCAAAATGAACTGGAGAAGGAAATGTCAAACCACTCCAGTATCTTTGCTAAGAAAATCCCAAATGAGGTCACAGAAACATGATGGAAATGATTGAGCAACAAAAAAATCTTAAACCCTCTTTCCCATTGTAGCATTTTTCAAGATGATCATGTGCCAAATTCCACTGCATCTTTCCTAATTCTTCTAAGTCTTCCCTAATATCCAAATATCATTAACTACTCAATGTGACAGGGCTTCCTGACTTATTTTGGTCTCCTACAGCTGCTGAGCCATATCTAATAATTTTTGCATCTTGGGCAAACTGTGAAAAAGAACTTTGTTCACTTGGTGGTGGTTTATGGTACAATGGAATCTAGGGACACTGTGGGACTTTTGTCAGGACATGGACTAGCTTCCTAGTTTAGCTAATTCTTCTTATTAATGAAGAGTTAAACTTAGTAGTTGTACGTCATTATAGGACTAAAGAGATTTTTGACCCCTCTGTCCTGTCATTTTAAATCCCTGTGGCAAAGCCCCATTACCCCCTTGCTTATATCTACCGTACTAGATATACGCCATTTTATTAGTGCATTCTATTTTGTACTAAATGTACAAAGATGACCATACTGGCTCATCAGTAGGTTATACGCTCTGAATAATGTTTTTGTTCTGCCTCATCTAACAACTGTTCCACCAATTCCTTTGCAAATAACAGCACATTTACAGCCTCCATTGGTTTGGTTTGGGTTATTGGATTCAAATCAGTTCAATTCAACAAACATTAATTAAGCACCTGCATGGTACCATGCTGTGGTTTAGTGATACAGAGACCAAAAATGGGGCATTCTCTTCTCTCAAGCTGCTTAAATTCTATGGAGGGATATAACACATGTGCAGATAAGCAAATACAGGACTGTTTGCAGAGACAGAACTAACTACCAGGAGGAGATTAAGGAAGCTATACAGAGGGGGTGGTACTTAAGCTCATCTTTAAATGAAGAAAAAGGTTCAGAGTAGGGGAGTGGGGGGGAGAGGAGTGAAGTAGGGGAATTCTTTCCTGTCATGAAGGCCAGTCTGTGCTAAATCATAGAGGGAAGATGGGTAGTGCTGGATTCAGAGAATATCTCATAGTCCAGATTGATAGGAACATAGACTATAGAAGCTATACAAAATAATATTGGTAGGACAAGTTAGCGGTAAATTGTGGAGGATTTGTAAATGTTAGACTGTGGAGTTTATATTTTGTCTTATAACAACTAGAAGCAGATAGATTGTACAGTTGGTTCCTAGTCAATTAAAAAGTCTCTGGCTCCAATCTGGGCAAATGAGGGCACATGCAGACCTTGTAGTTGTGTTTCTTATTGATACACACATAAATGGTTGGATGACAAAGGTCCAGCTGCTAAGCCTCTAGTCTGCCTTGGGCAAGGGGAAGTCCTGCTAGCTTTAGGCTGTTGCTTGAGTAGAGGCCAGTGCAATGTGCCTGGTGACTCAGTTTGGGGCAAAAAGAATTAATTTTGTAGCTCTGGCACAGATAGGGACTAGTGCTAATTGTATTGATGGCTTAAAGTTGGGTAGAAATCAAATGGGATTCAGTATTATTCCAGACTGACTCTTTGGAGTTATATTCTTCTTTTTCATCTCTCCAGTTTTGTCCCATCTAATATAGATCTGACTCACCAAGGGGGAAAAAAAGACATCAAAAGGGGAAACATGAGTGACATCACAACCTTTTATGGGCTAGCCCTTATGTGAGAAACGTTGAAATATAAATGTTTATTCTCTATCTTTTTATCTATGTTTCTGTCTCTGCATTTTTCTGTTACTGTCTTCCTCTGTCTTTCTCCACAACCTTTCCTTCCCTCATTTTCTTTCTCTCTTCTTCTTCTCCCCACCCAGACCTGTGATTTCTTCCATATGGGGAACTCCTAGTATGAAAACTCCCTTTACAAATACAGATCAACTTCACTTCTGCAACTTAGAGTTTTAAAGAATTGCCTAGAAGCATTGAGAGATTAAATGATGTTTGCAGCAACATTCATCACTGACAATAGTATGTGTCAGAGGTGGGGCTTCAGTGCACCTGTTCTCTATTATGTGACCTGGTCATCTTTCCATTATAAAATTAAATGTTTTCCTTCAAGAAAGAGAAAGTCATATCTCATATTTGAGAATGGATGATTTTTAAAAAGAGACCACATTCTTTGAGGCATCAACATTCTTAAGATGACAACTTGATACTTTGCGTAACTATCTAGTGATGGATAAAGTGTTAGACTGGGAGTCAGGAAGGCCTAAGTTCACATTGGGCCTCAGACGTTAGCTGGATGGTCTTGAGCAAGTCACATAAGTTAAGTATATCTCAGTTTTCCCATCTGTAAATGTAATAATGACAGCACTGACCTCCTAGAATTGATTTGAGAAGAAAAATTTGAGAAAATTATTTGCATAGCACTTTGCCAACCTTAAGATCTGCATGGTAGCTACCATCATCATCATTATTATTGTTATAGAATAATTGGTTATAGTTGTTGAGGACAAATTAATATACCATGTCTATTATCTTTAGAGGAATATTTTTTCGTGTTTTCTATTATAATATATATTACAATTGTAAAAAGACAGCATTTAATGAAGAAAATTATTCAATGCATAGCGTTTTCCCCTCCCTTTAGTTGAACATAGGAGAAAGGTCTTAGGACCCTTTTAAAATACTTATTTATTTATTTATTCATTCATTCATTCATTCATTCATTTATTTATTTATTTTTAAAATTTTATTATAGTTTGCATCATTCATTTCTACAAGATTTTGAGTTACATATTTTCTCCCCCTCTTTCCCCCACCCATTGCCCCAAAACAGCCATCCCAGTGTGTCCCCCCTCCCCCAGTCTATTCTCTCCTATGTCACTTCTCGGTAGGGCAGGATGGATCTCCCAACCACAGTGCCTGTGTATCTCAAGTTCCAGTTGGGTGTAGTCAATAATAATAATAATAATTGC
>CM053585.1:458298362-458320836 GCA_028646515.1 Pseudochirops corinnae
GAGAACACTGGTCTGAAAACAATCGCTCAGTCCCCCTGCTTTTTACAGGCCGAGGGCGGGAAGCTACAACGCAGAGGCAGGTGCAAAACCTCCACCTTTTGCTTGTCTGCTCTGGAGACCTTTTGGCTGGATGCTTATCTCCCTCTTTCACAATCCCCCCTAGCGCAGCTGGTGCTAATCCCTCACCTGAGAGCTTTCTCTGCACCTCCTGCCTGGCCGCCCCCGGGGCACAGCCGTGGCTTCAGGCCAGGCTGGTTTCGCTTCAAAGTGCTGATATAGTTCCTCGTAGCCAAGCTGACTTTAGTGGGAAGTATCTTTGTGTGCTTTTGAAGTTCTAGGATTGGTCCAGAGTCCTATTCCATGGGTATTTTGGGGTGGCTATGTGAGAGCTGCGATATATTGCTGCTGCTACACCACCATCTTGGCTCCGCCCCCTAAAATACTTTTTAAATGATTAAAATATGTTTTACAGTTTATTCTTAGTATTAAATTCATTTTGAGCTTAAATTAAAAAAAAGTCCATGTACACAGCACAACACAAAAAGAGAATTCAATATGAAACCATGAATCTCCATTTCACAGTTTACTTTTTTTGAACAACTGTGTAATAAATATTGTACATCATTTTCAAAGCTGTCCTGCTTTTCTGTGTTTTGTTCTAAATTTTGTCCTCTGCTATGAACTTTTTATTTTTTACTACTTTCCTTCCCACCTCTCACTAGAGAAGGCCACCATTAGACACAGATAGGTATGTATGTGTAGGTACACACACACACACACACACACACACACACACACACACACAAAACAATACCGTACATAGTTCTATTAGTTCTTTCTCTGGAGGTGAATAGCATCTTCCTTCATAGGTCCTTTGTAGTTGATTTTAATATTTAAAAATACTCAGAAAATTAAGTCTCCCTTAGTTTTTTTTTTTAACAATATTGTACTATGTGCAATATTATCTTGATTCTGTTCATTTCACTTCAGTATTTCATGCAAGTCTTTCCATGTTTTTCTAAAATTAACCAGCTCATCATTTATATTTATGTACTATTCCACCAAAATCCTGTGCCATACTTGGAGCCTTTTAATTGGAAAACAAATTTTTTGTGGGTTCATTAGACAAAATAAATGAAACAAATGAAGGTTTCAATCATTCAATCGTAGCCATTAAGCCACCAACCCAGTCTGAAGTGTAATGATGAATTAAGTTATCTCTTTAGGAGAAAACCAAGGCATATTTGGGAGCTTTTTGCTTCCTTGCTTTATTGCAAAGTCTTATTTAACCATCAATCTTCATGAAGACCCTTTATCACTGTCATCAATGTGATCTAGGCCATAAGAGCACAGAGAAAATGAGCCTTCTTGGTTAAATAAATTAACAGGTAATTTAGCTTATGCTTCATGTGCAATGATAGTTAAGACCCTCATCCTGTAGTTGAATATAACCTAATTGCTCATAAGCATCTTTGTCTTTATTAACCAAAAAATGGCAGGTAACAAGAGGAAGAAACTGGGTCATGTTGCAGAAGTAGTTGTACAATTTGTCATTTTTATCATGTGTAATGAAATTTTTATGGCACATCCGATAAACATAAAATAAAGTCATATACATTTATTGACAACTTACTCTCAAAAGCAATCAAGCACTGTCCTCAGTTCTAGACTTTCTTCACTATGTATGCTGCAAAGATCTCTGCCCTATAAGTCTATTTCACCCCTGGACTTCTCACACTGGAAGAACCCTCAGCTCTGCACCCTCTCCTTTTGATTGACTGATTCTTCCCAGAACCTCCATTTTCAGGAAGATTCCCAGGTCAGCTATATCTTCAGATTGCATTTCTATGGACTTTCTCTAACTTTCTATTCCTATTCCTGTAGTTCTTTCCCTTTTTCTTTCATATATTGTCTTCCCCCATTAGAATGTAAGCTCCTTGAGGGTTGTGACTATCTTTCTGCTTATCTTTGTATTCCTGGGACTTCCTGACACACAGTCAGGGCTTAATAAATGTTTGTTGACTTGACTAGGTTGGGGTGGGGAAAATAAAGAGAAGGCAAGTAACTCATTTCAATGTCAGAGTCCTTCCTCATGCTCAGAGTCTACTTTGTACCTCTCTTGATTTTGTGACATTCTCTTTAGTTTTGGGATTACAAGCAGTTCCCATTTAATGTGTGCCCAATTTTAGCTGATCCTTTATTTGTTGTTAGCCAGTCGACAACAATACCTCCTCCCCTTCTTCCCTGTTCCTATCCCTCTCGGCATCCGGTTCATTCTCACCTTCCTGCTGCAGTTTGGGGCTACCTTCCATCCCCACTCCATACTTTTCTTAAATTGTCACCTTACCTCAGGACAACGTCCATGGCAGTAGACTAGCAATGAGAGAGCTTAGATGGGGAATGGATAATAGGAAGGAAGTTAATTCTTTAGTTGCTGCTCTCTCTCCTTGGGCAGCTGGATAGTGCTAGTAGGACACTGAGTCTGGAGTCAGAAAGACCTGAATTCAAATTTCAGCCTCAGACACTAGCTGTGTAACCTTGGATGAGTCCCTTAATCCTGTTTGACTCAGTTTCTTCATCTGTAAAAAATGAACTGGAGAAAGAAATGACACACGCCTGCAGTATCTTTCCTATGAAAACTCCAAATGGGTTCACAAAGCATTGGATATGACTGAAATGACTGAACAACAACTCTGTCTTTCCACCCAGCAACCTCCACTTATGGATTTCTCAACCAGCATTGGTCTTTCATGCCCTCTCTTCAGTCCCTTTAGTATATCTTAGCTTTATACCAAGAGGCACCACCCCTTCTTTAGAGAACTGGACTTGTTTTCAGGATCATTTGGATTCTTAGGTGACACAGTGGTTAGAGCAGTGGACCTGAAATCAGAAAGTCTAGAGTTCAAATCCAATTTCAGACACTTACTAGCTAAGATCCTAGGCAAGTCACTTCACCTCTGTCTCAGTTTCTTCAACTATAAAATGACAGTTACAATAGCATCCTTTTCATAGGATTATTGGGAGGATCAAATGAGATGTGTGTGTGTGTGTGTGCATGTGTGTATATGTATATACCTGTATCCCCAGTCCTTAGCACAGTATCTAGCGCACAATAAGTGCCTAACAAATATTTATTGACTGACACCGAATAGCTGTGAGACCTTGAGCAAGTCATTTAATCCCACTGAGCCTCAGTTTATCTGTGAAATGAGTGGGACTTAACTCTGTGACTGCTGCGGTCCATTCTAGCTCTAAACTGGAGGTGTAGAAGAAAAGGAAAACGGATATTTGATGGACCAAGAAGTGGTGCTAGGGTTAAGTTCAAAATGCCTTTGTGTCCTGGCCTCCTAAATCTCTGAAACTTGAGTTCTCCAGACTTACCCCCATTGGGAGTTACTGCCAGTGCATGGGTCAGTATAAATTAATCATTCAGTCACCAAGCATATCTTGCATACCAGGAGTCTGACTACAAAGTACATGCTATTCTTAAGTCTTACTGTCAAATTCAGAATGCATTTCCATAGGAATCTTGTTACTCATGGTGGTTAGATTCTAGAGTATATGTACATTAAGGTTGTGTTGGCTTACATAGGTTGTTGAGAAAGTCTCACCATCATGTATAATATGGTTTGCCTGGGAACATTTGCCAAGTTCCAAGCAATCCATTATAAATATTTTTAGTTAAAAAGTTTGGTTGAAGATTGCTTATATTTGAGATCATATTTTATCATACACACACACACATATAAACACATACACATACACACATGTACGCATACACACACACCCCCCAAGATTTTTAAGGGGAGGCAACATCTGCTTATTCTCACAGCATATATCATAGTGCCTTGTAATACTGTCTATTAATCAATATTTTTTGCATTGAATCTTGTGTATTAATTTACTGAGAGAACTGATTTTAACCAGAATTTCAATGGTTAATTAGATGGCCTTGCAAGAAAAAGACTAGACTAATCTAGAAAAATAATAATGAAAAAACAGATGAATATGTTACACTCTACTCTACATGCTGGAACAAGTTCTGCCCCCCTCCCCACTTCCCTCTTACTTTTTTATTTTTTCATGGCTTTCTTAACCTCAGTTTTGCTCAGACATTTTTAAAAGTAAGATTATGAAACTCAATTGATTTTTGCATTGATTCTTCAAACAAATGAATAGCTTCAATGATAATGAGAATTTAGTAGTAAAATTTATGAAGAAATTCTGCCTGTGTAAGAGAGAAAAAAAGTATTGCTGTCAGAAACATCTTGTGACAGGTGTAGCTTGAGAAGCTCGTATTAGCAAGTGTGCTCATTATATGATACAGTTTGATCCACTATTTCTCAAAAGTGACTATTCTCTAGTGTGTATGTAAGGGTGGGTTGATTGAACTATTTAATCACCTTAACCCCACTCAAAGTAGCTAACAAAATACTCTAGCTCTGATGGCTTTATCAGATGAGACCATCTCTATTCAATCAATCACCCATTCAAAGGCATTAATCTAATGTTTGCCTTCTCTGGCCCTATGGGTCTCCTAAAAAATAGAAATCTTGTTCAGAAACCAGAATTTGAGTAACTGGAAGATTTGAAGGGAGTTTAGTTTTGGACAAATCCCTGAGAAGTCAAAATTTTTCAGTCTTACCTATTCTGTAGGGAAGTAGGGAAGTAGGGAAGAAACCAAAGTTCCTCTTCTCTCTCTCATCCCCCACCCTCAAGTAATTATTTTTCAGTGTTTTGGCTAAGACTGTTTCCATCACTTTTGGGGGAAATGTTGGAATGCCCAGTGGTGACATAGCTTACAGGTTTTATATAAGTCACTTGTTTGTGACTGAGTCTCCTTAACCAATCAGATTATGCTTTTGTTGCACCTAGATAACTTATAGATACATTCAAGAGAGGTAGTCTCACTTATTTAAGGTAGTTGCTTTAAGTGGGTCTGAGTGATTGATTTAGTCATTCAATCTCTACTTTTTTTGTATGGAGCCAATTTTACATATAGATAACCTATAAAGGTTGACCTTTTCACATCTGCAAGTATTTCCTATCCCCACCTGGATCTTCCATCAATCAACAAGCATTTATTCTATACCTACTATGTGCAGGTGCTAGGGATAAAAAGATAGTGATTAAATAGTCCTTGCTCTTGGGAAGCTTATATTACATGGCCTTTCCTTGCCACCTAGCCTAAAATATCCATCCTCAGACTTCATGTTTTCAGTTGTTTTGTATTGTTAAAGCAGTAAAGTGAAGATGAAAAGGGCCTTAGAGAACATCTATCTCAAACATTTGGTTTTAGAAATGAAAAGTGACGTGCAGAGATATAAAATGAATTGTCTTCCTCTTAGGATAGAAATCTTTCTATTATTCCTCACTACCTACTAAAGATATTGTTAAAATTCACATCTTAACACTTGGCTAGAAAGAGATATTCTCATCACTCTCACATTATCACATCATTATGGATTAGTTTATAAGACCAATAGTTGGCAGGGAGCTGATAATTAATGATGACTGAGAGAGCCAACTCTGTGGGGAACTTGTTTTCTGAAACTGGGCTCTGTCCAATAAGAAAGAATTGGTTGCTGTGGTAGAAATGATGGAGACCTTGGGGACAAGTGAGTGCTCCATCTTAGAATTTCTGATAAGGAAGGGAAAGCTGGGTATTATCTAACCAGTTAAGTTGGGAAGAATGGACATCAAAGAGTATAAAAAAAAAAGAATAGGTAAGATCCCCCAGAGTAAATTGTATAGATTAAAGTCATACCCAGAGGACAGTTTCCCAACTCTCAATGATAAGTTTCTGAAGATGAAATTAGAAAACAAGGTGAGGTAACAGGATGAATAGAAAGAAGCAACATAGTCCTATGAGAGTGATACCAAAAGCAAGATTCGAAATGAGCAAAATTCAGGCTGAGACTGAAGGCCAAGAGCAATATTAACAACAAAAAGACTTATTTTCACTCTTTTAAGGTCAAGGGGAAGATCAAAAAAGAGATAAAGCTGCAGCCTGGGGGTAGATAGGATAATGATAACAAATGACTGACTGAAATGATATCCAAATTTATCATTGATCTCTAAATTGACAAAGCAGATGGTCATTTTGAGTTTACATTATTCTTAGCCTATCTGCTGCATTTATCATGGTTGACCATCTTCTCTTCTTGGGTATCATCTGTCTCTTTCTGGATTTCATGACACTACTCCCTCCTGCTTCTCCTCCTTCCTACATGACTGCTTCTTCTTAGTTTCCTTTATTAGTTTACATTTTTATCATGTCCTTTGACTGGAAATGTTCTTCCAAAGCTCTATCTTAAGATTTTCTACTTTTCTCTATGCTCTTTCAGTGAGTGATCATCTAACATGGGTTTAATGAATGTCTCCGTGTGAGTGATTCGAAGATGTATAGATCCAGCTCCAGTGTCTCCCCTAAAGTTCAGCTCTACATTGACAGTTGGATACTGGACATTTCAAACTGGTGTGTTAGAGGTACTTTAAACTCAAAATGCCCAGAGAGAATTCATTATCTTTCTTCAAAAACCTGTATCTCTTCTTCCAAATTTCACTACTTAATTTCATGGCACCATCATTCTTCAGTTCTCCCAGGATCATAATCTCAGTGTATTCCTTGACTCCTCAATTTTCCTTTACCCCACATATCTAATCAAGTACTAAACTTGGGGCAGCTAGGTGGCGCTATAGTGGATAGAGTGCCAGAACTGAAGTCAAGAAGACTCATCTTCCTGAGTTCAAATTTGGCCTCTGACATTAGTTGAGTAACCCTGGGCAAGTCATTTAACCTGTTTGCCTCAGTTCATCATCTGTAAAATGAGCTGGAGATGGAAATTGCAAATCACTCTAGTATCTTTGCCAAGGAAAAAAGTCTCCTAAGCAGTCACTCCTAAGCAGCTAAAATAAATGAACAACAACTACTAATAAATTTTTGCTGCTTTTGTGATTTTTTTTTGTATCTGAGCATTTGATATATATAGAAGTAGATTTATACATATATACATGCACACCCATATATATGTACAATAAAATATATATCATATTACATTGTATATTATATAACACATATAGCATATGTTATTTTATATGCCATATAATACATCTATACACACACATATGTAATATATATACACCTTGGGTTTGTATATGTGTGTGTGTTTTACATAGACATTTTCAGCTACCATTGCAATTTAGGCCCTCTTCATTGCCCTCCTAGATAACTGTAATCACTTCCTAATTGGTCTCTTTGCCTCAAGCCTCTCCCCATTCCAATATGTCTTCTATATTGCTGCCAAAGTATTTTTCCCTAAAGCAGAATCTCACCCTGCTGTCTTTGCACTACTCAGTAAACTCTAGTGGATCCTTTTTGACTCAATCATCAAATAGAAATTGTTCTGCTTAGCTTTTAACGCTTTCAGAAAATGGCCTCAATTTATCTTTCCAGTCTTGTTGTATATCACATCCCTCCGATGCTCTGCCATATGACCAAACTGGCCTCAATTCCTCACAAATGACACTCTATCTCTTGTCTCCATGCCTTTGTATTGTCAGTCACTCCCATGCCTAGAAAGTCTTCCTTATATTTCTTTACTTCACCCAAACCCTCTCTCCCTTTAAAACACATCTCAAACACATCTACATTGTCTTTCCTGAGCCCTGTTATGGTTAAGTACCTTTCCTCCCAAACCACCTTGTAGTTAACTACTTTCTTATTATTTATATTCATTTTTATTGTAATTATTCTACATATTCTTTTGTGACCTGTTTTCCTCCATTAGAACATAATCTCATTGCAAATATAATTTGTTTCATTCTTGATTTCATCCTCAGTACCTGACACCATGTTTGGTACATAGTAGGCTCTTAAAAATTACTTGTGGGTTGACTGAATTCATTCCAGTAATGAAGATGGACAACTTAACACTTGTTCTGTTTCTGTTTTCAATGCAAAGGCAAATAATCTTTGGACTCAGAGGAATAGAAGAGAAAATATTAGTAAGGAGTTGAAACCCCCAAATAAGTGAAGTGACAGAGAGCCCTTCACTGTCCTCAATGAATTCAAGATACCAAATCTAGAGAGATTATATCCTAGGTTGTAAAACAAAACAAAACAACAACAAGAAAAACAAAACGTGGCAGATATGATTGCTAATGATCTTTGACAGATCTGGAGAATGGAGGAATTGTTGCAGATCTAGAGAAGGTCAGATTTCAATGTTAAATTTCCCCAAATTTTAAAAAGTTATATATATTTTTAAATGGAGTATGCAAATTATTAACATATTGAATTAACTTTGATTTCCACTGGAGGTCAGTAGGTTGAATGGATATGGCCATGGAGAGTCTCACATACTTCAATTCACCTCTTGGCCAAATTCTTTCTCCTCAAACTTCCTGTCAGTGTTCTTTTTAATTTAAAAGCAAATTTAATTTAAAAAGAAATACTGTTGACCAAGTCCATCTAAAATCTAAGGGACTTTACAAATACCCTAATACTATCCTTGGAGATAAAACAGAATGTAGACTATATGATACTACAGTTAGGGAGATGAGTGGGACCAAAGAATAGTCATTAATAGGTTAATGTGTATTTGCTTATTGACTTTACAGATAATAGTAAGCTGGAAGGAATAGCTAAAGGACAGATTGTTATATTCAAAATCCAAGTTCCAAATAGAATAACACAATGGGTTGAGTCTAATAAGATTAAATTTAATTAAAAACTGCAAGTCTCTACATGGGCTAATATAATCAACATCAAAATTATAGGATGAGCGATACAGAATGAACTAAAATTTATGAGGGAACAAAAGGCGTTTTGATATACTGCAAGATCAAAATTAATCAGTAGTAGGTATGGCATGACATCCACAAAAGCTAATGTTAACCTGAATTGAGAAGTGTAAGTACAAAACAAAGGAGGAGATAGGCTCACTCCATTTTGCCCTTTTTAGACTTTAGCAGGAGTCTGTGTTCGGTTTTGAATAGCACAGATTAGGAAGGACATTGGTACTTTGGAACATATTCAAATGAAGATAACCAATGGGAGGAGACTAGAAATAATGCATTGTGAGGTTCAGTTCAAAGAAATGAGGACTAGCAGTCTTTGAGTTTTTGAAGCACTACTATATGGAACAGAAATTAAATTTATTTTGCTTGACTCTAGCAGGGTACACTGGGTCAATGTGGTCAGCTAAATTTCTTATAGCAAGCTATAAGAAAACAAAACAAAACAAAACTTACTAGCAATTAACCTGGTCCAATGTAGAAAGGGGTGACCTCAGAAAATAGTAGCCTTCTCTGCCCTAGAGATCTTTGGACAAAGGCTGGATTCTTATTTCTCCAGGACATGTTAGAATGGATGCTTGTTCAGGTATGTGTTGAGCTATATAGATTTAAGTGGCATTTCCTGCTTTTAAGATTGTGTAATTATGTGGATTGAGATTTTCAGTTGATGGGGTAAGGCAAACAGGAATAGAGGATGGCTGGGACATGCCCTTGAAAAGAATATGGTGGTAGCAAAAAACAAACAAAAGAAACAAAAACAAAACAAAATCTCCAACTAAAGACTTTTGCCTACTTCCTTCCATAACAAGAGGCAGCATCACTAACTCCTTTTTCTTCTTTCCCTATACCTCATAAGAGGAAACTAAATCAGCTAGGAACTGAGTCCTCATGCATTTGATCCAAATTTAATTTGTTTGTGTGTGTCTGAGTCATTGATGAGGTCAATAATGTCCAAATTCTTGCTTCCTTTTCTCTTACTCATGACCCTACCTCCTAAGTGAAGTTAGGAGTAAAGGAGCCTAGAGAAATCTGGTTTTTATTCTAAAATGTTTTCCTTTTCCTACTTCACTTGTAAGAAGGTGTCTGTCAGTTTGCCTTTGGTTAGGACATTCTAAACATAAAGAACTTTTTTTCTTCCCCAAACAGAATGAGAAGTGACCCAAATTACAGGTAAAGGGGAGATTGTTATCCAAATATTGTATCATTTGGCAAATAAAGAAATAAAGCCACTATTAAGATTTAATTACAGTTTTAGTTGGCAATCTAAAATATCTGAAATAAGACCTTTATCAAGATTATATGGTCTCTTTACCCATGATTGTCAATAGGATAAAAACATTCTTTTAGGTAATGAGCTAAGTAAGGGCAGAATGAATGTTGATTCGGCCACAAAATCTTTGACAATTTGCGTATGACATTCACTTGATCAGAACCTGCCACAATCCTACATTCATAAAATCATGCCAGGTGGGAGAAGATGGAATGTTAGGTATAAGTAACATCACATATTTTGTCTGACAGTCTATTGAGAGAGAGAAAAAAAGAGTAGAGGTTACGATTGCTTTTCAAAATCATTTTTTGAGAGAAACATAAGGTACCTACCAAAGATTGATTACAAGGGATTCAGTTAGGATAGGCCATTTACTTTTATATATGTAAAATGCAAGATATATGTCTAAGATTCTTATTAATCATTGGGTAGCTCATAAGAAATATTGGAGTATACCTGAGTATTATATGAATTTTAAAAGTAAAACCATTTAGAAAGAGCCAAAAAGAGTAATTATTTTACTCAAATGAGGTACAAGAGGAAGAATGGATACCAAGGAATTAGATGGGGGAGGAGAGCAGGTAGTCCTGGAAACCTACTTTCATTGAAAATGGGTTTAAGAGGAAACAATACATATTTATTTAGAAGAGTACAAAAGTCTTCTAACTTTAGAGGAAATACAACAGTAAGAGGATAGGGAGGGGGAGAAGACAAAGGAGAGATCTTTAGAGAGGAAGGTGAGGGAATAGGTCAAAGGAGGGTATAGAATGGTGTTTCGATCAATGAGAATGGGAGGATGAGGAAGGGAGACTTGGAGGGGGAAGGCAAATAATAGGAAGACAAGGTAGTGGATGGTAATAAAGTAGAGGAGGCAGGAAGGAAACAAAAGATGCACAAACATAAAAACAAAGATCAGGAGTAGAATGTGTTTGGGAAAGTATATGTTTATATGTGTGTGTATAGCTTTAGCACATTTAATTGTGCCCTTGGGGGGGGGAGGGAGTAAAGAAAGATCAAAGTAAAAATGTGCACAGCCAAGAATGAAAGAAAACAAGCAAGCAAAGAAAAGATGGATAACTCTCAACACAATGTTTAGTATTTATCATACAGATTTTTTTGAAATGAAAATTTCTTGTTACATACTTTGAATCCACCCTTATGTTCTGCTATGCATATGACATGCCTTTTCCCCCTTTTCTTACTTTGTATTTAAGTACCAATATTTAAGTTTATGATATTTTTTTTCTCTATTCTGTATTTGTGTTCTGGTATTGGTTTAAAATAAAATTAAAAAAAAAAAATTGAAGCCACAAACCTCATGATACCTTTCAAACTCACTCTGATTACTATTTTGTATTTTGTGCAGAAATTCCAAAAGGAATCTTTTATTCCAAGTGAAAAATGTGTCAGAATATCCTCTTTTTAAAAATTCCTTTCTTCCCATATCTGCAATTTAAAGGAAGATATATTGGTCAATGAGTGATAAAAGTATAGGGCTAAATTTTGTTAGGACACATCTTTTCTTTTCTAATGGGAGATTATTTTAGTGGAAACTTTATTTAGATCACTTGGGCCTTACTGCTGGAAAGTGAAAAAAAAGTGGTGAAATCTGACTTCCATACTACCTGTAAGGGCTAATTCTTTATAGAATTTCTCCCTGAGTTTAAATTGGGATTTTTTTTTTAATCCACAAATTCTCTTACCTCATGCAAACCAGCATACCTAAAGGGAGATTGATAAGGGTCTATTGAATTGAAAAGATTTAGAATGAAATACATTTGCATGATTTCCAATGCTCAGATGTACCTTCCTCCACACATAATATACACATACATCTCATTCATGCACATCTGCATACTTCTCCCCAGCACTACCCTAAACTTTTCTTCCTACCACATATAACCTTTGTATTTAATAAAGAAGAAGGAAGAGAGGCAGTGAAAGTGAGATGGAAACATACACAGAGAATGTCTGATTCAGGAAGGAAGGAAGGAATCAAGGACACTATGATCTTTAGTTTTGTATCATAAGAATAAGGAGGAATTATTTATTATGTAATCTCAGGAAGTCAATTATATAGAATAAAATCTTATAATTTAATAAGATTTGTTTGTACTATAGATAATGTAACCTTATATCTTTGCTTTATTGTGGTTACATTCTTGTTATTAGCCAAAAAAATTTGAGAATTGAAAGAGATTTTAGAGACTCTATAAGGCAAACCTTCATTTTACAGCTCAAAAGGTTGAGGGTCAAAGGTGAAATGACTTGTGTAACTTCACAACACTAATTATACTTAAATATTTAGAATTTGAAGGAAACTTAGGGCTCATCTAGTCCAACGACCTCAGGGGCAGGTAGGTGGCACAGCAGATAGAGTAGTGGGCTTGGAATCAGAAAGACATCTCCCAGAATTCAAACCTACCTTCAGACACTTACTAGCTGTGTGACCTGGACAAGTCACTTAGGACTTTTTGCTTCAGTTCCTCAATTGTTAAAATGAGCTGGAGAAGGAAATGGTGAAACACTCAAGCATCTCTGCCAAGAAAACTCCAAATGGGTTCATAGAGAGTCAGAAATGACTAAAATAACCAAATGATGAAAATCTAATTGCTTGTTGGCTCATATAAAGATTGTCATATGAAGTTAATGAAGAATAGAGAGGGCAAGTAATTTGTCCAAATTCAAATAACTCATGAACCCCAGACTCGGAGAATTTTAAAACTTGAAAGGACCCTGAAAGGTCTCTTATTCAAGGTTACTCATTTTATAGATGAGGACAATGATGCACTGAAAGGATGAACAATGTTCCCAAGATCATAAAGCTAGTTACTAACCTATTTCATATTTATACTCAAGTTTCCTGATTATTAGTCTAGAGTTCCTTCCACTCTGGCTTGCTTACTCCCCTCATCTCCAGTCTTTGTTTCTTTTACATTTATCTTATTTCTTTATTTAAAGCTAATGAGAAAGGGGAATGTTGCCAATATTACCACCATCAACATTTGAGGCAACCTCATCTCCTTACCCAGCCCCCATCACCAATGGTATTCACTTTTAAAAAATGCTTAACTTACTTCTTTGCTGTCAAATTACTCTCTCAGTTGATTCCTTGGGGAAAGAGGAGAAAATTTGATCAGATTTTTAGAGCCCTGAAATCTTGCCCAGGGTAGAAGATTCCTTAGTCCCATCTGTGCCTTTTGGATAGTTTTAATGGATTGACAACACAAAATACATCTCCAAACTCTCATTGAGGAGTCAATTCTATCCTCTGCCCATCACCTCTCAGATTTGCCTCATAGTTTGGTTGCTACATCAAGGTCAGAAATCAGATGAAGCTGCAAATACCTTTCTTAAAGATGATTTGACTTCTTGGAACAGCACCTTCTCAGAGGACCTAGTAATTGAATATTAGGCAATAGGATATAATTTAGAGTATTGAAAATTGACAGAGGGAAAGTTGTATTTTTGAAGTATCAATTTCTTTTTGATCAAAGAACAGGTGGGAAGAAATAGTAGTGTTTTATCTCAAAGAGATATTTCTTACAAAATTTCCTACTACCTGAAACATTGTTCTCTTCTCTGGTTCATATTGCTTGTCAGAAGTCATATTCTTAGCCCCTAAAACAGGAGGAAATATGTGTGAAAATGTTCACACAGGCTGATATATATGTATGTGTATGTATACGTATATAGAGAGATACAGATATATTAATTTATCTATATCTTCTAAGGGGGAGGAAGAGACAAAACTTTTAAATGCATTTAATTAATGAAGAAATTACTTTTAAAAGTCGGGTCATTTCAACAAGGATTGATTGTCCACTATATCCAAGAAACTGTGGTAGCTTCTGCCATTTGGAATATATGTTTTTAAAATCTTTTATTGAAAAATGCATGAATATATTCTGAGCCAAATTACCAAGGCTTATGATTGTTTTAATTTTTCTTTTAATTGAGAAATTCTTTTCTAATTCCCCTAGGAATTCCCCTTACAAAGAAAAAATATTAGAATATCTGATTTAAATTGAACTAAATTATTTTTAATGCACCATCTAAAAATGTTAGCTATAGAATCAGTCATAAAATCTTAATGTTAGAAGGGACTATAGAGACAGCTCTAATGTAATGCATGAGGTTCCTTTAAAATGCACTTGACAAATAGTTACCAAACCTTTTTTTTTTTTTAAAGCTTTTCCAAAGGGGAACACAGTAACTCTCAAGGCACCTGCCCATTCCATTTTTAGACAATTCTAATTGTCAAGCAGTTCCTTCTTATTTTGAGGTGAAATCTTTTCTGTAGTTTTCACCCTCTTGTTCCTAGTTCTGCCCTTTGGAATCAAGTAGAATAAGATTAATTTCTTGTCTATTTGACATGTTCTCAATTATTTAGACATAGCATTCACATCCTCTTCTTCCCCATTCCATTAATCTTATCTGCTCTAAGCTAAACATCCTCACTTTCCTTCACTGATCCTCCAATGGTCTGATTAGGATCCACTTACTTTTGAGGTCATTCTCCTTTCAAAACTCAATAGCTCATTAATGTCTGTTCTAAACTGTGGCTCTCAAAAACCCAGTAACCCAGATATGATCTAACTATGGCAGAGTACAATTGTACAGTCATCTCCCTTGTTCTGGACACTATGATTCTATTAACATAACCGTATATCCAGATTTTTTTTGTTACTTTGCCAATTACTAATTCAAATCTATATGAATAAGCCAGTCATTGAAAGAGACATTTGATAGATAAGAATCCATGTATCAAATGTGCCAAAAACACTGAAATAAAAAGCTTCAATACTTGAGAGATTATCCAGAATATTAGTACCAAATATACTATAATTTATGAATAAAAGATAAATTGTGAATTAAATTAATGTTTAGATTTTAGAATCATAATATAAATGAATGTATTAATTGTTTGAGCTAGTTATAGATTTGAAGAACATTCAATTTTTAGCCACTCTGCAGGTCACAAGAATAATGAATTTAAATCAAATTAAAATTCAAGACATGCCCTTTCAGTAAAATAACTGGACAAATTTGAAGGAAAAAAAGATCAGTTAATTTAATCCAATGCATTGGAATAGAAACAGACAATCTAGTCTAATGTGTTATTTAGGGATAGGATTTGACCTATGATTTCATTGGTAGGGAAATCTAGGTCCTCAAGTGCTGCCTGCCCAAGAGCATTAAGGGGTGAAGTGATTTATCTAGTGTCACATGGACAGTATATATCAGAGATGGGGTTGAGCCCATGTCTTCATGGTTCTGAGGCTCGCTCTCTCTCCACTAAGCCACAACTGTGCTTTTATAGATAACAAATTTGAGGAACACTGTTTAAGTGACTTGGCAAAGTCCCTTCATCTTATTAATGGTAAAGACAGGACTGGAACAAATTTAGCCATTTCTAGGTCATTGCCCTTTCTAAATGTGCCATGTTAGTCACACACACACACACACACACACACACACACACACTATTGTGTATATATTTCTTGAATTCTTTTGGCTTTTCCTCCGAATTCATTTCCCCCCATGTTTTCAAACTTTAACAAGTTTGCTAATCCATAAAATGAAAGGGTTGTGGTAGATTACCTCCCAAAGTCTAGGTCTAAATCTATGATTCTTTTGCAGATTCCCATGGATAAAACATAGTAAGATATTCAACTCAACAATTAAAAGAACATTAATTACACGCCTATTTATATGTACAGTAAATAGTATCAAGGCATAAGGCAGCTAAGTATAGTGGATAGAACATTGGATTTTGAGTAAGGAAGATCTGAGCTCAAATCCAGCCTGAGACACTTACTAGCCTTGTATCCCTAAATACCACTCTACCTCTGTCTGGCTTGGTTTCCTCACCTGTAAAAGGGTGATACTAATAGCACCAAACTTCTACAGGGTTTCACAGATAATACATAGGAGGTAATAGAGATTTCAGACTCTAGCCTCCAACAAGTTCATTCTTGATCTAGTCATACAGGCAGACACCTTTGGTGGTATTAATAATCAGGTTTATTCTAGTCTAATGGTTGGCAATAATGGGAAAACCAGCTGCTCCAGCATTCCCTAATCACCCTTCTTGCAAGGGCCAGTGAGAAGGAGGGGGGACTACCCCTACATCTCAATGGGATCAATCAAGACAGGCACAGCTTGTGTACTCCCCTAAGTCTCCTCAAACCTTAATGGGGGCTGGTCAAAGCACACACAGATTCCCCTATGGGTTACCTATGGTTTTGCCACTCACTGACCTGTGCCCACTTTCTTTATAGGTGACAACACACAAAGAAGTCATTTTGAAAACATTAAGCTCACAGGTTAACTTTAACAATATCATCATTCTGAATAAGCATAGTAAATATCAATTATGTCACCTCCATATCTCATGGCACAGTCGCAATAGGACTGTCTGTCACTATGATTCTAGGAATTACTATCCAGGATCCTTGGGGATATTCTGGGAGTTATTATCTAATACCTGGAAACTAGACATTGCCATGACCATGGATCCTGAGAAACTGAACTCTAAAAGAATAACAAAATCCTTCTTACACGCATAGGGTTATTATGAGGCTAAAATGAGATAATATTTGTAAAATATTTTGCAAATCTTTTAAGTGCTATATAAATTCTAGCTACCTATTAGAAGGGCAGCCTATGAGCTAGACAGACCTAGATTTAAAATGAGAATTTCTCATATACTAAGGATATGGATATAGGGCAATTTCTTTAACATTGCAACAAACCAAAAAACTGTCAAAGGCTAGACATTATAGTTAAATTGATGAACCATAGCTGTGGAGGAAGTTTCTACATTGGGAGTCCCACATACTGAAGAAATTAAAGGTCTTAACCCTGCCTTTTGTATCTCCCTCAATAGCACCAAAATGTACAAAGTATTTGATATACAGTTGGGATGCAAAGACAACAGCAAAGTTGGCTCTGTTCTTAAAAACTTACATTCTGTTCAAGAACAGGGGGATATGACATTTTGAAATGCAAATGCAAGCTATATATAAAGTAAATGCAAAATAATTTCCAGAGGGTTGAGGGGGATATGATTCATTATCAACTGAGGAAGATCAGGAAAGTCTTTGTATAAGAAGTGTTGCCAAAGCTGAGCTGTGAATGCAACTAGAAATTCTAAAAGGTGGAGGTGAGGAGAGAGAATATTTCAGGCATGGGGATCAGAGGTGGAAGATGGAATATCATGAAAGGGGAATGGCAAGTTGGCAATTTTGGCTGCAATATTTAATGTTTTAAAGACCCATGAAACCAAATCACCAAAAGGTGATTCAGAGCCAGATTAAAAAGGAATTTGGATGTCAAATTTTTAGAGGAGCATGTGCTTTCTCCCTAAGACAATAAGAAACAACTGAAACTTTATGAGTGAGAGTGACATGGTGGGGATCTATGTTTTAAGAACATCAATTTAGTTACCTTGTGGAGAATGGTTTGGAAAGGGAAGAGGCTGGAAGCAGAGAGAACAATTAGGAGGTTATTGCTGAACTTATTTGGTGGTTGTATGAAGGGCAAGAAGGGGATGGATGTGAGAACTATTCATGGCAGAGTCCACAGGGTAAAGCCAGGTTATTCTACTCACTACATTAGATCATTGGGAAGCCATGTTTTCATTCAACTAGAATCTGATAAATTGGCTTGTATACAGGAAAGAACAGTACTCTTCAGAAGACTTGGATAGTTTTATTCAACTTGTTAATACTATTGGAGGATAAGTCTATAGGGAAAGGTGCAGGTTGGATACTGGAGGGAGTTTTGACTATATGAAACAAAAGTTATCATTAAAGCTTTATTTAAAAAAAACAATACTGGAAAAATAGAAATAAATTTGTAATTGTAATAATAATAATGACTAATATTAACATAAAGCTTGCTATGTGCCAGGCACTGTATTAATTGCTTTACAAATACTGTATCATTCAATCATCACAACAATCCTGGGAGCTAGGTGCTGTTGACTCCAATTTTATGGATGAGGAAATTGAGATGTATAGTATAGTGTTCATCAAACTGATGTTGGATGAGTAGCATCATGTTCAGAGGTAGAAGAGAGACATATTTAAAAGAGTAAAACAGGTAAATTAAAGTTAAAGAGTTGGACAAAAATTGAGTCAAAACAACAGTCTTACGTTTGCCACCCCCCCAGTTGAGATATTCTCTCTTTTAAACAAAACAAAACAAAACCCAATATTTTCGTTTCCCCCAATTACATATAAAAACATTTTTTAAACATTTGTTCTTTTTTTAAAAAAAGTTTCATGGGAAAAAAAAACATTCATGGAATTCTCTCTACATTTTTCTGAAATCATCCTGCTCATTATTTCTTATAGCACAACAATGTTCTATTATCCTCATATTGCCACAACTTATTCAGTCATTCTTCAATTGATAGGTTTTCCCTCAGTTTCCAGTTCTTAGCCATCACAAAAAGAGCTGCTGTAAATATTTTGTACAGATCTCTCTCTCTCTTTCTCTCGCACGCTCTCTCTCTCTTTCTGTTTCTCTCTCTCTCTTTCTCTCTCTCTGTTTCTCTGTCTCTGTCTCTGTCTCCCTCTTCCTCTTCCCCTACCCCTCCCCTTTTTTCCCTCTCTTTCTATCTCCTCTTTGGGATACAGACCTAATACTGGTATTGCTGGATCAAAGGATATGCACATTATTATGGCCCTTTGGACGTTGTTCCAAGTTGCTCTCCAGAATGATTGAATCAGTTCACAACTCCACCAAAAGTGCATTAATGCCTCAATTTTCCCATATCCCATCCAACATTTTTTTCATTTTCCTTTTCTATCATATTAACCAATTTGATAGGTATAATGAGGTACCTCAGAGTTGTTTTAATTTGCATTTCTGTAATCCAGTGGTTCTCAACCTGTCAGTAGCGACCTCTTTGGGGGTCAAACGGGGAAGCCTAAGACCATGGGAAAACACATATTTCTGATGGTTTTAGGAACCAAGACACCACTCCTCTATCCATCTCCAGGCAGGTCTGCCCACATGCAGATATGCCCACATACAAGTATTAAAGGGTTGTGGCATCAAGAAGGTTGAGAACCACTGCTCTAATCAATAGTGATTTAGAGTATTTTTTTCGTATGACTTTAGATAACTTTGATTTCTTCATTTGAAAACTACCTGTTCATGTTCTTTGACCATTTATCAATTGGAGAATAACTTGTATTTTTATAAATTTGTCTCAGTTCCCTATATATTTAAGAAACAATGTCTTTATCAGAGATACTGGCTGTAAATCCTACCTCTCCCTGGTTTTTCTGTTTTTCTTCTAAAGATGATTGTATTGGTTTTGTCTTTGCAAAATGTTTTTCATTTTATAAAATCAAAATGATCCATTCTACATTTTGTAATGCTGTCTATATCTTGATTGGTCCTAAAGCATTCCCTTATGCATAGATCTGATAGGTAAATTATTTCACGCTTTCCTAATTTACTTATGGTATTGCCTTTTATGTCTAAATTATGTAACTATTTTGACCTTATTTTGGTATGTGGTGTAAGATGTTGGTCTATACTTAGTTTCTGTCATAGTATTATCCAGCTTTCCTAGGAGCAATTTTTTTTTTGGTTAAATAATCAGTATGTACCAAAAGCTTGCATCTTTGGGTTTATTGAGCACTAACTTACTACAGTCATTTGTTGTAATTAATTGTGTACCTATCTTCTTTCAGTGATCCACCACTCTATTTCTTAGCCAATACCAGATTGTTTTGATGATTGCAACTTTATAATGCAGTCTGAGATCTGGTATAGCTAGGCAACATTCCTTCAAATTTCTTTTTCATTGCTTCTCATAATATTCTTGACCTTTTATTCTTCTGGATTAATTTTATTATTTTTTCTAGCTCTATAAAATAATTTTTGTAGTTTGATTGTTATGGAATATTATCTCTTTAAATTATAATTATTTTTTGCATCTCTCCTATATGCTCATTTCTTCTTTTGTGTTATAGTTACCTGTGTTATGCCATAAGAACAGGAAGCACATCTTACTCTTTGTATCTTCTCAGGAACCTAGCACAATTCTTTGGATAAAACAACTACTTAACATATTTTAAATTAAATTGAGGAGCTATATTGGCCCAGCTGAAATCACCAGGAGTATTCACATACTTCTTCACTGCCCAGAATTTGTTTCGATAACATTTCTTCCTCCTTCATACTCCCCAAAAAGATAATTACTCCTTGATGTCAGAATACCATTCAGGGCTGTCACTGATACTACCAATTGCCAAGATATTACTTGTCTAGGCTATCTGTTGCTCAAACCAAATTGCTCAGGGTTCATCACTGAGTTCCTAAGAAAGATAGTTACAGGGATATGTACACATATTAGGGTATTTCTCGGTAGTTCGATTTGATCTTTTGTAGCAGTCAAATCTAATTTCAGTATTTTGAGACCTACTTAATCTCTCTAAATTAAAGTGATTGCATGCCAATCAGATTAATATTTTGTTATGGCAGAATATGGTGATTTAAGTGATTCCAAAAGCATGATGAAAATTTATTTTGATTAGAGATGGGCTCAGCAGGTTGGAGGAGATATGGGAAAAATACATGCAAGAGATTCTCCATTGAGATATTGTCCAAATATATCCTCTAGTTATTTTTCAATCCATCCAAGTTTTTATGTAGTTGCATGGAGCAACTGTAATAGTGCTGTATTGAATAATGTGCCTGGAAGCAATCTGGCAAGAGGAAGTCAGATTTAGTAGTATGGGGGAGAAGAAGGAGAGACAAGAACCTAAGGGTTTAGATTCAAACCTTAGTTGGATACTGCATGTCCTGTGTATAACCTCAGGATACTTAAAAGACTTTTCTATGCCTCTGTTGATCTCCTTGTGAAGCAGAGACAACAATGTTTGCCACTCAAGTTATGTTCAAATATTTAGATGCTCATATGTAAGGATGTCTACAAAACTACACTAAAAATATTTTGTAAAATATTGAAAACAAATAACAATTATATTTGAGTAACACTGATTATAATAGCTTCTTCATAAGGAACAATAAAAATTTAGTGTTGAAATAGAATGCATGGAAGACAACTTTCAAACTACTTAAATATTGTCATGATATTATGCCACCTTCACAAAAATGAACAAATTTCAGATCCCATAAATCATTAATTACTTTCTAAGGCATAAATGAAATGGAACTCATGCTGTTTGACAATGAAATACATCCCATTATTTCCAATTGGTTAGTTCAATGACTTTTATACAATATTCAATTTGGCCTTTTTTATTAACCTCCAAAGATTGTAGGTAAATTCACTACAACATGAAAGAATTCTTGTAAAGAAAATATTAAATTGTTTTTCTTGGCTTTGGAGCTAGGGTCAATGGTTAAAAGTTATAGGGAAGCATACTTCAGCTCCACATAAGGAAAATCATCATATTAAAGTTGCCCAAAAAGGAGATAAGATGCTTTGAAAAAGTGTGAATTTCCTGTTACTAGAGATCTATAACTGGAGGGTGGATGGTTCCCTTTTTGGAAATATAATAGATGGAATTAACCGTTTAAATAGAAATTGCTTTGAATTGTCTTTTGACTGTAATAATTTATGATTCTATGTATTCATTATCCAAACCAACCATAAAGAGGAATTCTCTTGGCTCATTGGAAACTGCAAGAACTCAGCAACTACCAGAACTGGAGTCAAGCAGCAGGAAATTGTACAAAAATTTCTCTCTTTCTCTCTGTCTCTGTCTCTCTCTCTTTCTCTCTCTCTCTCTCTCTCTCTCTCTCTCTCTCTGTTCATTTTTTGGGAGTACTGTGAAAAGCAACATTAGAATCCCTAATAAATTTTACTCCTAATCTTTATTTTATGTTTGTATGTATCTCATTTTCTATGACTCTTGACTCCTCTACTTTATTTCTACCCACTACCTTGCCCTCCTATTACTTAACCCGCTCCAAGAATCCTTCCCTTATCTTCCCATTCCTGTTAATCTAAACACCCTTTTATATCACCCATCCTATTTCCTCATCTTCCTCTCCAGCAATTGCTCCTTTATCCTCTCCCCCTCCCTATCCCCTTAGCCTTTTATTTCCTTCTGAATTTAGAAGACTTTTATTATTTCCTCTGGGTGAGTTCTTCCTCTGACATCTCATTTGTATAAAATAATTACTCATTTTACGTTTTTCCTAAATGGTTTTACTTTTAATAATCCTATCCAGGTGTACCCCGATCTTTCTTTTGAACTATCCAATGATTAATAACAATCTTAGACATACATTTTAGGACTTTATGACCAAAGAAGAATTGGAGAGCATTATAAAATGCAAAATGGATAACCTTGAGTACATTAAATTGAAAAGTTTCTGTACAAACAAAGCCAATGTAACCAAGATTAA
>CM053585.1:458321336-458334293 GCA_028646515.1 Pseudochirops corinnae
GGGGGGGGGGAAGGGAGGGGAGAAAATCTGAAACTCAAGTGATTGTGGAACTGAATCTTGTAAATTAAAAGTAAATGAGTAAATAAAAAAAATAAAAAAAAAAGACATACATTTTACATTTCCTCATATAAAAAGCATACAGGGGGGCAGCTAGGTAGTACAATGAATAGAGCACCAGCCCTGGAGTCAGGAGGACCTGAGTTCAAATCTGGCCTCAGACTCTTAATACTTACTGGCTTTGTGACCTTGGGCAAGTCACTTAACCCCAATTGTCCTGCATCCCCACCTCCAAAAAGTAACAAAAAAAAAGAAGAAAGAAAAAGAAAAACAACACTTGAAAAAAGCTCACAGTCTGTCTTTATTGAAAGCCTTGTATTTAGTCTTTAATGTGTATCTTCTATTTCTCTTAGATCAGCTTTTCTCAACCTGTTGGTTGCGACCCCTTTGGTGGTCTAACGACCCTTTCGCAGGGGTCACAGGGGTTGCATAAGACCATCGGAAAATCCATTTCTGATGGTCTTAGGAACTAAGGCACCACTCCTCTGTCTCCAGGAGGGTCTGCCCACATGCAGATACGCCCACATACGAGTATTAAAAGGTAATGGCATTAGGAAATTTGAGAACCACTGTCTTGGATCTTATATGTCAAATGTTCTGTTAAATTCAGGTACTTTTTTTAAAACAAAATCCTGAAAGTCTGACAATTAATTCAATGTCCATTTCTTTTCATTCAGGATTTTGCTTAACTTTGCTAGGTATGATATTTTTTGTCTCAACTCCAGTTGTTTTGCTCTTTGATATATAGTGTTCCAAGACCTACAGTCTTTTAGTGTTACTGCTAGTAGGTCTTGTGGGATTCTGATTGTGGCACTGTCATATTTAAATTATTATATTTCCTTGTTGCATGTAATATTTTCTCCTTGAGCTGCAGATTTCAGACTTTGATTTTAATATCCTTATAGATTTTCCTTGTAAGTTCTCTTTAGGTGGTGATTGGTGGATTTTTTTTTTATTTCTACTTTCCCCTTTTGTTCTAAAACTTCAGGACAATTTTCTTTAATTATTTCTTGTATTATTATATCAATATTTTTATGATAGCTTTCAAGTAGTCTAATTATTTTGTATATTTTCTCTTCTTGATCTGTTCTCCAGATCAATTGTTTTTCTTATGACATGTTTCATATTATCTTCTATTTTTTTCATTCTTCATATTTTGTTTTGTTATTTCTTGATCTCTTACAACTTTGCTGGCTTTCCCTTGCTCATTTATAATTTTCAAGGAGTTGTTTTCTTCCTTAAGATTCTGAAGCTCCTTTTCTTATTGTCTGGCTTTATTTTCATAATCTTCTTGTTTTTCTTGGATTGTTCTTATTTATTTTTTCTTCAATCTCACTCACTTGATTTTTAAAAGTCTTTTAAAGTTCTTCTATGAATTCATGTTGGCCCGGTGCCCGTTTGATGTTATTCTTTGGTATAAGAGAGGGTTTTTTTCCTTCACTATCTTCCTCTGAAGATGAATCCCTGTCTTCTCTATTCCCATAGTGATTTTCTCTAGTTGTACTCTTTCTCCTTTGCTTGTTCATTTTTTAATTTTTATTTTTAATTTGTAGCAGCTTATTTTTTTTAAATTATCTCTAGCCCTTGGATATGGGCTCCTGCTTTAGTTCTCCCCTCTGACCTGGCACCAAAATGACTCCTGTAAGAGCTCACAGCCAGTGGCATCCCCATCCCACTGCTTCTGCCCTCACCAAGTGTGTGCTGATTCCTTCTCTCATAGGACCACATCTCAGTAGCACAGCTGGGTCTGGCATTCCTTATTAGCAGAAGTTCCCTTAATCTTCTTGTGGCTGAGGATAAGGCTGCCTCCCAACCCAACTAACCCCAGGACTTGCCCATTTGCTATTGCTGAGGAACTAGCCTGGAGTTGTTTACTCTTCACAGGTACTAAACCTCATTCCTGGGATTTTCCTTTGATCTTCTCCAACTGTTCCAGGAGGATCTCTATTCTGCCTCAACTCTTGCTTGTTTTTGCTGTTCTATGTTTGTTCTAAGGTGCTATTTTGACTTGTTTGTGGGGGAAATCTGGAGAGCCTGGAATTTTCTGACCTCCTTTGCTACCTTCCCAGAATTCTCTCTTGAGAAGTTTTTTTTTTCTTTACTAGGAAAGCAATAGGGAACCATTGAAAAATTATGAGCAGAAGAATGACTATTCCTGATTAGTACATAAAACATGTGTATCTTACTATGGAACACATATATCTATTTTTCTATCTATACATGAATATATAGAAATATATGTACGTACATATATGTATGTATTTATATGTACCTTTTTAAGAACTCTTTACCCAAATTTCCCACTACTTTCAAGATCTCTAACTTCACTTTCTCTATGGTACCGCTATTTATACTATATGTTCTTTGTAACTTTGGGTTCCCCTGTGACACTTCCTTTTTAAATCTAGTCAATTGCCTAATTACCACCTCTTACATGAGGTTTTTCTTCATTTGTTAAAACTCTGCCCTTTACCTAGATACTATTTCCTATTTAATTTGTACATATTTTCTACTTACTTAAGTGTCCATGGTTTCTCCCTAGTAGCAGATATGTCATTTTTTAAATTTTGTCTTTGAATCTCCTTTGCCCAGCACAGTCAAATAATCACCTTAATAAATGGTTGTTACTATAGTCAAGGCAAGTGGTAAAATGAAAGATGGCACTAAAGTTACAGCAGAGAGACTAGGAAGAAGGGATGAAATTATTAAGATCTGGACATTCATTTAACTTGAGCAGTTGACTATATCAGAGAAGAGAGTTATAGAGAAACCCCAGATTACAGACAAAGGCTATTATGTAAATGGTGATGCCACAGAGAAGGTAAAAGTAGATGTCTTGAACATAGAATAGGTGAGTTCATAATAGAAGTGAATACTAGACAAATAGATTTGGCAGTCATGTATGTGGAGGTACTGGTTGAAACCATAGAGTGAATGAGATGACCAATTAGCAGATTGTAGCAAGAGAAGAGGGACAAGGAGAAACTCACAGAGAATATCCAGATAAAGGAGTTTTAGAGGCCATGAGGAGCTAAGGAATAGTTACACAGTTCAACAGACTGAGAATAAGGGCTAAACAAGAAGCAAATTCAGAAAATAGCAAGAACAAAATCATTAGATTTGACAATTAGGGATGAGTTGTGACTCCAAGAGAATGTAGTTTTGATGGGGGCATGAGATCAAAAGTCCAATGTAAGGGACTGAAGTGATAACAAATGGTAAATAGTAAGATAATGGACACATTGTGTAAAGATGACTATTTTGAGATGTTTAGTAGTACAGAAAATGAAGAAAGAAATTACATGACATAAAAAGGTCATGTATGTTATTTTAGTTGAGTAATACCGAGCAAATTTGTAAGGAGATAAAGGAGCCAGGGGCAAGGGAGAAATTGAAGACAGATGAGAGAATGAGAGAGGTAGGTGACTGTTAGAGCAGGCCAGAGGAGATGGGAGGAGATGCCTCACACATAGCGGGTACTTAGTGCTTTTTAATTATTGGAAGGATGATACTGCATATATGTGGACCTGCAATGGTAATGTAATTTGACTGTGAAGATCCCTTATTTTGGCAAAGGTAGCAGGTATTTAGCACTCAGTAATTGATCAATCCTCTGTTGGGGAAAGAGAAGGTATGAACTCCTGTCTCCTATTGCTCATGCAACAGGAAGGGGTTGGCTGGAACAGGAAGCTAATGCTGTATATATATAAGAAAAGCCCCAGAGAGGGTGAGAGATTTTTTCTTGGAGCAGGCTCATTGGGGGCTGAATTGGAGCCAAGGAGGCTGAAGAGGAAAGCTCCTCCCAGGTTTGAGAGAATGATTTTGATTTTGAAAACCTGGATGGAATGATTTTGATTTTGGGAACCAGCTGAAACTTCTGATGAGTCTGAAGGCCAGTCAGAATTGCTGAGGATTTCCAAGAACCAGTCAGAGCTGAGGGCCAGCCAGAGCTGTTGAGGCTGAGAATTTCTGAGGGCCAGCTGGAGTTGCTGAGGCTGCTAAGGATTTCCAGGGGCCAAGCAGAGCTGCTGAGGAGTTGCAAAGGATTTCTAAGGGCCAGCTAGACCTGCCAAAGACTGAGGAAGCATGACTGTGATGCTGGTACTTATCTGAATGTGTTTGTGGGTTTGTTAAGCCTTGTCTTCCCAGGAATGCAGACTGGGAAGAATTTGAGATGGACTGGATGCCATGAGCTCCAATGTGGAGCAGGAACTACACAGAGAGCTGGACAAGGACCTGGAAGCTGTCTGCATTTGAACCCAGGTGACACTTTGGTGAATCCAGGTATGATCTAGGATCATGGAAGGGGATCCAGGGATCTAAGGGACCACCCCGAGTCAAGCTGAAAGAAGATTTTGCTTGGATACTGTGAACTGACTGAGAAATTGTATATTTATTAATGACCTAGGGGTGAAGGGCCTGCATAGTTTCTAATGATTGAATAGTGAATAACAAAGGATGATTGATTGAAGAAATGATTGTACTTAGTGATTGATGACTGAATAAGTAATTGATCTGTAACCTAGTATGCCCCATGAGTGGAAAATTTTGACTATTGTATTTTATGATTGAATTAAGGATTTTGTGAATGCTTGAGTTACTAAATGATTGCTCTTTGTTCAAAACTTTGTGACCACTATAGTGGAAACTATATGGCCATTTTCTGTGATAAGTTTTTGTAAATGCTATATTTTGATATTCTGTGATAAATTGTAACCTTGTAAAAGCTGTACCTTGATTTCTGTGAATGTTTTATTTTGATTTGTTATGTTCACTATACCGTGTAATCAGAACCTTAAAAGCTGTTCACAGTGGCATTTTTCTGGAAAGCTGCTAGTGCTCAGCTTTACAGGACCTGAGAGAAAAATAAAAGGGCCAATGGTGATGTTTCCCCCATATGATGCTATAATAGCTGGGCACACATGACAAGTATTCTATGCAGACTTGTATAGGTATATGACTTATAATAAATAGCATACAGCTGACTCTTCGACTATATGAAGAGGGAAAGTAGAGACTGATGATGGGAACTTTTAATGAATAGAAGAAGAGAATAAACAGAATTTACAACAGATAACATCCATCTTCTCAATTAAATTAGGAACTAAGTCATTAATTTTGAATATCTATGTGGTCTTGTGATTAATAAAGGAGAGGAGAAAATGTTTGGAATAGTCAAAATGGGAATAAGATAAGAAGTCAATAAGGGCAAAGGAGAATTGTCAAGCAACTGAGAGAGTCCCACTGAAGTTATGTGCCATTGGTATGGAGTGGATGAAATCAGTTTGGTTTGTATAATATTCTTGTGAGTTTTCACAGTTTCAGAAATGGCAAATGATTAGATGGGTGATTCTTTGGTAATGGTTAGTGAGACATTAATATGGGGGAAATGGGGTTAAAGAAAGGAAGGGAAATAAAACCAGAATGAAGAAGATGTGCTGGTAGATAAGGATTTGTCAGGGAACTGAAATTAGTGATAATGGGAAGGAACAAAGCTTGTTTGTGTGTGTGTGTGTGTGTGTGTGTGTGTGTGTGTGTGTGTGTGTGAGAGAGAGAGAGAGAGAGAGAGAGAGAGAGAGAGAGAGAGAGAGAATGAGTTAGTAGGAGAGTAGATTGAACTTAAAGAGTAGAATTTGATAGGATCATAGACTAGAAAGGATCTTAACAGCCTTCAGTCCTAACTCTCTCATTTTACTTATGAAAAAGTAGGCTGAAGAGATTAAGTGACTTGGTCCATGTCACATAGCTGGTATCTGAAGCAGGATTCAAACTCAGTTCTTCCTGATTCCAAACACAGCACTCTAACCACTAAACCACCTATCTATCTGATTTTACCTTCAAAATACATGATGATAAAATTTATGCAATTCAGAGGGTGGTTAGGCTTAAGGTATAAGCATGAGAAGTCTTCAGGTGCTATATAAATGCTTATCATCATCATCACTATCGATGGGGCTTAAAGAAAGAAGTCATTGCAGTTAAAGATGTTGAGATATTATGTTTCTTGTTTGTTAAAAGGATTATTAGCATGGATGTTAATTTCTCTGAGGAAAAGAGCAGGGAATAGAGTGAGAAATATGTCGAGTGCTAAAGTTATTTTTAGAAGTTAGGGGAGTGACTGATAGCAGTCGATGATAGAAAGTTAAGGTAAGGGAAGGGTGATACAGATTGCTTTATATAATGATGTGATAACCTACAGTCACTAAGTCAACCTGGCCTGATTGAACAGCTAGCATGGTATTTCATAATCCTCTCTGATGAAGACTAAATCTTCCTAGTTTTTTTGTTTGTTTCTTTTAAAACAAAAATGTTTGACCTAGAAAGCAAACACAGTGGATAGTCTTGGGCATAGATTATAGAGGAAGTAGGGAAGATGGCTCTTAAATAAAATGAATTCCTCCCCAGATGATTGAATGATAATTAACCATCTCCAATTAGGAAGATATAATTGCAAAGGTGAGGTGAAAAAAACTCCAGGCAATGCTCTTACAAAATGCACTTAAGCAAAGCCTTGTGGAACATTCCCTCTTCACAACTGCATTTTCTAGGGTAATTTGGTTCCCCAAACAAAGCATTAACTTAAATTACCCGAGTCAGATAACACATAGTTATGGTCAAGGAATCCATCTCACAGAGCTGACCACATTTAATAGTCCAAGTCCTCACCTTGCTATAATGAACTTGAAGCATAGTTTACTGAGGCTGTTGTCAGCACTGCCCATCCAGCAATTTAATTTTTAAAATCCAGTGCATTCAGTCAAAACTTCTTCATTCAGTCCAGCTCTTTGTTGCCCTCTAGAAACAGCACATTGGTTTTGTAGAGACTGGATTAAAAGCTTAATTTAGAACATTTTTTTCTAACCCACAAACTGTGAGACCTTGCCAAGGTCATTAAGGTCCTTTAGTTTCAAGATCCTCAGATACCAGGTAGGGGTAAAATTATCCTTTGAACTTTTCTCACAGAGTTGTTGTGAGGATCAAATGAAGAAATTTAGAAATTATGCCTTCTTTGTGGGATTTTCAGCTTCATAAGGGTTAGGAGGAGTGAGTATTGCTTGAATCTACTTCTTACAATGCACCCAAATCAAAACCATAGAACCAGATGCCTCAATGTTACAGTAAGGGTCATACATCCTTCTGCTCCTCAAGAGGCAGAGTAATGTAATGTATTTATAAAAAGGAAATAGTTCATATCATGGTGACTGAATTAATCCTTCTTTAATAATTAAGGACATAATATAAACTTGATTGAAAAAATAATCTTGAAAATTGATTAATAAAAGTTATAAAAACTTCAGCTTTACAGAAGAAATGAATAAGGCTGTAAATACTTTTCATGTCACCATGATAACTGAGAAAGATAGAAATTTTAATCTCAATTCAGGTTCTTTCTTTCAGTTCTGGTTATATAAACTTCCAAAGGAGGCAGGTGACCAAGGTCCACCTGCCATGCCCTTCCCCTCCACCATATGTATGATATAGGAGGCAATGCCCAGGAAGAAAAGAAGGAATTTGAAGTTCCTCATAAAAATTCCAAAGGAAAATGAGGGGGAACCCTGTCCCTACAAATTCAAGAGTTAGAGCAACTGAACTCAATCTTTTCCAAATTATGAAATATTTCTTGCCTCTTATATTTACACCCTCTACTAAAGTCACCAGATTGATGCCTCTGAGTGATGTGAAGCTTGACTGAGTATTCTTCCAGTGGAATTCAAGATCTCACAGGTCCCCCTGAAACATCACAAGTGCAGAGGTCATGAGGTTGTTTGATGGTTTTCCTAATTTTCCACATTTGTTTCTTTATACCATAGGTTCTATACCTTGGGTCTGTAAACATAAATAAAAATTTTATGGATAACTGTATTTTAGTATAACTGTTTTTTGTAATCTTATACATTTTGTTTTATGTGTTAAAAAACATTATTCTGAGATTGTAGTTAATAAGCTTTACCATGCTAACAATAGTTTCCATGATAAAAAAAAAAATAAGAACTTGGTGTTACACAATTTTTCATTTTATTCCTGATCAAAATAATTTGTTCATTGTCATAAATATTTCATATTTGAAAATATTCTATTCCTTTTGGGCTAATTTTCCCAATAGTATTTTGAGATGAGGGATCCTATTCAGAACAGACCTGTTCTCCCTCTGAATCTAGTAAAATTTATTTTCCTCAAATATATGGTACATGTCAATTTATGCTATTTTTTCCTTTCATTACCACAAATGTTAAGGTGAAATACTCAGTGCCTCCCAAAGTCTTCAATGCTCTATCTCAATGGGCATTTCTTTTTGTTGTAACAAATTCCAAAATAATATAATAATTCCTTTGTCACTTTCCACTTCGGAAAAGCATTTCACTTTTGGCATAGAGATGTGTGTGTGTGTGTGTGTGTGTGTGTGTGTGTGTGTGTGTGTGTGTGTTTCAAGCCTCTACTCCTAGTAAAGGAATAGTTCCTATCCTATGTTACAAATAAAATTTGATATTTATAATAGTTATTCTATTGCAAAGTTTTAAACATTCATTCATTAAAGAAATATTTATTGATTATCTCCATATTCAAGAAATTATACTCATTGCTCTGGCAGATATGAAAAATCAGTAAGACACGGTGCATACCTTCAAGGAGGAGAGAAGAAAAATAACATATAGAGAAGTGTAATAAAAGACAGTATCAGTAGATCAGTAAATCACCAAGTGCCTATTTAGGGGTCTACTTTGTCCCAGGCACTCTGCTAGGTGTTGAAACTTCAATAAAAAAGAGGAAACAATTTCAGCTTTCAACAAATTTACATATTTTGTGTTATAAGAGAAGTACCAGGTCAACTGTTGTCATTAAGAAAGACTTCATGGTGAAGCTGTCATTTCAACTGGGCCTTGAAGGATGGATAGGTTTTTGATATCCTGCAGGCAAAAGTAAAAGTTCATTATTGAGAATTACATGAGACTTCCAACTTGTTTTACTGTAAGGGAATTTTGTTAAAGTGAATAAATTGCTAGAAATCACATTCTTGGTTCAATTTCTAGAGATGAAAAGGACCATAAATCAAGCTTCTTTTCAGTGAATCAGAGAGGAACAACAAGTTATTTAAAAGCATTAAGGCAAATTTGATTGTATATTTTAAGAATAATTAAATAAGGTACATACCTTCAGATAAGGCCAGTACAGCAGACCCTATGTAAATCAACCAAGCATAACACTCTCCTTTTCA
Source organism: Pseudochirops corinnae (assembly GCA_028646515.1). Lineage (NCBI taxonomy): Eukaryota > Metazoa > Chordata > Mammalia > Diprotodontia > Pseudocheiridae > Pseudochirops > Pseudochirops corinnae. Next base: position 458,330,608 of record CM053585.1, read on the forward strand.
TTTTCAGAATCTTATCAAGTATTGATTCAGTCTTAGTGAGTACTTTTGGACTACATCTGAAAAATCTAGATATCTAATATTGAGATATTTTAAGTTAGTAATTTCTTGATGAATAAAAGATCAGAAAGGAACTTGATCACGGTTCAGCTGAACTTCTCTCAACATGACATCTCCTTTCTGTTACTGTTTTTTTTTTTTTTAAAGATAATTACCATTACATCAACGTGGATTGGAGAAACTACTTGTAAAGAGTCATTCATTATAAGGAATTTATTGTATTCAAATAAAACAACACTGTTTCTTTGGACAACCAACAGGACATAGAAATGGCTTTATTTTTATTTTTTCATTTAATAAATCGGCAAATATTCATTAGTCTGTGTCCAGTCCTAAGTTTACACTCTTGAAGTTACAGAATAATTATAGACATCTAAGTCTAAGAAATAGGCTCTACTTTAAAGGAAAGCACAAATTAATTTGGAACATAACGTGGTAGCATCATCATAACCAATGTTTCATATGAAGTATTGCTTTTGGTACTTTCTTGATAACACAATAACCTTGTGATTTTGGTATTGTTATCCCCATTTTACAGATGAGGAAATTGAGGTTCAAGTAAAATAAACATCCTTTTTTAGGAACAACCAGGTAATAAGCATCCTTCAGGCAAGATATAAACCCAGGTGCCTTGTCTCTCCAAGTCCTACTGCTTTTCACATGAAAAACCAATAATTTCATTCTTAATGGTATCTGTCATTAATAGGCTTTTAATAAATATAACAAAATACTGTGTTTACATGCAAAACAAGAAGGGTTGCTTGCATGAGTTTTCAAATACTTTAGGATAATTCATTATAAAGTACCTAGGTGATTGGATTAGGTGGAAGTCAAGGAGAATTGAATGTAAAGATGTAAGGACAAGATTTTGTCTCATTATGTATGTAAATTATAAGCACAATGTCTAGAAGCCTTAACAACTGACATTGATATTATGCTAACCTCTGAGAATATAAATTATTTCCTTGCAATATGGACAAAAAATCAATTTGGTGTTTTCTAAAATATTGAATTTCTTTCTGTGCTTAATCTGTACACTATCCAATAGTGCCCCCAGAGCCAAGCAACCATCTTAGGAATTGTGATATTCAAAAATCGTGAAGTTTAATGTTGTCTCAGTGACAAAAGTATGGCTAATGATCAATTTTACATTGTAAACTGTGTTAAATATTGATCTTCTATTGACTGGTTCAAAATGAAAATAACATGAAAAACAGATAATTTGACAAATGATTGAAAATGGTTTCGTCTATTTCTTGACTGTCATCACTTTCTATTAATGTTTTTTGCTAATAAACAAAATAAAAATGAAGTCATGATTTTATGAAAATTTACAAAAGCAAAAAATGATGAATGTAAAAGAATCTTTTAAACTTAAAGTATATACACCACATAAACAGAATTTTTTTCAAACTAAACCATACACACATAATAAAGATAAAGAAAAATCCTTTCCGTCATTTTAAAAATTTTAAAGTACAAATATACTCTCACAATTTTTCTATGTAAAATATTTTCATGATTAAATTGACTATTTCATTTCTTTCTTTGGAACTAGTCAGGATCATTTGTCTCATTGAAATAAAGCACAGCATTTACTAACCAAAGCTATTGGCTTAAAAATCTCAGAACTAAATACCTTTGGAGCATTGAACTGAAGATTGGGGACTACCCTAGACAAAGTATACCTGAATATAAGTGAAATGTTATAAAACTATCTGATCACTCATCTTTGAAAATACTGTAAATCATAATTAATACCAAGTTGCCTCCTACCTGCTTTAAATTGACAAAGGGAAGGGGTTGAGCTACCTTTCCTTCTTTCATTTATCTTCAACCAGTTCAGCAGGTTTCTTGAAGTAGAAGGTACAGCTCACCTTTGATACAATGGATTGCTTGTAGCCTGAGGGTTCAGATAAACCATTTCTTTAATAAAGATATTAAGTAACCCCCAGGTAAAAGCAATCTGCAACGTGGTAAAAGCTTACTACAAAGAGATAAAAGCAGATCAAAGCAGCCTACAAAGAGATTAAAAAAAAAATAACAAAAAGGAGATAAAATTCTATTCAAGATGGAATTCTCAGGAGTCTCTGAAGTTCCCAGGCAGAGTCCTTAGTTTTGTTTTGTTCAGTCACTCAGTCTTGTCCAACTCTTCCTGACTTTGCACCATAGCAGGAGTTTTATTGGCAAAAAATATTGGAGTGTTTTTCCATTTTGTTCTCCTGTAGATTAAGGCAAAGAATGGTTAAATGACTTGCCTATGGTCACACAGCTGTGATGTGAACTCAAGTGTCCCTGACTCCAGAGCTGTCTTCCAAATCCTCCTTGATCAAAATGCCCACAACTACATCATCTCTCACAGATCAGTTTAACTAGACTCAAAGTTAATTCAAATTGTACCAGGTCAGATCCATCCATACATGCTGTCTTACAAAAGCTGCCCCTGTTAGTGGTGTAGAAATGTAAAGCTTAATTCAAAGCATCCAAATTCCACCAGTGTCCTGATCCATAGTAATGTGGTACCCATTAGGTCATTGACTGAGTGGGTGGCTTTCTTTCATCAAGAGGATGGGATCCTTTAGATTCACTCATGGGTATTAGATTGAAGAGGTCCCTTTTCCTTAATTAACAAGGCAGAATGAATCAATTTCCTTCAAAAGTAACACTTACCCCTAGAAAAGGAAAGTCAATCCCATTGACCTACAGAGTTGGCAGAACTTGAGATTTGGAAAATAAGAGATTTTGACTCATCTTTAAATGAGAGAAAGAGTGATCAATAGGCTTGTATTTTAGCAAAAACAAAAACAACCACACACACAAAAAGAAGGATGTGACTAATCTGGTTTGACTAGAAATAGTAATGGAGCTTTAAGACACAGGTCTTGTATTAAAGCAGCTTCTTGCTTCTCTTTCTCTTCTCTACCTGGTACCTAGTTAAGCAGAGTTATTTCTCTATGCTGTTGCTCATCCTTTGCTCTAGGACAAGGACATGCTTTGATTCTTCTTTACTTCTCAGTTAATGACATCATATTTCACTATGTTTATATGTTTGTTTTTAATCCATTGCCATCCTCATTTCAGGAATAATTATATATTATTCCACTGGGATTACTTTAAAATCCTACCTTTCATTACATCAAAAACTATTTTTAACATAGTTTATCTTTGCAGTGAACTGTGATTTTATCCTGATACCCCACAATCTTGATCAGTCTCAATTTATACTGGAGTTGTATGGTCATCTTTGAGCTAAGAATTCTCCCTTTTATCTATGGGACTGAAGGATCACAGTATATATTTACCTCTTTCAAACAAAATTTCATCATTAGAGTGTTTAGTATCCTGTGTGATAAAGAAATTATGCACTAAATAATAACACATTTGATGTATCTGCTGTGGGATAGGTTTTGGAGGGATTTCTAATGAGAAATCCTTTCTAGATTCACGTCTGAAAAGAATTACAAGCTCAGCTGTCTTTTGATAGATTTACAAAAGTTTATTGATTTACAGGACAAAAAGGGGTAGGGTGAGGAAACCTGGCTAGGAAAAGCTCACAAGGGGCAAGGGGGGGAGTCAGAGAAAGTTTGGGAAGTGTGATGCTCTGCAGTGGGCAGATGGCCTACTAGAAT
>CM053585.1:458341317-458356541 GCA_028646515.1 Pseudochirops corinnae
TGTGAAAGTATTTGCAGATCCTATACATGATTGCATGCCACCATGGGGGGTGAGGAAAGGGAGGGGAGAAAATCTGAAACTCAAGTGAATGTGGAACTGAATCTTGTAAACTAGAAGTAAATAAACAAGTGAAAAAAAAAATTAAAATGACTCAGTAAGTACTAAACACTGAAGCTACTCTTAATTTTTTTGCAGTCTGATGTATGAGATAAAATGGCTTTTTGAAAAGAGATGTGGGCTTACAAAATTCCGGTCCATACCAGAACTTATCTTTTAAAACAAACTTAAAAAGAACATTACATGGCTTTTCAAACTTAACATAAAATGATAGAATCATATCATTGCTTATCCAGAGTCTTTCAACTAGAAACTCAAATAACCCAGCATATTTTAACTAACAATTATTATTAAGGTTTCATTTAATAATTCTTTCTAATGCTCAATGCAGTTTAATTAGTAAGTTTATTTTATTGTTTTCCAGGTATTTGAAAATTGCTACTCAATCTATGGACTATGTAGTAAGTCTATATTAGTTAAACTATTCAGTTAAATAATTGATACTGTAATCCTTGACTAGTTTTGACATTCATTATGTGTGTCTCCATGGGAAGTTATTAAATAGATGATGTAATTCTAGAGTTTAGGACAATTAAAAGGCCAAGAAAAAGAATGACAGGGAGTGCTTTCTAGTTGACAAAAGGTTAAATTAACTCTACCAAATGTAAAATGGGAAAGAAGACTAAGGGATGGCTGGTGTACTGAATCTCTAATGACTTCAATATCATGAGTTATAGGGATAATAAAAAGAAATCATTGTACTTGCCTAAGACAGCTTCTTTTTTCCAAGTCCTATAGTGGCATGGGATGTGAATTATTTGTGTCCTACCAAATCACACAATGCCAGTTTGAAAAGCTCTCAGAGGCCACCTATTTTAACTCATTCCTAAATAAGCATTCATTCTACATACTGTAGGATCTGAGGACCAAAAAACTAGAGTTGGAAGGCACCTCAGAGATCATTCAGTCCAACTTATATGGAAATAAAAATCTTCTCTATATCATCACTGACAAGTGATACCTTCAATATCCTTTTGGAAACCTTGAACCTGTGACCTACTGCAACTATCCACTTAACTTTTGGCTTTAATATGGCATATACATTCTTCCAAAATACATACCCAAATCTCCCCCTAATCCTCTTCACACATTATATGTTCCATCTAAACTGGATTTTCCCTTAGATATTCCCTTTACTTTCTCGACTCCCCACCTTGGTTCTGAGTTACCCCCATTCTTAGGCATCTGTAACTGATCCTAACCAATCTACTAGATGCAAGGTATCTTAGGAAACATCTCTTTCAAACCCTCTTAATTTTGTTAATGAGGAAACTAAGGGATGAGATATAAAATAACCAGATCAAGATGTCAGGGCCAAGGAAATGGGGGATGTTTCACCCAAACTCTGACTCCTCCCTCATTTCTAGTAATATCACCAGATATCTGGCTCAAATCCTGTTCCCCACCCTCTGCCCATCCCAGATATGCCACCTAGTTTAATGTATCCCTCAAAAAGATAACATCTTTAACAGTCAATACTTTCTAGGAATACCTTGGAAATGTAGCTATAATTCCTACATCACTGAAAATTAAAAAATGACTTGAATCCTATACCTTAATATATACTTTATATTCATATGCATAATATATGTATATATTTATTTATAGAATATATAATATTAGGTATTGGATAAATAAATATATGTCTGCCTTAATCACACACACACACACACACACACACAGTTTTGCAGTGTCAGCTATGTGACCTTTGGTAATATACTTATCCTCTCTAAGATTCAATTTCTTTAACTGTAACATGGGAGTAACTTTTCATTGCCTACCTGCCATGGCTGGTGTGGGGATCAAATAATATGATATATATTGCTAGTCATGTATACATAATACAGTCAGGGGTTTCGAACAAGTGATTGAGGTAGATGATGGTACCTGGAAGCAGCTTCACTTGTGGCCTTCTTTGGGAATTCTTTGCCTTTTCTATTTCCAGATGTATAGAAGAACAAAAATAATCCTTGGGTTAATAACACCAGAGTGGCTTCATATGCAAGTAGCCTTTCACAACTATTGGTACAGTTATGAAGGATTGTAGGCTGGTAATTTTAAAAAAATGGTCAGAAGAACTTTCTAATCCTAAATTGGCTGCAGGTGTGGTACAGGGACCTTAGTTGCAGTGAGTAGAAAGGGGAAGGTTAAAAGCTCTAAGTTCTGTACATGTTACATGTTACATAAGCTAGCTGGCAGTCTTCTGTTCCAAGATAGTTTGGTCCCCTGGCTCAAAAGTCTACTTCTGGAAAGGGAGAACAAAACAAAACAAACAAACAAAAACCTCACCACCACTGCGATGAATCTGATTAAAGACATGACCCACTCTCTTAATCGGAGGAGTTGGGAATAGGGAGGAAAGCAGCTAATGGGTTTTCACTCTTCTGATAATGGGTTTTTCAGAGTCAGTTTCCTTAAAATATCTGGCTCCGCTTCCTACTTATAATTTGTGGTTTTCCAAGTCTGCAAGATGAATAATCTCTGCTGGGCATTACCCCCTTCTGGTCTGGTGTGGCCACATTGAACTCATGCCAAAATTGAGTGATCCTACCCCATTTTTAAGATAAGTCATAATACTTCTTGACATGAGTTTATGGAGATTCTCTGTTCTCAGATTTTGGTTCAAGCTGAAATTCTTAGCTGGGGTTCTAACAGTTTCCAAAATGGGGGATAGTGGTCATTGCCATTCTTGCTTTTAGCTTAGAATTCAAAATCCTGTATCAGATCTCTTAGGAAAAAGGTTCCACTGGTACTTTTCTTCCTATATAATTGGTTAAACAAGGTTGAGAGTAACAGCTTTCAAACCTCTCAGTTAGTTAGGGGTATGTGAAACTTCTGAAGACTTCCTCTGGCAGAATGGGTAGATGAGAAGAATTTGTTCCAATGATCAAGAAGCTGGCTGAAGCAGGCATGGTAGAGTACTTAGAGCTTGGTCAGACATCAAAGATGCCAAGCCCATTTACTGAATTTCCAGGCATGGTCAATTGTCCAGACTTTTGTCTTGCCACTGCACTTCAATTACTCTGAAAGAGAGATTGAGGCCAACAACTTTGTGCAACTCTGCCTCACTTAAATCCAATTCACGAGCAAGTCAAGACATCATCTTTGTAATGTCATTGGTCCTCCTGAAAAACAAAGGGTGAACAACAGCAACAAAATGTTCTATCTTTGAACTAACTGTGTCCTGTAGTTTAAAAAAAAAAACGAACAAAAATGTCTTGGGGTCTTACAAGGGATGCTTTTGAGTAAATACTGAATCAAACTACAGCATATGTAAGGGTCCAATATTTGAGATGAGTATGATCTAGTGCTACAAGAAATTAGGGTTTTATAGCACTAAGTAAAGTTTCTCATTATTGCTAGATTATAACTTTCTAAATTTACATTTATTAAAGAATAAAGAGTTATCTTATTTGGGGTCATGGGATCTACCTCATACCTCCTTTAAAAGTTTTTCCTGGCTAACTGTTCCCATTTCGAGCATTTTTTAGGCCAGGGTTTTTTGTGGCTTGTAGATATATTTCAAAAGATCTGTGAATATTGGGGAAATAAAACCAAAAAAATTACATCTTTATTTTTATTAACTTCTAAATGAAATTTAGCATTTTCTTCAATTCTAAATGTAAGCAACCAACATCATTCTGAAAAGTCCATAGGCTTCACTAGACTTCCAAAGAGATCTAAGAAAAAAATAAAAAAGGTTAAAATCCTCTGATGTATTCTTCTATATTCTCATTCACTTGGTACTTGTGAATTCATGTTGCACTCTGATTACTTGAAAATATTGTTTGTAAATGTTTCTAAGGGCTCTATACTCATGAATGCCCTAGCTCCCCTGCAAAATTCCTAAGCTGCTGGAGGGTGGAATCCCCAGGTATCTCTATTGAGTTCTAGCCCCACATTCTGCATAAGATCAGGGACTCAATAAATATTATGCCCTGACTGTAAAGAAATGGTGGAGGAAAAAATTCATGTATATTTAAAATTGAAGAGATTTTAAATTGCTTGAAAATGAGCACATATACCTTTGTAAGTCAATATTGTAGATACTCTGGTGAATTTGCAAAGTAGAACTTGAACAGTATATTTAAATAGACATACTTAACAACTCCTCTTCACCCACCTCTTTTTTCCCCTTTGTAACATTGATGAAAAACTATTATTATGATATAAAAATATTATAGATATATTTCATACCCAAAAAAAAGAATGTTTCTAGAATTAATTATCCCTTCCCCATACAGGAACTGGAAAATGTTAAACCCTAGTTCATGCAAGCTTTCATTAGTGATACATGATTTTATTGAAAGCTGGAACTGGGGATTTCTAAAATCATTGATGTGATCTGAAAACTATAAAATGCATGACTAAACCCTCTAAGATATATTTTAGTAGTTGACATTTTATTTCCAAATTGCCTGCTACAAATAAGATGGGAGAAGTATTAGAAAGATCATAAAACATGCCTATTTTATTTAAGATATTTTTTCACTATTTGGGAGGAAAAAACATTATTTAAAATTATACTATACTTTCCATTTAATAATTTGGGCCACATCTGTAGGGGTTTTCTCCCTATGTTTGCAAGTTGAGGCAGAACCATTATAAGCACAGACTACTGAGGTCTGTGTGTCTCACAAGAGAGCATTAAGAAAACATTTAACTTGGCTGATCTTTGGGGAGCAGGCAGAAGAAGCAATCATAGGGATGCTTAGGTGACTTGTCATAAAAATTTAGTTTCGATGAACTACAGCCTATTTTTTCTTCTTCTTCTGAGTAATGTAATCTGTTACCATTCTGTGTTGCAGATATTGAAGATGAAAGTCTGGGTCTTATGTGCTCTAATAGAAAAGGCTTACAGAGTCTATTTCATTCTCTCAAAGAAGAGAAAGCACAAATAATCACAGTTTGCTGTCTGAAATATTGCTCTAACCTACATTTACAATTTGGGTGGCTCAGTACTATTGGAAATGATACTACTATAGCTATTAAGTACCTACGTTGTGTGGTAGATACCTCAAAAAGGTATTCTGGGAGTTTTCAGGACTCCCCAAGTGAGACTTAGCAAATTCAGTGTCAAAAGGCAAAATGTCATTGCAGACCAATTTCAGCTATAACTGATGCTATAGGGAAAAAGGATTAGTTTAAAAAAGGGAAAGGGAAATTGCAGTATTTATTTATTTTTTCCACAGGAAGAACAACCACCAAATATGAGTGAACAACTAATAAAAGAAGATAGAAGAAGGAAGTCTGTTGAATTCACAAGGATGAATAAATTCAATTCCTGCAGATATTTTTTGAGTTGAAACTGAGCCCTTTATAACATGATTTTGGGGAGGGCTGAGGCCACTAAGGATGTTCTTAGAGCAAAGCATTTTATATGCCAATACTTGTTGAGAAATACTCATGACATTTGGGGCTTTTTCTTTTTTTTTTTTGCCATTGCAGATATTTTTTTTCTCAACACTGCAATATAGTCTAAAGAGTCAATGGAAATCAATTGATTCATTAGAAAATATTGATTGATTCCTATGAGTTGGGCATTGAGCTAGGCCCTGAAGTAGGGAGAAGGAGGCAAAAAAAAGAAAAGGCCTATTCAGTGCCTGTAAGTACATGACACAAAACACAGTAATTTTAAATTTTGGTTACTTATGGTGATTTATATGGGGAGGACAAGTGTTACTGCCATAAAAAATATACATATAAATGTATAAATTTAAAATATGTAAGAAATGTAAGAAATAAGTTATATAAAATGTATAGAAACAAGTCTAGTTATCTTGTTTAGGCTAGAGCTACTAGAAGAACATGGCATTTTACAAAAACTCCTGGGAAAAATAGAAAGAAATCTGGCAGAAACTAAGTATACAATAACCTCATATCACATATCAAAATAAGCTTCAGATGTACATATAAGTTTGGCATAAAGAATAGTGGGAGCTAATTATGGGGGGAGGACAGGGACTTTTTATTTTTGTTTTTGTATCCCTAGTACATTCTATAGTGCTTTGCATATAGTAGGTACTTATTAAATGCTCAAATTGGGGGTGGAGCCAAGATGGTTGCGTAGAAGCAGCAACATATCGCAGCTCTCACATAGCCACCCCAAAATACCCATAAAATATGACTCTAAACCAATCCTAGAACTCCAAAACACACACAAAGATACTTCCCACTAAAGTCAGCTTAGCTACGAGGAGCCACATCAGCACTGCGGACTGAAGCCGGCCTGGCCTGAGGCAACAGCTATGCCCCAGGGGGGCTGGACAGGAGCAGCGGAGGAGCCTCTTGGGTGAGCGGATTAGCACCAGCTGCCAGTGGGGATTGCGAAGGGGGGAGATTCATTTTTTATGAATGTGTCATTTATACTCTTTTGTATTATCTCTTCCATTTTTGGCATAGTTTTTCTATTCTCTATTCCTACACCTACCTATTCCCTATTCTTCACCATCAGCTATTAGGCCTGAAATGAAAATCCTCACTCATGAGAAAGTAATGGCATAGTAAATCAAAACAAGTTTGTATTGTTCTTGTTATAACAAAAATTACGTTTCATTCTTCACTTATTGTCCATTATCTCTTTACCAAGAGGTTGGAGCAATGTTTCAACAGCCTTCTGATATTATGACTGAGGATAATAAGAGATCTTAGCTTTTTAAAACTTTTTTTTTTCCCCTTTTACAAAGTTGTGCAAACATTGTACAAAGAGTTCTCTTGGTCTGGCTTGTTTCAATTTTTTTTCAGTTGATACAAATCTTACTGATCTCTTATAACTCAATAATATTCCATTATATTAATATACTGTAATTTGGTAAACCATTCCTCAGTTGATGGGAAATTAAGACCTCATGACCCAATCTGTTACATTATTTAGCTTTTCTATTTTTTAACTCATTTCCAAGTTGTTTTAATGATTATTATTTTATGTAATTCTGATTATTGTGATTAGTTTTTAAAATTTTGTTACTATTTTAGTTTTATGTCCATTTCATTTATCTGTTCTTTCTCTCTTATATTAATAAATGTATATAAAGATATCCTTTCATTTCCTTCCTTGCCAGAAAAAAATAATGCTACTTTGGTTGAATCCCAATAGTTTTGGTAAATTTTCTGGTTGTTTCAATTTTCAATGATAACATCTATTCTTTCTAAAATTTATTCTCTGATCCCATCAATTCTATAGAATTAATCTCTTCTGTCTTTATTTTATAAATATCCTTTTAACATTTTTCTTGTTATACATTTTATGTTTACACTGTAGTCAGTACAAGATACATTTAATATTCCTGTCCTTCACTCTTTTATGATTTGGAGCTTTTTTTAAAAACTAGAACTTTGTTGAATTTTATAAATATACAATGTACAACTAAGAATGTATATATACATATTTTTTTTTCTCAGTGCATAATTTCCAAAGTTCTATCCAATTCAAATTTTCTAAAATTCTTTTTGGATCCTTTACTTTCTTATTTATTTTTTATTAGGTTTATTTTGGTCTGAAAGGGGCACACATAGGCTTCCAAATAGTATAGTTTTTCTGTCTATTTTTCACTATGAAATTTCCTTTTAAGTCTTACAGAAATTCCATTTGGTCCATATATATTATATATTGGTATTATTTCATTATTCATGGAACTTTAAAGTATAATACAGTTTTCTGATTATTGCTTTTAACTATGCCAGTTTTTGCTATTATCTGAGATCATTATTGTTACACTTCCTTTTTGAACTCTCCTAAAGTATTAAACAAAATCTAATCTAGTTCTTTGATTAACTCTGTGAATCTTTATGTTTAAATGTGTTTCTTTCAAGTAACATATTCTTGAATTCTACTTTCCAGTCCATTATGCTACCCTACTCCATTCCAGAGTTAGTCCATCCCAGTTATGTTCATTATTACTATTAATTATATATTCCTTCCATGATTTCACATTATCCTTTTTCTTCTTTTACTCACAGCCCCAACATTAAAAAAGAGAAAGAGAAATAATCTGAGTCTCTGCCTCATACCGATCGGATTAGCAAAACTGACAAAAAGGGAAAATGAAATGCTGGAGTGACTGCAGGAAAACAGGCACATTAATCCACTTCTCATGGAGTTGTGAATTGGTCTTGCCCTTCTGGAAACTATTTGGAACTATGCCCTAGAAGTCGATAAATTGTGCATATCACTTGATGAAGCAGACTTGTTAGTTGGCCTAAATGCCAAAGAGATGAGGGAAAGAGGAAAAGAACACATATACAAGATCATTTGTAACAATTCTTTTTTATTGTGGTGAAGAATTAGAAACTATGAGGGAGGGAGAAAGTCCATTAATTTGGGAATGTCAGAATAAATTTTCGTATACTACATGATGGAATACTATTATAACATAAGAGATTGGAAAGGGGAGTGTGTGGTTGGTGCCTTTCTCCTACACAGTAAACTGTGGTGGCAAATTCTGTTTCCAATTATGTTTGGACACACCAGGGCTGGGATCTGGCTTCAGGAAGCCAATTATTAGTACTGGCACTAGCTTCTGATTCATTCTTTAAGAAGTCCCATCTTCTACGGCAAGCCTTTCCCAGTCTTCCTTAATCTTAGTTCTTTCCTTTGAGACTATTTCCAATTTATTCCGTCCATATCTTGTTTGTACGTAATTATTGAAGGCCTACAGTGCTATTTTGCTGACTTCATTATTGTATGCCTGTGAAATCAGAATAGTCTACCAGCATCATGCCAGAAATTTGAACTGCTCATTTGAATCTTTTAGAGAGATTCTGAAGATTGCCTGCCAAGATAAGTACAGGACACTGAGGTCCTTTTTTAAGCTGAATAACCAAGCACTCAAACTCTGCTAAAGAGAGTGTAACTCAAATGGGCTGACCCAGTAGCCCAAATGCCAAACATTTACATGGAGATGAGAAGAAACAGTACAAGGATGTTCTCAAGGCCTCTCTGAAGAACTTTCATATTGATTGTGAGGTAGGGGAGATAATGGCACAGAACTGCCCAGCATGCATACTTACTGTGTGCTAATAGCAAAACAGAATAGCACTATCAAAAAGGAAACAAGAGAGGCCCTCATCTAGAAACACCTCCATCCCAAATATTCAGACTATTTGTGTTCTACCAGTGGGAGAGCCATTCAAGCTTCTATTGGGCTGGTCAGCCTTGACCCCCAACATGGTGATGTCATTGGTTTGTACACTGTGTTTCCCTATTAGATTGTGAGCTCCTTGAGAGGACATATTGTTCGTTTGTTTGCTTTCTTAGGTTGGTTGTTTATTTATTTTATTTATTTTTGTCTCCTTTCTTTGTATCCCAGTGCTTAACACAATGTCTGGCATAAAGTATGTGCTTAATAAATACTTGTACTAATAATTACTATTAAGAGAACTGGCTGGATTTTTCTGTTTGGTGAACTTCGTTCTGGCCCTCCAACTCTCCTCCCCTCTACCCTGGTACCCACCTCACTTTCACACTTACTTGAGTTCATTCTGGTTTCCCTAGTATCCCTTTTGCCACCTTTCAGCTGGTGCTGATTACCTTCCTTTGGACAACTTTTTGTTCTGAGGCAGTTCCAAAGTACATAGGAAAATCTACTTCTTGTTTTTTTTTCCTTTAGATTTCTTTATTACTAGCCTTTTGGGAACATTTTCTTCTATTTTTTGGAATTTAAGTGGGAGAGTTCCACTTTTTTCTGACTTATTAAGATGTCACCTTAACCAGAAATTGAATTCGGCATTTTTACAATGTTATTTATTTGTTTGTTTGTTCTGTCAGGCATTTCATGGCCTAGAAGAGAATGAGAATTAAAACATCTATGCTTATATACATGTAACTATATTATACCACATATTGCATATATATCCATGCACATATACATCTATCCATTCATATATACATGTGGCTGAAGAGCTAACCTCCAAGTTGGGAAGAATTCTGTTTCTGCCACACAAAGATTGTGTGTCTCTGGACAATTCATGTAATGTCTCAGTGTATCTAGCAGTTCCCAAATACTAAAAGCAGCAGAGGAGGTGCTGAACTTTATTATTAATAGATGAAATTCTTCATCAGAACTGATAATTTCATCATATAATGATGAAATAACAAGTCCAATTATTTGGTTATTTCTTTGTGTATAGAGATGAAATATAAGGAGATAAAATGCCAACACATGTATTACCCCTATATATATATTTACAGAAATGTTCATATAATGTGCATGCATATATGTGTGTGTATATGTATATATATATATATATATATATATATGAGTGTAAATACAAGATTTTTGTTTGCATATTTTTTCTTTTGTCCAGATGTCTATATGTTTGGTTCCTATAGTTTTAAAATCTGGGAGATGTATTGACATGTATGTTGTTAGAACTTCTACTAATTGGGAAATGGTGCACTTTTTGGAAATAATAGTCCTAGGCTCTATTAAACTAATATTAAATTCCTAGTATGAGCTTATTATATAAAAAGCAGCATGAATCAGCATAAATATAACACAAAGCCAAAGAAAAGTACAATCTATATAGAGCTCCGAATTAGGTATACAGCAAGCATTAACTAAACATAACAGGGGAATCAAACATTATTATACTTGGAATTCACCAGTAATCCCTGTGCTACAAAGTATGGTGATGCATATAATCTAAAGATCTCAAAATACTAACAATGTGTTGAAAAAGATCACACAGCCGCCTGAAGTTTTGTTAATGAATTTCCAGACTGGCACAAGATTCATTAATAAATATGTCCAGCAGGGTCAAGGGCATGTCTTTGGGAAGTTACACTGGAAAACTGACACTGATCCCTTAATATGAACTGCTTTTTCACTTCAAATAGTCAGCTCATTCTGAATTGACTTAGACTATGTTATTGCTTTCTTTATCTAGCTTATATTTTGGAGTTTAATTTCATTATTACCTGATGTTCCCTGGCTTTTGGACCCCATTTCAGTCCTTTATTCTCTTGTTTTCTTAGTTTTCAGTTGTTTAATTTGACATGTTTTGAAAAGATCACATTATTTAATGTTGAGTATATAATTCTCTGAGCCATTTAGTGAAAAGGTAAACATTCATTCAACAAATGGATGGGTAGATGACAGATGGATAGATAGATGTTAGAAATAATTAGGCTTGAGTTGATGGACTAACAGGTGAAGAATTATGAGGAGTGCTAATATCATAATAAGTTTGAATACATTTGTTGGATTTATGATTGAAGCTAAATAAATGGATATGTTCCAAGTTTTGGTTTCTTGCCAAAGCTTCAGTTGGGGTAGAATTACCCAATCAAACTTAATCAACATGTCAGGATTTTTATGGAAAACAACTACTTAGAGTCAGTGTCTTAGCATACTCTTAGAGAAGCTGCAATGCCTCATCAATCTATGGTGTGGAGATGTTAATTAGTGACTCATAGACATGATATATCATCTTCCTCTGCAGAAGTGAGGACTTAATGGGAAAGAGTACAGAATAATGTACTATGCAAACACGTGGGAGCAAAGCAAGGAGATCAATATGAATAGAATCTAAAATCACTATTAGAAAAATGAATGAATAAACATTATTAACGTATTTGAGGATGGCTCATTTAAGAACAACAGAAAACTAAAGGAAATGTTTCTATAGCTAAGTCTACCAAATTTCTCTATAAAAGTCAGCACAGTAAAAATAAAAATAGTTCAAAAGCCACCTGAATTAAGATTAAATATAATGACTAATAATCTAGAGAATTAATGTTGAAATGTACCTCCCCTGTCTACAAAGAAAAGGGGACACAAGGGATGTTCAATGTTATTACATTGGTAGTTGCACTAGTTATATTGGTTGTTTTTATTAATTCTTTTTTTCTTAGTTACCAAGGAAAAGTCTGGTCTGGGGGGCAATATTGGGTATCAGAAAATGATTATGGCATGAAAACAAGAGAATCAATGATAAAGTAACATCAGGAGCAACAACAGCAAGAATAATAACAATAGCTTTCATACAGAACTTAGTGTGCGCTAGGAACTGTGTTAAGGATCTTACAAGTATTATGTCACTTGATTCTTGGAGGCGTTATTATTATCTCCATTTCACAGTTGAAGAAAAGGAGGCGAATAAAACTTGAGTGACCTGACCAGTCACAAAATGTGACGGGCTAGATCTGACCTCAGGTCTTCCTAACTCCTCCAGGGCTCTATCCACTGTGCTACCTAGAAGCCAAGAAAACTTAAAAAAAAAAATAAATCACACCTGTAGTCTAAAAAAAGAAATGGTGACTTACATACCGTACCATTCATTTCAACAGATTATTTGGAGGAGGACTGAAGAATGTTTTATTAGAATCCCTCTAACAGTGGGTTTCCTGCCTCATCCTGAGGCATGTCTCTATCATACAGTTAACACTGCTGAGTTCATGGGACCAGTAACTGTGTACAATTCCAAGAAAAGTTCTAAGAACTTGGTAAAAAGTAGAAGATACAAGAACAAAAGTATTATAAGTTTGGATGAGAGGATGGCATATTGTACATCTCACCCCGTTATTTGAGTGATATTGGGATGTTCTTGGTAACATAAATTTTCAGCTCCCTACTCAGGCATTTTCAAGGGAGTTGTTATCATGTAAAGAGCAGCACACATTGTAGCGATTCTTTGACTTTCCTTTCCTATGCAGACCCACATCTCATAAAGTTAATATGCTATCAATTAACAGAGTTAGGTTTCATTGTTTAAATGAATCTGATCTTTGTTCAAACGTGACATAATTATGCTGCTCCACATGTTACTCATGTCATCAGGGTCCATCATTGGGCCTCTTGCCCATTTCCAAAGCACCATAAACGCTACTCCTGGGACCTGTTTTCTCAGCTTCTGAAGGATAGTTTTCATTTAGGCTTTTCAGCTATTGGTTTAGTGTTCTCTAAGCAATTGCTCTTCATTCCACATAAGTAGAAATAAGCCTTGGAGAAAACAAGGGAAAACTAGTGGCACATGTTTTAGTTGTCATCCAAAATTAAAAGATGCAACAACAAGGAAGGAAAAGTAATGATGTCTGAAATATTATATCAACATCTCTTGAATCACACACACACACACACACACACACACACACACACAGAAAAGGAAAAGAAAATTAGTAAAGCTACTACACAGGTAAAAACCAGTGTTTATCTAACACAAATCTTTAAAGATCATATGAATCCAGAGCTGGAAGGTATCTCGGCTGTCATCTTGTCCATTCACCTCATTTTAGAGGGAATGAAACTGAGACCCTGATAACTTAAATTTATTTGTCAAAGATCAGAGGCATAGTCAATGTCAGAGACAAGATTTTGACCAAGGGCCTCTGAGCCTAGAGCAGGTGATTTTTAACTTTTTTGTGTTCTGGCCTCCTTTGGTAGTCTGAGAGAGCCTATGGAGACCTTCTTAGATTACTATTTTTAAAGGAATGGAATAATACATAAGAAATCAATTATATTGAAACACATTTATTTAAACCCCCAAATAAAAACATGTTCATGGACTACAAGTTAAGAACTCTGAAAGTATTGTCAGGCTTCTTTTACCACACTATGGGGGCAGTGTTAAGATGGTGGCATGGAAGCAGGAAAACTCTGTGGCTCCACCCCATAATCACCTCAAATACACATAAAATATGACTCTAAACAAATTTTAGAGCTACAAACCCCATAAAGTGACAGAGAAACAAAGCTCCCAATGAAGGCAGGCCAGCAGGTGGAAAAAGAAGGGTTCATCGCAGCACACTGGGAACCAAGCCCAGCCGTGCATGAACCCACAGTTTTAGCCCCAGGCTGGTCATGGCTGGAGAATTTTGAAGACTGGATCACCAGCAGTTGTGATAGTTTCCAGAATTATCAACACATAAATGCCAAAGACAAAGTAAAAAGTCAAGTGGAACTTGGCTGGATTTGGGGGGGGATGGAGGAGCAGGTCCAGCCCTCTGCCCTCACAGCCAGAAGCAGCAGAAGTGGTGGCCATGCAGCCACCTCCACATGGCTACTTCAGAGCTCCTGGCCTGCAGATTGTAGGGGGGCGAAGCTAACATTCAGAGGCAAAGTACTCTTCTCTTAACCTTCCTGGATCTGGATGGCAGTATTTGGTGGTGGGCATGAGGTGTGTGACCAGTGAGCCAAAGCTAGTGGGGGCTGTAGACGTGGCACCCTCCTAAGAGCTCTGGCAGCTGCAAAAGCCATAGTGATCTGGGACAAAGCTCTTGCCTCTGGAAGCAGAGTTCTACTGTGGCAAAGAGCTCCAAAGTCAAGTAATTGGCTGGCAATATGAGCAAGCAAAGGAAGCAAAGCAAGTACAGCCATCCGACTTTAGATTCCTTTTTTTGGGGACAAAAAACGGTCAAAACATGGAACAGGAGGAGAAAACACAGTCAGAACACTTTCACCAAAAACTTTCAAGAAAAACATAAACTGGTTACAGGCCATGGAGGAGCTCAAGAAGGGTTTTGAAAAGCCAGTAAGAGAAGTAGAGGAAAAATTGGGAAGAGAAATGAGAATGATGAAAGAAAATCATGAAAAGAGAGTCAACAACCTGACTGAAGAAAACAACACCTTGAAAAATAGATTAATTTAAATGGCAAAAGAGGCCCAAAAAGCAAATGAGGAGAAGAATGCCTTTAAAAGCCAAATTTGCAGGTGGAAAAAGAATTTGAAAAGCTCACTGAAGAGAATAATTCCTTCAGAATTAGATTGGAGCAAATGGAAGCTAATGACTTTATGAGAAATCAAAATACAATTAAACAGATCCAAACTGATGAAAAAATAGAAGGGAATGTGAAATATCTCATTGAAAAAACCACTGACTGGCAGAAATTAGGCATAGACCATCATCTAACGCTGTATACCAAAGTCAAGTCTAAATGAGAGCATGATCTAGGTATAAAGGCTGATGCTGTAAATAATCTGGGGAAGCAAGGAATAGTTTGCTTCTCAGATTTATGGAGTAGGGAAGACTTTATGACCAAAGAAGAGTTGGAGAGCATTATAACATGCAGAATGGATAACCTTGAGAACATTAAATTGAAAAGTTTCTGTACAAACAAAGCCAACGTAACCAAGATTAAGAGGGAAGTGGGAAATTGGGAAAGAATATTT
>CM053585.1:458357041-458378114 GCA_028646515.1 Pseudochirops corinnae
TTAATACAATCTTCCATAAATTCATGAACTAGAGGGGAAAAAATAAGAGTTAATAATAGCTATCATATACATATAATATGTGTATATATGCATATATAGTTATATATATGCATATATCCACATATCTGTCACATATGTGTACATGTATACACACGTGTATATATCTATATAAATAAACACATACCTAGTAGGAAGAAAACAAATTCCTGTAATAATGATGCTCTGAGGTAAGGAAGGGTTTCAGTTGCATAGATTTAAATTTGGAATTGATCTTATAGGTCACCTACCCAAACTTCCTCCTTTTAGGGCAATAGAAGCCCAGAGATGTTAAGTGACCTGCCCAAGGGCACAGAGGTAGGAAGTAGCGAAGCCCAGATTTCAATTCATATCCACTTTTTCCATATCCAGAACTTTTCCTGCTCCAATACACTGATCTTCCTTTGCATAATGGCTGAGAAAACTTCTCCTGACCTAGTTCTCTCACTACTATCTTCCTGTAACAAGCAGTGACTCAATTCTGCCATGAGCTCTATCCCCAATAACTTCTTGCATTAGCTACTCCACTTGAACAGCTATCATTTTGAGCTTCTCTGTTATGTTTCTGGTGCTATCTGTCAAAATTCCACCTTGCTGCCAATGATTCAAGGAGGTAGCATAGTTCATTTAGTGTGAGGACCTTTCTGCATCTTTACTTTGATATCTGACAGTATTTCATTTGGTGATAGCCTTTTTTATGCGATGGCCCTTAGCAAATATGCTAAAGTTTAGCAGCTAAATTTGTAAGGCTTTGCCCAGTGAATAACAGTGTTGGCCTTGGAATCAGGATGCTCTGGTTCTAAAATCTACACTCGATAATGTCTTTGCAGACCTGGGAAATTCACTTACCTTCCTCAGCCTCAATTTGGTTGCCTATGAAATATGAATAATAATAGAACCTAATGCAAAGAGTTGGGTGGATAAAATGAGATGTATGTAAAGCTCTTTACAATTTTTAAACAATGTATTACTGTGAGGTATCATTATCATCAGCAGCATCGTCATCATCGTTGTCATTGTCATAATCATCATCATCATTATCATCCAGACATGCAAATTGCAAACTCCTAAACCAGATGCCAGAGACTTAGTTGTAGTGTCAGAGGTGTTCTAGATCAGATCATTAGCAAAGGTAGTCTTTGCACTCTCTACCTGTGTACACTTGAGCAAATAACCTTATGTTTTAGTTGCCCTAATTAAACTAACAACAAAGAACAAAGAGCTTCCTAGGAGAAAGGTCATGCTCTGGAGCATTTTGGGTCTTGGGATGGATTTACCAAATGGGTATTTTGTTTTGGCACTTGTGTCAGGCATAAAAACACTTCTTTAAATTGTTGGAATGACCTTTCTTTGAACCATTGTGGGCAAAGACATGAAGCAGTTTAAAGAGCGCAGAAAATGTATTAGCTAACCATGAGGCAGACGGTACA
Source organism: Pseudochirops corinnae (assembly GCA_028646515.1). Classification (NCBI taxonomy): domain Eukaryota; kingdom Metazoa; phylum Chordata; class Mammalia; order Diprotodontia; family Pseudocheiridae; genus Pseudochirops; species Pseudochirops corinnae. The sequence goes on from CM053585.1 coordinate 458,358,508, forward strand.
GATGGTCAAAATACACCAAGAAGACACCAAAAAATATATAAATTAACAAAGATGGGCAATTAGAAATGTTATGTCTCACCATCAATAATCATTACATTTATGTTTTCACACAACTACACAATTCTAAGAAACATGCCCTGTGAATTGTTGAATTGACATATATTTGGTGAGGGATGGAGCAGTGGGACAAACAGCAGCCACATCTCACCCTTCCCAGGTCATTTAGCGAATGTATAACTTGGAGACATCACTGAATGAAGGCAGAACCAAACATTCAAGCATTCCAATACAATTTTAGACTAAAGAAGGTAACAACACGACACCCAAATGAGCAGACCACAGAAGTACAAGGAACTTACAGGCCTTGACTCTATTTTTTTTTTAAAGACTGAGACATTGCCTGTCATCACTTCAGTATTTGGGAGTACATTTCATAAATTGGGGATGTTGCCTTAGTAATTGCATCAAGCACAGAAACATTTTCTTAAATTGTAGAGTAAAAATGGAGTATATACGCAAACTGTCATCCTGAAACTGAGGTCAGTTGTAAATCGAGGTTCAATTTTAAAGTGAGGTTCATTAAAAATGAGACTAACTTGGCCCTGTTCTTAATATCTGCATCATGGATTTTCCCTAGAGCTCCAAAATTCTTAAAATTAGAATTTTAGAGGTAGAAGACATTTTGGAGAGCATCCAATTTACTTACTCACTGGACAAGTCATGAGCTTTGTGAATTCAAGGAAGAGATTAGTTCTCAGACTAAGGTTGGAAAAGTGCTCTTTTGTTATTAACTATTAATTCACTAGTTTGATTCAGTTTTCCTCCGTCCACCCTCCATTTATCACTCTCACTTTACTTATAATTAGATGAGACGAGGTCAGTCAGAATTATAATTATATTCTTTGTGTATACAAATGTGTACTTTGGCCAGTGTAGATATGACTTTTAATCATGAAATGTATTCAAAGTATCTCTCCAGCAGAACTCAAATAGTCTTCTTCAATCTTAAAATTAAAGGTGATTTTATTTCTTTCCAATTTACAGCTTTAACAGGTGTCTGTCTCAACTGCTAGTCAGAAGAACTAGACTCAAGCCTCACCTTTGTCACTAACCAGTTGTGGGACTTCAAATGAATCATTTTCCCTCACTAGTGATCAGTCCCTTGCCTGTAAAATGAAGAGGCCAACTTTAGAGGGCCATTAAGGTGACTTCCAACTCAAAGTTTATGACCCCTATGATCCTGTGACCCAAGCTCCCTTCTAACTGCCTTTCTAAGATACTTTGTGAAATAAGGACAGTTTGCACTGATTTCATTCCAGAAGAGTTTAATTTGGGATTTCTGTCATTCTACCTTTGATTCCTTTGGGGAATGAAAGGAAAGTATTCTCAAGCCTATTTTGCCTTCTCAAAGCAAGCAACATCTGTGGACTCATCATAGGCTGAAATACGTTGTTTAACAATGGTGAGGCATGCAGTTTATCAGCTCTGCTCACATGACTGAGTATCACTTCAGTCAATGGGAATTCTTATAAAAGGGATCTGTGGGTGTGGAGATAAATCAAACAGCTAAGGAGGCATAAAAATACGCAAAAGGGTGGCAGGAGGGTACAAGCAGCTTAGCATATATTGAGTCAGCACACAAAGGAACAGAGCTCAGAATTGGCAGGATTTTCATGTAAAGAACCTTTTGGGGCCTTCTCTTCAGCTATCCCCTCAATGATGGAGAGGAGAGGGAATTGGAAATGCCTGTGTTAAAAATAAAAGCCCTGAATCTTCTTTATTTAATTTGCTTTTTTCCCCCTTTCATAATGGAGGTTATGATATACTAGGTTAAACACTGAAAAATAGCAGATGTACTTGCACTTTTAAAAGACATTAATTCCTGGAAGAATTTTTTTTCTTGTAAGGAATTATATGGAAGACATCATGTGGATATAGCTGAAATCCACAGTTCAGACAGTGATACATACCATATTGATGATGAAGAAAGAATACCGTGGCTATATTCTATATCCTTTCATTCTTATGAAAACTTTCTTTGGACCAGATTAGTCATTTCAGTGGTGCAGCTAGGTGGTGCAGTGAATTGTAAAGTACAGGGCCTGGAGTCACACACTAGTTTTGTGACCCCGGGCAAGTCACTTAACCCTATTTGTTTCAGTTTCCTCATTTGTAAAATGAACTGGAAAAGGAAATGGCAAACCACTCCAGTATCTTTGCCAAGAAACCCTAAATAGGGTCATGAAGAGTCAGACATTACTGAAAACAACTGAAGAACAACAAAAAGGAACTCCAAGTAAGGAAAATCCCTTTACCAGGATAGATTAATACCTACTTATAGTCTTAAAGTTGCCTGAAAGTAATTAAGTGATTTGCACAAGGTCTCACAGTCTGTATGTATTAGAAGCAGGACTTGAATGCAAGTCTTCCAGATTCTTAAGCCCGATCTCTAAAAATCCCACCATAGCTTCCTCTCCTTAAAATAAATGTCTAATATGTAGAATGATACACTTTTTATTTTGGACAAGACCAACAATGGAATTTGTTTTATTTGACTATGTAAATTTATTAAAAGAGTTTTGTTTTTCTTTTTGGTCCTTTATTCACCAATGGAGGGCATGGAAATGAAATAAGCTAAATGTTTGTCAATTTAAAACAAAAATAAAATTTAATTAAAAAAAGAAAAAGCGAGTCCTATACTCAGCAGGACAAAACATTAACCAGAACCATACCTAACAACATTATCTCAATCCAATGAAAACTTCTTTCAGATTTAGTAGTTCTCCCTCTTTATTAAGATTGTAGCCCTATCTACCTATCTCATGTAATACAACGCAGTTAAAGAAAATGAACATGCTCTTTGTGCTTGGATATTTCTCTCCTGTGTCTAGAGCTACCCTGGGAAAAGCTCATATAAAAAAGAGCTGGAGTTCTCCTTCCTCATTCCTCACTCCCCAATTAGAGTAAACATATAGCTGATTGAGAATTAATCTGATGTTTTGAATCCAAAGTGGGAAATGTAAATATAGCCCCAGGGCATTTAATCTGCTCCAACCCTTGTAGCTACAGAAATGGCAAAAATGAAGAGAAAGAAGCACTTATCATGGACATGTTGACTAGTTAGCAAAAGCCAGAGTCCACTGCATTCATTGAGTATGACTTGATGCTTAATTAGAACAGAACCAACAGATCTGCTGGCTGGCAAAGAGACAGTGGCAGCATTACATCTTTTGTGAATAAAGTTAAAATGCTGTTTTCAAGTCCAAACTCTACAATTCAGTTCCAACTGCATAGGCCTAATGATTATAAATATATTCACTGAATATGCACCTATTTTACTTCAAGATATTATCCTTTTATCTTCAGTTCCCATAGAACAGAAACAAAGAACAAGGATTCACTAAAGCAGGCTAGGTAAGCACTTTTAAATTTTCTGTTTGAACATTTACTCTGTAGAAATCTATAAATGCTACAAATCAGGGCTTGATTTATTGTTTTGTTGATTATCTAGGCTTGAAGTGATGGGGAAAGTGATCATAATGCAGATTAAATTTAAAAGTGTGTTGTGGGTAATTTTAAATATTTGCCAGCACATCTGTGGTCCAAAGTCATCTTATAGAATTGATCAATTTCTCACTTACTTGGATTATTGCTCCCACAAAGATAAATAGGCCCCATCCCATCTGACACTGTCCACTGTGTCTTAACTAATTCTCCTTCTGAAGTACATGATTGACAGGGTTCAAATAATGAACAGGGTTCCTTATAGGTCAAAGAGTCACTATCATAGTCCATAAAATAGCAATATTCCTAGGGGAGTAGCCCTCCCCAGTGGTCTGTATAGTTTTAGCAACTTAAAAGCCTGACTCCAGTTAAGGATCTAGCCAGAAGCTCCTAATATCAGTCTCTAAATCAGTGCTCCTGTTTATGGCTTTCTAGCAGTCCAGACTGTGTTGTCCTGCCTATAACTCATACCTCCTTCTTTGTTGCTTGACTTCCTATGGTCCTCCTCATCTCCCGGCACATATCACTGGTCACCCACTAGAGTCTTCTCCATTGTTCTTTGTAGTATGTCACATAACCTACAGTTTCTGCCTCCTGTAGTTTTTCCTCACCATCCAAAAATGTCATAAGGTCCTCCTTCTGTGTTCTTCATAAAATGCCATTTTGCCTGCCCATAGTTTCTAAAAGACTGAATAAGACATCTTCTTCAGCAGGGGCTTCTAGCAAAGAACACTCCAGGTTGCTTATTTTAGCACAATGTTGTAATGGTTATAGGATTTGAAGATCTTCCTTGAAAGGGGAGGGGGGTCAAGAACAAGCTTGAGAAGAGCTGGAGCAAACAAGATGACTGGAAGAAGCAGCAGCAGAGGTATCTTGAACTCCTTTTTTTTTTTTTTTTTTTTTGAGCCAGCCAGAATTGCTGCTAAGGACTCCTGCTGAGGACTGCCAGGGATGGGAATGGGGGTTGGGGGGAGAGCTTCTGGGAGAGAGAGCTGCCTGGATGTTGAGCAGTTGCCATGAGTGAGGAGAGGAGGGTCTTTGCCTGAGATAGCCTGTTCTGTTTTGAAGGCTTGAGAATATGGGTGTTTACAGGATTAACTACATGTTCCAACTCCATAGCTACTGTGATGGCTTTGACTTTCTGGTTTGGGGACTCAGTTTTCTGGTATTTGAATAAATGTTCTAGCTATGTCCCCCATGTAGAAGGCCTGTTAAATTTTGTGATTAATGCCAATATCAGCATATTTATAGTTACTGTAGGCATTGTGAATACTGCATTGTTGATACAAAAGTATTCATACCTTAAATACTGTGCCAGGGGAAAGTGTCTTCATTTTTCTGGAGTCTTTTCTTATTTGATTTCCTGCAAATTCAAGTCTCACAAAAACGTATGTCTAGCAATCAGGAATCCTCTCTTTCCCTGCATGTGTCATATGGGAATTTGGTCAGTAACATCATGTTGACTGAATTTTCGTTACAATGTGATGTCCTCTGCCTACTGGGACCCAAGTGGTTCATCTGCAAACATTGAGACTTATTGTGGGTCTAGAGACTAAGGAAAGCATTCCTAAAAAACAATGATACTAAATGCTGCTGTTGTTCACTCATTCATTTGTGTCCAACTCACACTGACCAGGGGGTTTTCTTGGCAAAGATACTGGAGTAGTTTGTAAATGATTAAATGCTAGCTGTAGATTTAGTATGACTCTTTTAAAATGTGTTCCATGAGTTAATGGCCTCCATGGTATCTTTTCAGTAAGTGAAAACATGCCATTCAGCAAAGGGAAAAATCCAATAATGATATCTATTTGCTCAAACCTTTGGCATTTTTCATAAGAGTACTGTGCTTGACTCTGCTGTTTGGCACTGTACTGGTCCCTCAGAGCAAAAGCTCTTCCTGTGCTCCCTGTGCCATCTGAAGAAGGTCTTATTACTTTACCCATCAGACACTGACTTATCAAATGTCGTTTACTTTTCTGCCAAGCACTTGGCTCATCGTCTAGCCCTTCAGTTTGGTCTACTGTGGTCATTGCTTCCAAACTGTGCTGTAGACATAGCCTCCAAGCCTTTTCGTGCTCATTAATCTTGTCTTCAACATGGAAAAATGGTGCTATGTGATAGCCAGTGGATCAAAGTGGAAAAGGTGCTGGCTTTGGAATCAGAAGACTTGGGTTCAAGTCCTGTTTGTTTTTTCCTGGCTGGGTGATTTTGGGAAAATCACTCTCTGAATCTCAATTTCCTCATCATAAAACAAAGGAGATGACTAAAGGTCCCTTCTAGCTCTAAATGTATAATCTGAAGGCATCTAAAAGGAACAAAAAGATAAACTTTCTAATAGTTTTTTTTTTTTACTTCTCTCTTTAACTCATCATTAATACTACTGTCAGACATATGATTTAGAGGCAGATTTCTTAATATCACTTCTCTGCCCTTCAAGGACTCCAAGTTGCCCATTCCTTAGAATGGCAATTAAAGCCCTCCATGAGCAGCTATAAGTCAGGTTTTCAGCCAAAATTGAACTACTTTGTATGAGGCTCTACTAAAGGTAGAGAAAATTTTGACTTGACCTAAATGAGGGGTAGAGTTGGCAGAAGACTTAGAATAGCGAGACATTTTTTATTCCTTCTTAAAGGGAAACATGTGTGGTGCCAGACTCTTCTGAATTAACTACAGGCAGGAACAAGAGAAAGACATTCTGGTAGACATGGAAAGGAAACCAGCTCCTCATCACATCCCTGATTTCCACTTTACCACCCTAGAAATGTTAGGTAATTTCCCCCACTGAGTGAGATTTGTGTCTCTCTCTTTGTTGAGTTCTCCAAGAGGGAGAGTTCACTCATTTTTTTTTTTTTTGTCTTTTCTGGTATACTCTAATTATCTGTAATTTTCTGTTTCCTATCAAGTCCTGCCCTTAACACATAGCAGTCATATGATCACAGACAAGACTTTTAACATCTTACTGACCCAGGTAAACTCTAAGACTCTGTTACAGATGAGTTTCTGGATAAATATTTTCACTCACTAAACACTATTAATGCACACTACATCTGGGTCATCCTGTGTTGGTCTCTGGCACCTACTACTCCTCCACCTTCCTTTACCTTTTCTCTGTGGCTTTCCAACTCCCTTTATGTGTTGTCTTCCCCTATTTGAATGCAATTTACTTGAGGGGAAAGGTTGTTTTTCCTTTGCTTTTATATATACTCTTAGCAGTTATCATAGTGCCTGGCAAATATGAAGTACATAATAAATGATTCATCCATCCATCTATCTATCTATCTATCTATCTATCTATCTATCTATCTATCTATCTATCTCTATCTCACTATTTCTGATTGGCTTTTGTGTAACCAGTGTTTTGCAGGAAAGTATCAAGCCAAAAGGTATAATACTGAAGTGCATTTCCCCACTTAAGAGATACTGTCCAGGAACATGACTTTTTTGTTGCCAACTCATCTATGTGCTACACCAGCAATATTAGGAAGGGCAGATAGATACAATCCTAGTACATTATTCTCTTTTCATAGGAAAGTAGAAAATCTAGCCCTCATGGTAAGAAATCCCCTCAAAGCAGAAATCCATCTCCCTTAAAAAGGAACACAGAGATTCCAGGTTATCTGTGATTGTATCTTTGTGTGCTTCCTTTCTTGCCTATCCCTTTTAGACACCTCATGTGGACATATACATTTTACACGGGCAGTGCATGCCTTATGCTGGCACTATTCTGCCCTTCCAGTGTTTTCTACTGTTCTTGTTTATGTGCATCAGCTATTAGGCAAAGTATTACACTGTAACTATCACTCATGCATTTCCTATACTTGCTTAGCTCTCTGTATCCTATGCCTTAAGTACCAGTCCTTATCTCTTGTCCGTACTTTCTTGATGGATATTTAAATCCTATATTCCTTTTATGTCTAGAACACATGTCATTTTCCTCATGAAACTTTCCCTTTCAACTTCCAGGGAATAATCATCTTTAATCCTTGGACCTAATCTGTACCTTTTTTTTTTTTTTTTACACTTTGATGAACAAGTATTATCTTGTATTATAACTTTATGTATATTAGTATATGAGGCAGCTTGGTGCACAATGGATAGAGTGCTGGCCTTAGAGTCAGGAAGACTCATCTTTCTGAGTTAAAAATCTAACCTCAGACACTTATTATCTATGTTATTTGGTCAAGTCACTTAACCCTGTTTGCCTCAATTTCCTCATCTGTAAAATGATCTGGAGAATGAAATGGCAAATTACTCTGGTATGTTTGTCAAGAAAACCCCAAATGGGGTCACAAAGAGTTGGACATGAACAAAAAAAGACTGAACACAAAAAAGTATACTAGCATCATACCCAATTATTATATTGTTAATTTCATAACAACAAGGACCATGTCTTATTTGATCTCTGTATCTCCCCCAGCAAGAGACAATGTAGGGTAATGGTAAAGGGTTCTGCCCTTGGGGAGGCAAATTTCAAGTCCTACCATTGACACATGGCAGTAATATGATCACAGAAAAGACTTTTAACATCTTACTCGCCAGGTAAACCTCTAAGACTCTATGTTACAGATGAGTTTCTGAGGTGCACACCCTACACTAATGAAATTACAATCCAGACCTTCCCTCCCCATCCCTGCCCCCCAAAAAATCTACTTTGGAATCAACAGAGTGGAAATTTAATAAATGTTGGTTTAATTTTAAATTCCCACTGGAAATATGTTATCCTTTATTCTTGGCTTGTAAGTGCATACAAGAAGAACTTTTATCTTGCTAGATATTAGCAACACTACAGCAGGAGGTATATTCTGATTAGTTAGGCTGGGGGTAGAAGAGATGGCACTATAGGACTGATCATTCATCATTCGTCATTTCCCTCCTGAAGATAGCACTTGTCTTTATTACCTGTCTTGAAATTTCAAATCCTGGGTAATGCCAGCAAAATAGTTAACTTCATTTTATTTAACCTTCCTTAAATGAGGCAAATGAAAACACATGCTCATGTTTAATTCAATTTCAATCAACATTTATTACAAATCTATTATATGTAAGGCACCGTGCTAAATACTGAGGATGAACAGACAAAAAAGTCTTCGCTTAGCTTATATTCTGCTGTGGGGTTAAAGCAATCATACACGTAAGTAAATGCAAGGTATCTTGAGAAGGTAGAAAACCCTAGAATGAAATGATGAGGAAATGCTTCACATAGGATATGGTGACTGAGATGAAGTTAGAAAGAAACTAGGAGAGCTGGAGGCAAGATGAGGTGCATTACAACATGAGAGATGGGCCAGTTAGAAGCACAGAAATAAGAGATGGAATGTTAAGTTCAAAGAACACAGGTTATTTTTGCTGCAATGTGTGAAATTCAACTAATACGAATTTCAAGAAAGAATTAGAAACATGTTTGTGAAAGGTTTTAAAGAGTTGGCTGAGGAATTCCTATTTTATTCTAGAGGGAACCACTGAAAATGTTTGAAGAAAGGCCAGATATTGTCAGGCATTTCTCTTATCAAGCAGAGACTATTCTCACTGAGATTTCTATATTTGGTCTCGATATAGGCTGACTCATTTTAAAGTTAAAAATAAAATTTCTTTCTAAGTAACATGTATAAACGGATATGTGGGGAATTTTCTTTGTAGAACCTCCATCTGTAGAAACCCTCTCATGTGGCTCAGCAGCATATAATTACAGTACAGAACTTATAGAATGTATAGTCTTAGAGAGTTTCCTTAAGTACTGAGGGGTTGACTTAACCATTATCACACAGCTAGTAGTACTTAGGAAAAAAAGAGGAGACTTGAACCCCAACTCTTTTAAACTCTGAGCCCAGTACTCCATCCACTATACCATACTGGGTTACCATCCGTTTCCCTCCTTCCCCCTCTCTGTCAACCTTTCCCCTCAACCAAATGAGTACTGAATAGAGACTGCATTCAGGTATTCAGAAAAAGCTAGTTTTGGGGACAAAGTGTTCCCCTGTATTCAGAAAAATAAAGTACTGTCTAAATAAGCTCGCCAGGAAAGTAATTATACTGTTTGGATTGGAGCATTCCCAGATCTGGCCTTTGTCAGAACAATAACACCACATATTTAATTTCCATCCTTTTTCTATGTGAGCCATTTAAAAATCTATGAGAAAGGGGGAAGTTAAGTGAACAAATTTTAAATTTTCTCTAAATTCAGAGCTAATTAGGAAAATCTAAAGTTGAAACTATGAACATATGAGAAAAATAATCAATGGAAGGATGAAAATATGACAAGATACATTCGGATCCATAAGTTATAAATATGCAAATCACTGGCCCAGAGGTCATCCTTTGGCATTTGTTTAAACCTGTTATCTATTCAGCAAAAGCAAATGAAAACTATCTGACCCTGCATAAAACATTGCTTTGTTCATTTTTTTCCTATTTTCTTCAGCAGTTTTGCAACACAAAATCTTATCCATTGTAAAAATAGAAATTATAAATGAAAAGAATCTGAATCACCTTGAGTGTTTTGTGTTCGAGATCATTTAGTTTCTCCATGCATGAACAGCAGTTGAATAATGTCAACTAGAGTGAATACTATCCTGCAATAAGGCCAGTTAGAAAGGAAGTGAAGGCATAAATAAATTATAATTGAATCACAGACCTATTCTGAAACCATGTTCTTCGGTAATTTAGATTTTTGTGTGGAGTCGGAAATTGTTATAAAGGGTCATATATTCATGTCTGAAGTGCTTAGGATATAGGAGTTTCATATTCCAACTAAAGGAACAAATGCAAATTTGGAATCAAGCTCATGAATAATTTGCTCTCCCATCATAAAAAAAAAAATCAATGAAATCTATTGCATTGTTAACCTGAAGCATTTCATTTTGGCCTCAAAGATCTCTCTGTAACTAAAAGATAGTGGACAAAAGGATCAATCTCCACTCTCATTCGTGTTCAAAGCAATAAATTACTGCATCTTATCAGCATTTTTCAGCTTCCACTTAAGGCTGTTGTTTTGATGTTACTGTAGGATTGCCACTGTTTTCTGCTGCCCATGAGCAAAATTTGCAGAAAACAAAGACAAGTTATGACTTTAATGTCTAAACATATATTTTCCATTATCAAAAACATTCAAGTACAGTTACTCATTTCAGAAGGACAATGGTTTTTGACTTTGCCACAGAAAAATGAAAACCCTCTAGTTTTCTTTACAGTAAATTAGTCATATACCATAACAACCCAATGAGAGTTTTTGTACATGTGTATTCATAGTCATTTTGCACCAACAACTTAGAGCTTTCCCGTCTAAAAATACATATCTTCGCATTTGGGTCCCTCTCCTCAAGGTTACTTTTTATGTACTTTGTCTTGTATGTACCTATGTATTTGCATGCTGTCTAACTTATTAAAATATAAGCTACTTGAGGGCAGGGGCTGTTTCTACCTCTCTTTGTATCTCCAATGTACAGCACAATGTCTGGCATACAGCAAGCACTTAACATATGTCTGTTGCTTGCTTGAATGATTGATTAGCAGAAATTTTCACTCAAGGGGGTGAAAACTACCTTGCTTTATTGACTATAGTTTAGGTGAACATCCACACTTCTTCCACCCTTATTTCTCCTGAAGGAACTGTGACAGACTGTATGTAGCTGCACCAGATTGGCCTTACCCTCTGACTAATGATTGCTGTCAACCAAGCTTGTTTCACTCCCTAGTTTGACAGGAATAGCCTGTCAAGGTTGAGAATGGTTGGGAATCTTGTCCATTTACACTTGTCAGCAGTGTTGACAGCCATGGGTGGGGGGGGTGCCTTCTTTTGTGTCTCTTAGCATCTACTGAAATATGTCTTTCTATCCACTTGACTCAAGTGAGCAGGAGACTTCTCTGTGTCAGAAAAGAGATAGTGGAAAAGATAGCAATGACAATCAAGCCACACTTTGCACTGAAGTATAGAGGGGAAAGTACACGAGCTGGCCCCAGAGGTTCTGAGTTCAAATTCTAGCTATGCCACTTACTATGTGTATGATGTTTGAAAAGTCATTTAACCTGTCTGGTCAGATTTCTCTCACTTTTTCAAATTTTGGATTTCAACCAAATGATATATGATGTCCTTTCCTGTCTAAATTATACGATTCTCACCATCCTAGATTTGCTCAGCGATATGCCTAGTTTATACAATTTCCTGTGGTAGAAACTCTCAGATGTTAACCTTATTGTCTTAACACATCATAAAATTCGAGCATCTACTTTTAGGTTTTATGCACATAAAATGGTTATCCAACATAGTTCAGCCACAGACTGAAAGAATTATGTAGCTCTAAGTCTGTGGTTTTCAACCTTCCTAATGCTACGACCCTTTAATACAGTTCCTCATGTTGTGGTGACCCCCAACTATAAAATTATTTTCTTTGCTACTTCATAACTATAATTTTGCTACTATTATGAATGTATTTTCATTGTTACAAATTGAACATAACCCACAGGTTGAGAACTGTTGCTCTAAGTGATCTTAGATATTATCTATTTCATCGGGACACATGACTTACTTATATAACATCTGAAAGCAGGTAGCCATCCATTGTGGAACAGCAAAAGAACTCTGTGAAGTGAGAGATGACCATGGGCAAATCATCTAGCCTCAGTTTCCTAGTTTATAAAATTAGAGTGTTGGCCTTGTTGATTATGATCTACTCGAATACTTACAGTGACAGGGTGATCATTGCCTACCAAGGAAGATCTTTTTATATTGAGGTAGCTCTAAATATTAGAAGATCTTCATATCAAAATGTCATCTGTCTCCCTGTAACTTCAAGCCATTGATAGCCATTGATATATGTTATCCCCTAGGAAACCATATTAAATCTAATAGAATTCTATTCAATAAACATTTATTAAGGATCTACTATGTGTGTGACAGTGTGTTCTGACATTCTGGAATTCTTTTTTTTTTTTTTATCTGTTGGTTTAGTTTGAATTGAGTATCAGTATCAGTATGGAGAACTGCCTATGACAAAGTTTCTCTCCCAATGAAAATTAGAATCATGACTGTAACAACATATTTGATTTAGCTGAGGAATAAAAAGGTGAAATGATGTGACCACAATAACAAAGTTAGTAAGTATAAGAATATAAGGATAATTTTTTGAATAATTCCTTATTCATGTAAGCTCCTATGTATAGAACAGTGACTGACATGCAGTAGGTACTTAATAAATTACTTTTTTCTTTAAGGCAGTCATAGTTTAGTGACTTGCCAAAGGTCACACATCTAGTAAGTATCTGAAGTCATATTTGAACTCAGGTCCCCCTGACTACCCAACCAATGCCCTATCCATTGCATCACCTATCTGCCCCAGTACTTAAATTCTTACTGATTTATTAATTCAGAATCCATAAACACACACACACACACACACACACACACACACAAGCTGTTTTGATTTAAAGTAGACTTTAAGAGTAGACTCACAACCAAAGTTCCATACAGTTGCAAAATTATAAAGTGGCACAGCATTCTCATATGTCACATAGTCTTGGGCATTATTTGGTATTCAATTAATACAATTTAGCTATCCTATAAGTGCAAATAAATGGTAGCATAAAATATGAGAAGAAACTTTCACAATTAAATGAATTTGTGGTTAAGAGTAGAATGAAAATTATAATGGAATTACCAATCTCAATATTTATATTTAGTGGACTATCCTTGTTCCTTCTATATTCCTTGGAGATTTTTTTTAAATTTAACCCAATAACAAGCATTTAATGTTTTAACATTGAAGAAAAAGATTCTGAATTTCCAATGGAAACATCTTGATTTCCCAACTTCACTCTGTTTTACTAAATATGTCATGGTATCAGTGAAAGGACTGGGCTCTAGTCAGATGACAAGCCCTTTGGTCATTCCCAAATTCTCCTCCTCAGTGTCTTAAGACACTATTCATATTATAATTTCTTGCCCACTGATCCTCATTATCTCTGTGTTCACACGGACCAAGTTCAAATCTGGGACCTTAACCCGCAGAGTCAATTTCTCTCTTTGACTCATTGTTCCCACACCGGTTTCATTCTGGAAAAGCTACTCAATGAAGTCCAGGTACTGCTTTATGTCTTTTTTTCCCCAGTTGTACAAGGATTCCCAACTCCCTTATGGCTCCTAATATACTTAATCAGATATCTTGTATTTTACTCCAAGGAAAATTAATAAAATGGAAAAATATTAAAGGAGGCCATAAAATAGAAAAAAAATAAATTATCCAAATAGCCCATTAGGCTTGTGGGGAAAGAAACAGAACTTGGGGTTGCAATCAGTGCAAACCTTAATCATTCTGCAATAGTGTTGTTTTTAAGTCAGTCATTCATCTTTCATTCATTAAGTCCTTGAGATGTGCAAGTCATTTGGAGAGAAAAAGAAAGACAAAAACACATCCATGCCCTCACAGAGCTCATGTTCTCTGGAGGCAGACAACATGGGAACAACTATCTGTCTACAAGATGTTCATAGCTTAGCTGGAAAGTAATCTCAGAGGGAAGGCATTAGAATAAGAGAAGGAGGAAAGGAACAGGAAAAGGCTTGAAAATCTGGTGTTTGTCCTAAGAGATACAGAGAGCAAAACTAAGTCTCAGAAATTTTTTGATTTGCAAAGCAGTGGAAAGGGATCTTAACTTGAAGCCTAAGGTCCTATGATATAGTGATTAGAGCACTGAACTATTACTCAGGAAGAACAAGGTTCAAATCTAGCTTTAGCCAATTACACCCAGTAAATATTCTCAAATTACTAAACCTCTCTGTGTTTCTTCATCTGTAAACTGAGAAGTTTGGAATTAATGAGTGCTCAAGTCCTTCCCAGCTCTGTCTATGATGCTATGACTTAAATTCTAAACCCAAATCTCCTTCTTACTATATGTGTGATCTTGGACAAATAATTGAGGCAGCTAAAATAGAGCACAGACCCTAGAGTCAAAAAGAACTGAGTTCAAATCCAGCCTCAGATACTAAGCATTGGAGCCTGGACAAGTCACTTAACTTCTCCTTGCCTCAGTTTCCTCAAGTGTAAAATGGAGATAATAATGATACCTGTATTGCAAGATTGCCATGAGGATCAAAGGAGATCATAATCAAAACGTTGTTTCTATTTGTCATCCAAACCTATGAAAATGTTGCCCATGATCACATAGTTGGTAAATGAAGAAATAAGTACTGACTTCATGTTTTTTGAACCCCCTTTGGAAAGAAAAAAGAAAAGAAAAAAACTCTTTATCCCTAAAGAGCGTATTCTCAAAAGGAAAAAATATTAATTGCAACAATGAAATAAAGAAACAAAATAAAGAAATGAAACCAAATGAAAAATAAATAATAACTTAATGGGTAAGGATTAAGTGCTTTTAGCAGCAAAGTGGTCCTAAGCTTGACAGTTAAGAATCTAAATTTTTCATAAAAGAAATTAAGCCACATTTATAGGATTATAGCAGAATTTCCCTAACAAATTCTTTAGGTATAGTGCTGGATATAAAATCTCTGTCTTTCCTTTGGCTATTTTAATTTGCCTCCTACTTTTAAACACCTGCAAATTATGCCAAGGTATTCCGTCTTTCCTTCCCTTTCCCATTACCTCCATTCTATCTTTCACTCTTTTTTTCCCCCTACTTGTTTTTCCTCTACCTTCCTTTCATCTCTTCTTGTCTCTCACAAAATGCTCAATAATGGGAAGAAAGGAGGAGAGGGAGTGGTGGTGGTAGTTTTCCCAACTCAGATGCTGGAGATGAGCCAACAATTTGGGGGTCTCTGACTGCCTTACAGTCATTGGACAGGAGATTGGACAAGCCAGAGTCACACATTTCTGCCAGCAGACAACCTAGATAAGGACTTTTAAGATCCTTTCTATCTCTAAATATATGAGTGTATGAACAAACACTGTATGAAAGAGGCACTTTTCTAAGCATGGCATCTCCTATGCAGCAGAGAAGGGAATCAAAGGAGAAACTTTCTAAAGAGTTAGTCAAGGACATCTATTGAGTACCAATGGTATTCTAGGGACAATACAGAAGAAAGTGGAAATACAGTGGGTTAAGAAAAGCAATTAAGTGACACACTCATTGCAAAGGTTGGTTCATTTGAAATTTATAAAGAGTGACTGCTAGAACTCCATAAATATTCATTAGTGATTACTCACAGGAACCCATAAAGTACATTTGTATTGTTGTGCCAATTTTAAAGATGAGGAAATTGAAGCATTGACAGATTATTAATTAAGTCATCCTGTATCAAACAATTAGCCAGCAGTGTAGTCCAGGCAAAACTTTGAAGCCCTTGAGTGTAAAGCTGATTGCTTACCACGTTGAGTATACTCTCGACAGAACTGATAGCAGATTCTTTTAATAGTGGGAAAAATGTGTGGTGGCAGAGAGAGAGGTGCCCTGTATTTTACCTTTCTTGACATAAATAATATCACTTTAGAAAATAGCCCCATTTCTAGTGTAAACAGGAAGGCATATCTAATTCCTGTGATTGCCTTCCTTTATTCTAGTTCTTATACAAGGTCCGATAACAGAACTCCTTATGTAAGACTTCTAGAAGGCCAATAATAGGGCAGAGATAAATAAGTTACTTTTCTCACTTCTAAAATGGATTAAACTGCCCCCCAAGACCAGTGGCATATTAGCTGTGTACTTTGGATGAGGAAGTATTTCTGTAGACTCAGAACATTTACAAAATAAGGGTCATATTCAGAAGTCCACTTATCCTATAGAAATATACTTTTTATGTGCCAAATGATGCTTATCCCTAACTAGTCTAGTAAAAAATATATAGAATAAAGTCTTTTACTGACTTTCTCAAAATTGTAGTAAAATGTTATT
This sequence comes from Pseudochirops corinnae, assembly GCA_028646515.1. Classification (NCBI taxonomy): domain Eukaryota; kingdom Metazoa; phylum Chordata; class Mammalia; order Diprotodontia; family Pseudocheiridae; genus Pseudochirops; species Pseudochirops corinnae. The sequence goes on from CM053585.1 coordinate 458,374,846, forward strand.
GTGTTTTGTTTTGTTTTTGTTTTTTGTCATCACTCCTAATCACGATCATGTTTATAATTTTCAATTAATGATCAATTAATGAATCCATGATATCATTGATGTAAGTAGTCCCCCTTCAGTACAAGCTTCCATTCATTCATTTTCATCATAACTTATTCTTGTCTATATTTTTCCATAGATCACCCACAGGATAATAAGGTAATGAAGCAGATGAAAATTTCAGAATTCAAGGAAGAGGGAATTATTAGAATAGAATTAAGATTAATAATATAATAATAATAAACAATGAAATGAAAAGATAAATAGATCATTAAAATAGTTAAGAATTTTATAGAACTTCAAGGTTTGCAAAGTGCTTCACATTTTGTCATCTCAGTTGTTCCTCATAACAACCTTTAGAAGTAGGTATTATTATTCCTATTATCCAAATAAGGAAATGAGAGGAGAAAAGACTTACAGTCACAGAGTAAGCATCTGAGCCAGAATTCTAAGTCAGTTGCTTGCTATAAGTCTGGAATTCTATTATAAAACCAAGCTAGAGCATATTATTGTCACAAATCATAGATTTATAGCAGGAATGAACCTTAAAATCCATTTATTCCAAAACCCTCATTTTACAAATAAGGAAACATGAATGAAGAGCTCAAATGGACCCCAGAGTCATTAAGTTCAATCCTTTAAACTTTTTGTTGGTGTCGTTTTTCAGTCATGTCTAACTCTTCATGACCCTATTTGTTTTTTGTTTTTTGCAAAGATACTAGAACAGTTTAACATTTTCTTATCCAATTCATTTTACACATGAGGAAACTGAGGCCAAAAAAAACCATTAAGTGACTTGCCTAGGGTCATACAGCTAGTAAGTATCTAAGTCCAGATTTGAACTCATGAAGAAGGATCTTCCAAGCCTGGCTCTCTGTGTACTATGGTACCACTCACTTGTCCATTTAATTTTTCAAAATAAGAAAAGTAAGGTTTAAGATGTTAAGTGACTCAGAATGACACAGAAATTGTCAGTCAGAATTTGAATCCACGTCCTCCGATTCCACATAAGACATTCATTCTTTCCACTGAACTATGATGCCTTTCAATGTACTAGAATCTGCTCTCTGTTGTTGTTGTTTTCTTAACATTTCATGTGTAATGGTGCAAGACATGTTGTCTTTATGACATAAATTATATACTGTATAACTTGTAACTCTTGCTCCATAATTGACTCAACTTTTCTGATTAAACAACTCCTGGGTAGTATATATCATGCCACATGAGTTGTATGTATATGGTTCTTAATTCAAAATAGACCACAGACTACCTGTGTACATCAATGGTATCTCCATTATCCTACTGGTCACCTTCAAGTGGAACAGTATTAGGGTATCAGTGTTAAAATGTAATGTAACAAGGAAAGAAAATAAAACGTCTGAGATGGTGAGAACTAAAGAAAAGCATATGTTACTGGAAAATTGGTTTGGGGAGGAGCCTAAATCTGTGAAAGTTTACTAGCAAAATCTCTAAAATCTTCAGTGCTCCTCTAACCTTCAAACTGTATGGAGTTGTAAATCACTCCAACACTATTGGTGGAGAGCATGTCAATCCAAACAAGGATGTTTCTTTCAGTTAATCAATCAATAAGCATTTGTTTAGCATATACTTTGCTCCAGGAACTATGGATTTGATAGAGAATGAGGACTGGATCAGTCATTTTACTCTTATAAGAACTTCCTGGTAAAAACCACTTCCCACTGCCACCATCAAAGTAAATCAATATCTTCTCTGCAAACAAACTCTTAGAGAAGATAGTAAGAGAAGTAAATGCCCAGTATCACACAGCCAGCCTGTATGTACAAGAAGTATGACTCAATTCTGGTCTTTCTGGATTTTAAGCCAACTCTCATCATGCAATATTTCCTTTCAGGTATTGAAGATACAGTAAAAAAGAAAAAGTCTTTGCCCTTAAGGAGCTTGTCTCTAACCAAGGTAACAACATATAGATACACATACATACAAGTACACATGCATACATATTCAAGTATTCTTTGATCTAACTTCTAAATGGATTATTTCAGCACTTCAAAGAAAAATGATTTCAAGGGCATGGATATGTTTACTTTCTTAGGTGGACAATAACCGTGCTTTCATTTAGTATTCTTTAGCAAATGGTCTTCCATAACTTCTGCCTGAAGAAATGTGTCACCTAGTTGCCAGGCTTAGAGTGATGAGTGTTGCAAGCTTAGTGAAGCTCATTCACTAGACCCTTTTCTACTACATATAAAAGTAATCAGCTCTCCTTTGCATTTAAAAATACTCTGAGGGGGGCGGAGCCAAGATGGCGGAGTAGCAGCAGCAACATATCGCAGCTCTCACATAGCCACCCCAAAATACCCATAAAATAGGACTCTAAACCAATCCTAGAACTCCAAAACGCACACAAAGATACTTCCCACTAAAGTCAGCTCGGCTGCAAGGAACCATATCAGCACTACGAACCAAAACCAGCCTGGCCTGAAGCCGTGGCTGTGCCCCAGGGGCGGCTGGATGGGAGCAGCGGAGGAGCCTCTCAGGTGAGCGGATTAGCACCAGCTGCGAGTGGGGATTGCGAAAGGGCGAGATAAAGAGTCCGGCCGAAAGGCCTCCAGAGCGGAAAAGCGAAGGGCAGAGGTTTTGCACCCACCTCCGCATTGTAGCTTCCCGCCCATGGCCTGCAGAGGGCAGGGGAACTGAGCGATTGTTCTCAGGCCAAGAGCTCTCGTGTTGAGTGGCCTGGATCTGGATCGCATTCTTGGGCCTTGGTTCTGGAGTCTTCACTGTCCAGTCAGCTGGAAGTAAATGGGAAGAGTTCCCAGCTTCTTCCTGAGAGCTACGGCAGCTGGGAGGACCCCAGCGATTTGGGACAGAGCTTTTTCTTCTGGAAGCAGAGGCCCACAGAGATTAAAAAAAAAAAAATCACAGACTGAACAACCAAAAGTAAGAATAAGCATAAGAAGCAAAGTAAGAACAGCTCCCAAACCCTAGATTCCTTCTTTGGGGAGGGGAGAGATCATGGGAGAGAGAGGGAGGAGGAGAGCACAGCCAGGGCGCCCCCACCAGCGCCCTCCAATAAACATGAAGAATGCCTTAAAGCTAGAGATGAGCTGAAGAAGGATTTTCAAAACCAAATAAGGGAAGTGGAAGAAAAATTGGGAAGAGAAATAAGAATGTTACAGGAAAATCATGAAAAGAGAGTCAGCAGTATGACTGAAGAAATCAACACCCTAAAAAATAGACTAACTCAA
>CM053585.1:458378614-458394038 GCA_028646515.1 Pseudochirops corinnae
CACTTCCCTTGTTTGGTTTTCAAAATCCTTCTTCAGCTCATCTCTAGCTTTAAGGCATTCTTCATGTTTATTGGAGGCCCCTGGTGGGGGCGCTCTGGCTGCGCTCTCCTCCTCCGTCTCTCTCCCATGAAGTTTCTTTTCCCCAAAGAAGGAATCTAGGCTTTGGGTGCTGTTCTTACTTTGCTTCTTATGCTTATTCTTACTCATGGTTGGTTAATCCGTGATTTTTTTTTTAAATCTCTGTGGGGCTCTGCTTCTAGAAGGGAAAGCTCTGTCCGAAATTGCTGGGGTCCTCCCGGCTGCCGTAGCTCTCAGGAAGGTGATGGGACCCTTCCTACTTACTTCTGGCTTGCTGGGTAATGAAGACTCCAAGACCGAGGCCCAAGACTGCAATCCGGATCCAGGCCGCTCAACGCGAGAGCACTGGCCTCAGAACAATGGCTTATCCCTCTGCTGTCTGCAGGCCACGGGCGGGAAGCTGCAATTCGGAGGCAGGTGCAAAACCTCTGCCTTTCACTTTTCCACTCTAGAGGCCTTTCGGCCGGACTGCTCCTCCCTCCCAACTTCACAAGCCTCGCTGACCTAGTTCTCAATGCTGCTCACAGCTGCCGCTAATCTGCTCACTGCTCCTCTCCTCTGGCTGCCCCCAGGGCTCAGCAGCACGACTTCAGGCCAGGCTGATTTCGCAGTGCTGATATGGTTCCTTGTAACCTGAGCTGACTTTAGTGGGAAGTATCTTTGTGTGCGTTTTGGAGTTCTAGGATTGGTTTAGAGTCCTATTCCATGGGTATTTTGAGGTGGCTATGTGAGAGCTGCAATATGTTGTTGCTGCTAGGCCGCCATCTTGGCTCTGCCCCCTAGATACCTCAATCTCAATGTCTAAAAACTATGCCATTTTCTTTCCCCATAAATTTACCTTTCCTCCTAACTTCCCCATTTTTTTTCAAATAACCTTGGTGTCCTTCCAGTTATCAAAATTCACATCCTTTACTCTGTGATCTTTCTCCTGTCCAATTAGATATCTTTTTGTTGATCCTACCTTTAGAACAGCTTTTACTGGAATCACTAAATCATGCCCTCTTTACGTCTTCTCTGGACTACTGCTAGAGCTTCTTTATAGAGTTTTCTGCATCCAGATTTTAGCCCTCTCTTATCTATTTTCCACACAGCTGCCAAGTTGATATTAAGTACAAATCTGACCATGTCACTCCCCTTCTCAAGGAGTTTTAGTGTCTCCCTTTTGTTCTCTACTACCTATTTCTGGCATTTGAAGTTCATACCACTTTGGTCCTAGCTCATCACACATTGCTCCCACACATTCTAGCAAAACTCATGTATGTGGCATTCCCCAGTGGGTTACATGCATTCATTTTTCTACAACTTGGATTGTCCCCAGCAAGTTTTTGTTCATTGAGGGCTGGAGATGTTATATTTTGTCCTTCTATTCCTCACTTCGTAGCCCTATTTATAATGTAGAGAAGGCCCTAAATAAATATTTATTGAATTGAATATATGTTTCCAGTATGCCAGGTTTTCACTGAATTCGACAATTTAATAATAATTTGTTTACTTAAAATAAATTAATGTAATCGTATGTGTGAGGACCAACTTTGAAAAACTGGACTCTTCTCAGCAACGTACAGTTATAAGACAACTCTCCAAGTCTCAGGATGGAAGGAGATATCTACATTCAGATTAAGATCTAGAAAGAACAGAGTTTAAATGGAGACTGAAGCAATCTACATGCTAGAGTTCTCTTCCATCTTTGGTTTTGTTTCTTTTTTCCCATTGTTCACGCCGTTGGTTACAACCCTTCTATACAACCAGACTAATGTCCAATGTGAAAGTATTTGCAGATCCGATACTTGACTGCGTGCCGCCACAGGGTGGGGGGGAGGGAGAGAAAAAAGGTGGGGAGAAAATTTGAAACTCAAGGGACTGTGGAACTGAATCTTGTAAACTAAAAGTAAATAAATTAATTAATTTTTTTAAAAAAGAAAATGAACATAGGAAAAAAAAAAGAAATTAATGGAAATAAAATATGACCTAACTCATAAGGATCTGGGATATTGTTTCATTTCTTCTCTTTGACCATAGTACTTCTGACTCCTTTTGTCTACTTCCTCCTAAGAATAATGGGTTTTCTTTTCACTATCTTTCACCATCAATTGTTATTTTATACAAGAGCCTAAACAGATGAAGAGAAGAAATATTATAGTGACTTGTCCATGATTTAAACGAGATGGCCACTCAATAGTATATGCAAGAAGTTTTGTAGCTTTTGTAGCTTTAAATATTATATTAAGCATGTTATCTTGATTTTATTTAGGCAGATGGTAGAGGAAGGAAGGTTTCAGCTCCTTTATTCTTGAGATTCAGACACATGAGATTCACCAAATACAAACAAGATGATAGCCACAAGAAGATCGTAGGAATGAAGAATCAGAAGAGATAAGAAGAGCTATGAGACAAACTAAGTCATCAATATGCAAACCCACAAGGACAGAAAATAGGTCAGAAAATTCCAGGCTCTCAAGATTTTCCCCCACAAAAGAATTAAAATAACACTTTAGGGTAAATAAAGTGTGAGTGGAGATAAATAAGAATAGTAGCACAATGGACAGTGGAGAAACAACTTTAAGCATTGGGGCTGTCTGGGTGTGGGACTATGACAAGATATACCAATAATTTGAGAAAGATAAACAAAAGTAAAGACTGAATATCTGGGAATGATGTTTGAGTGAAATTTATGAAGAGACCAAGAATGAATTGTATCATGGGAATGGTAGGAGAGTGGAATATGTTTTACTAATTGTGAGGCTTTAGATCCAGAAAATGGATTCAAATCATGTATATGCAAAACATATATTCTTTATCGCTTTTTAGCTAGAGGGATTCTGACTCAATTAACTACTTTAATAAGTTTTGGGTTCCTCTATATTACTCTCCATTATGGTGATCATGATGTAAGGAAGGGTGAAGGTGTAATAGGAGCTGAAGTAGAGCAAACTGCTTTGAAACCTTCCCCAGAGCTGGGGAATAATTAAATATTTTATAGCAAATGTTTCCCTGCCTCAGATGAAAAACAGAAGACAACTAAGAATGTGAGATATAAACAAAGTTAAATAAATAGATATATAGAAAAATGTCAATAGAGATACATGAAAATGTGTAATTAAGTTGAATATCATATGTGCCACATATGTTCAAGTTTGACTTAATAACAAAGAGAACAGCTACTATGAGGTTAATTCTTATCAACAAAGTGGAATAGCTTAGTGAAGTTCAATCAACCAAACAATCAGCAGGCACTTTTAAATCACCTACCTTATGCAGGCACTCTCTACCAAGTACTAAGGATACAAACAAACAATGAAATAACCCCTGTCCTTAAGGACTTTCCATTATTTTTTGAAGGAAAAAGCACATTTGTGTATATAAGCATATGAACTTTCATTTGTATGCCAACCCCATTCTGTCACATGACTCATGTCCATATTTAAACTTGTCTCAAGATCTAGAGTAACCCAGGAATATATTTAGATATAATTTCATCAATCCAAACATCTTTCTTTGTTGATTAACCCTCTGCACAAAGGAATATCCATTTTGATCACTAAAAACCTAGCAAGATATCTTGTGGTTTAGAGGCTAGAATTCTTTTATTTTTATTTTTTTGTGAATCCAAATCACTCTGGTTCTCATTGATAGGTCAACAAAAGTTCCCAGCCCAAGCTTCACTTGATCATTGTTTGTATTCTGATGGCTCTGAGTAAGTTTAAATAGCAATTGTTTCTGTTTGGGTCAGAAACACTAAGGGTAGTCCCCTCCCAGACTGATTTTTTTTTACTATGTAAAAGATGCCATTTTATGCCTTATTTCTAACCTTGCCTTAATCACGGAATGGGTGTTGCCTCAGTCAAACTGAGATCTGGGAAAAACCTTAGCTTAAAAAGGTGAAGGTCTAAGAGAAGATTCTGGGAACAAGGCAGAATAGGTCAGAAAATTCCAGGCTCTCAAGATTTTCCCCCACAAAAGAATTAAAATAACACCTTAGGGTAAATAAAGTATGAGTGGAGATAAATAAGAATAGTAGCACGAACAGAGTCTTCCTGGGACAATTTGAGAAGAAGAAAAATCCCAGGACAAGGTTTGGTCCTTGTGAAGAGTGAACACCTCCAGGATAAGTTCCCTTTTAACAACAAGCAGGAAGCCCCTTAAACAACAAGAAGCAAGTCCTGGGGTTAGTTGGTTTGACAGGCTGCCTAGGCCCTAATTACAAGAACTTTTACCCCCAGATAGTGAGGGGAGTTGGGCATTTGAGCTGGGGAAGATTGAGAGAATCTCTGCTGACAAGGAAGGCTGGACCCAGATATTCTGCGAAGAGCAGTGGGAGTAAGAAGGATCCAGCACATACATGGTGAGTGCAGAAACAGCAGGGCAGAAAGCCCCTGGCTATAGGCACTTACAGCAGGTTGGAGATTTGGCTTTGGTCCCAGATTAGAGAGAAGAACTGAAAATTTGGGCAAGAGGCACCATTTCCCATTCCCCAGGGCTAGAGGTGATTACAAAAATTAAGCTAATACCACAAAAAAATGTACAGGCAAAGGACAAAGAATCCCAACCATAGAGAGATTTTATGGGAATAGAGATGACTGGGGTTCATCTTCAGAGAAGGATATTGAAGTAAAGAAACCCCTCCAAAGAGTAATGTCAAATGGTCTCCTGACCAAAATGAATTCATAGAAGATCTTTAAAAAGATTTTAAAAATCAAATGGCAGGGATGGAGGAAAAACTGAAATAAAATAATAATCCAAGAAAAACAAGGTTATGAAAGGAAAGTCAACCAATTAGAAAAGGCAATCCAGAATCTTAAGGAAGAAAATCACACCTTGAACATTAGAATTGGGCAAAATGAAGCCACCAAAATGATAAGAGATCAAGAAATAATTAAGCAAAATATGAATGATGAAAAAATAGAAGAGAAAGTGAAACATCTAAGGAAAACAGCAGATTGGGAGAACAGATCAAGAAGGCAAAATATAAAATTAATCAGACTAAATGAAAGTTTTGATCAAAAAAATAATTTTGATACAAGATCCAAGACAGAAAAAATAATTAAAGAAAATTGTCCTGAAGTATTAAAATAAGGGGGGAAAGTAGAAATAGGAAAAAAAAATCATCAATTATCACTTGAAAGAAATCCTATGAAGAAAACTCATAGTAATATCATAGTCAAATTCTGAAACCCCCAGCTCAAGGATAAAATATTAAAAGCATCAAGATTAAAACAATTTAAATATGATGGTACCACAATTAGACTCACACAAGACCTAGCAGCAGAGACATTAAGGGACCGCAGGTCTTAGGACACAATATACTGAAGAACAAAAGAACTGGGGCTCTGACCAAAAATATCATACCCTACTAAGTTAAGTATTATCTTGAATGAAAAAAAAATGAATATTTGATAAACTCACAATCTTTCAAGATTTTGTTGAAAAAAAAAATCCTGAACTCAATAGAAGGTTTGACATACAAGAACCAAGAGAAATATTAGGTATGTACCAAAAACTGAATATAAGGGACTTATAAGGACAGACTACTTACTTTTTATATATGTAAAATGCGTGTCTAAGATTCTTATTAATAATTGCATAGCTCACAAGAAAGATTGTGGTAAACCTGAGTATGATATGAATTTAAAAAGTATAACCATTTAGGAACAGCTAAAAAGAATAATAGTTTTATACAAATTAGGTACAAGATGAATGATCTACAAAGAGAAACTAAATGGAGAGGAGGGCTAGTAGTTCTGATAACCTACTTTCATTGGGAACAGGTTTAAGAGGGAACAATACATATATATTTAGAAGATTATAAAAGTCTTCTAAATTCAGAAGAAATAAAATGATAGGGACATAGGGAGTGGGGAGAGTACAAGAGAGGGAGCTTTAGAGGGGAGAATGAGGGAATAGATAAAAGGGGGTATAGAAAGGTGTTCGGATTTATGGAAATAGGAGGATAGGAGACTGTAATGGTAATGTAATTTGAATTTGAAGATTCCTTTGTGTTGGCAAAGATAGCAGGTACTTAGCACTTAGTAACTTATCAAGCCTCTGTTGGGAAAATGGAAGGTATGAACTCCTGTCTCCTGTTGCTGACATAACAGGGAGGGGTTGGCTGAAACAGGAAGCTAATGCTGTGTGTATATAAGAAAAGTCCCAGAGAAGGAGAGGGAGATTTTCTTGGAGCAGGCTCCATGGAGGCTAAAAAGGAGCCAAGGAGGCTGAAGAGGAAAGCCCTTCCAAGGTTTGAGAGAATTATTTTGGTTTTGAAAACCTGGATGGAGTAATTTTGATTTTGGGAACCAGCTGAAATTTCTGATGAGTCTGAGGGCCAGCTGGAGTTGCTGAGGATTTCCAAGGGCCAGCCAGATTTGCTGAGGCTACTAAGGATTTCCAAAGGCCAGGCAGAGCTGCTGAAGACTGAGGAAGCACAACTGTGATGCTGATACTTTGGCTTAACTTGTTTGTGACTTTTTTAAGCCTTGACTTCCCAGTAACAGAGACTGGGAAGGATTTGAAATGGACAGGACACTGTGAACTCCAATGTGGAGCAAGAACTTCACAGAGAGCTGGACAAGGACCTGAGAGCTGTCTGTCTTTGAACCTAGGTGAGAGTTTGGTGAATCCAGGTAGGATCTGTTACCATGGAAGGGGATGCAGGGAATCTGAGAAACTACCCAGAGTCAAGCTGAAGAAGACTTTACTTGGCTGCTGTGTACTTACTGAGAAATTGTAAATTTACTAGTGACATAGGGGTGGAGGGTCTGTGTATTTTCTAATCATTGAATAGTGAATGAGGAAGGATGATTGAATGATCAAGTTCATATAATGATTGATTGACTAAATGATTGTATGTAGTAATTAATGACTGAATAAGTAATTGAATTGTAGCCTAGTATGCCTTATGAGAGGAAAACTTTGACTACTATACTTTGTTATTGAATTAAGGATTTTGTGAATGCTTGAGTTACTAAATGATTGTTCTTTGTTCAAAACTTTGTGACCACTGTAGTGGAAACTCTGTGGCCATTTTCTGTGATTAGTTGTTGTTAATACTGTATTTTGATTGTCTGTGATAAGTCATAATATTGTGAATGCTGTACCTTGATTTCTGTCAATATCTTGCTTTGATTTGCTATAGAATAGAGTGTTCACTATACTGTGTAATCAGAATCTTAAAAGCTATTCACAGTAGCATTCATCTGAAAAGTTGCTTATGCTTGGCTGTACAGAGAGGGATCCTTGGAGGGGAGTAGGCAAGTAATAGGAAGGAAAGGTAGTGGGTAAAAGTAAAGTAGGGGAGTCAGGAGGGATAGGAAACAAGAGATATGCACAAACATAAAAACAAAGATCAGGAGTAGAATATGTTTGGGGAAATATATGTCTATCTATCTATATAATATCAGATATATCATATATCTGGCTCAATAATAGCATCTTATTATTGATATCTTTTGTTGTTGTTGTTGACTCATTTTTTCCATCTATGTTTCCTAAATTGGGATTTTTTTTTTGTCAGGACTGGCATATGTACCCTTATAGAAGAATTGCTGGTTTCTTGTTAGATTCTGATCTATTTTATCTGTGTCCTAATGCTGCTTTGTCTGACTTCTGAGTTCTGTTCTTTAATAACTTACAGGGGTGACACAACATAGAGCTCAAAACTTTCAGTATACTCCAAGTGGCCTAATCCAGGGCTTGACCCAAGCTTTGCAGGCTACTAACTTTAATTTCTGTCCAATATCTTTCTAGTTTAACTGACAGGTATTGGCATATAAGGAGTTCATTTCCAATTCTTGAAGCGGCTGATTTTGAGAATTGACAAAATCAGTCATTTGTGTGGGTATTCAGTAGTTAGTCTTACAACTCAAATTCATTGTTAAATGACTATTTATAACTTAAAATAGTGTCATAGGATCAAAGGTTTAAATCTCAAAAAAAAACCATAAGGGTTATCTGGTTTTGGCCTTTTATATTGCAGAAAAGGAAACTGTGGCACAGGTATATTTTTTTTTAATATTAGATACAAACACTAGAATTCAAATACAGAATAGCGAGAATTTCATAAACTTCAATGTTGAAACTTGAATAGAAGGTGAGAAAAAAAAGAAACATGTTGTATGCACAGCAGAACATGAAAAGATTCAAAAGAAATAGCAATAAATTTTCATTTCAAGAAAGCCTATATGATAAATGCTTCAGGCTGTGTTGAGAACTGTCCATCTTATCTGGCACAGGGAAATTAATGTCTTGTTCAAAGTCACAGAGGTAGTTGGGTCAAGAGTCAGCTCCTAAACCAAAGTTTTCTGATGCTAAATTCAGTCTTTTTCTGTCCCACACTCATCTTGGTCTTGCAAATATTTTGTTGCTGTCTAATTGTTTGTTGTCAAGACATTTATACTAAACTTTAATTTCCTAGTTGTAAGACCCTCCTCTTGTCCATGCACATAAGCAGTTATTAAAGCTATCCCTCTGTTACTGGGAGCTTTGTGTCTTTGAATGCTAAAAATTACAAAACTCTGTCTACATAGGGTTAATGTGTTTACCATTTAAATTTGACTGACAGGCAGACTCTATGAAATAAAACATACCATGTGTTTTGACATAGCCTATATTTATTGATAGCATTTATCTTGAAGTTGGTATTTCAAAATTGTTTTGCAGATAATTTGGAATTTATGTTATTCAGAAACACAAAGAACTGCTTTGTTATTCCTCCTCTACAATGATTAATGTTTAATTATGAGCATTTCTAAGTTTTATAGAACTCCATGTCAAAAAAAGGATTGTTCCATGTTTGCAAAGTTTTCCTTTATCAGTGAAGAAACTAGGATGCAAAGGTTGAGATCTATGTTCATTTACATGGCCAGATGAAGAAAATGTTTCTTTCCGTCTTCCCTCTGATGAATGTTAACCACTGTTTTAAGACAAAAAATAGGAGACTATATTCTCTGAATATCCTAACAATTATCTTTATGTGTTTAAAGGTTTTCTTGTGTAATGTGTAAGAATTAATTAATGTGTTCAATTTGTAACCCACTTGACAGGCTGGTAGCACTTCTTATTTGATGAAGGTGCCATTTAAAGTGTTCTAAGATATTGAATCCTTCTAATACAGCCTGTAGATGCTCATTACACCATTAGAATTTTAGGGAGCTCACAGATAGGCAATGATACACCAAGGTGAAAAGTTGATAAAGTACAGACTTCTGCCCTCTATGAAAGCTTCAGCCTCCTTTCCAAAGGCCAAAAAAATAGTAGTAGCAGCATGAGAAACGTGCTTATTGCGTTCCTATTATGTACCACACATTGTTCTAAGGCAGCGGTTCTCAACTTGTGGGTTATGTTCAATTTGTAACAATGAAAATACATCCTGCATATCAGATATTTACATTACAATTCATAACAGGAGCAAAATCACAGTTATGAAGTAGCAATGAAAATAATTTTATGGTTGGAGGTCACCACAACATTAGGAACTGTATTGAAGGGTCGCGGCATTAGGAAGGTTGAGAACCACTGCTCTAAAGATTGATTTTACAAAGACAAGCAGTAAACAATTCTGTCCCTCAAGGGTTCATATTATAACAGAAATATGACATGCAAATAACAATATGTGTGCAGGATGTACGTAATGTAAATTGGAAGTAATCTCAAGTGGAAAAATATGTAGGATTTGACAGAGCTATTAAACAAGGTTTGGGATATACTGTCAAGCAGAGTTACCTAAAGGACAAGTGTAAGATATTTTTAAAGGTTATTTTGATAAATCATCTAACTATAATAGCACTGTTTTTTGTCTGAAGGATTATGAAGCCAGTTGACTATTCAGTTAAGAGCACTATTCATGAGGTAAGAATTTGAGATTTTACTTTGATTCTGTGTATCATAGACCATGCCAATGACTCTGGCTGATAGTCTTTTAAAACATTACTAAAATTCTGCAAAACAAGAAAAGGGAAAGAGAGTCTGAACGGTTCAGCATATTTTTCTGTTTCTTGGTGTTGTGAAAGTAGTTTCACTCTGGGAGCCATTATGAATTCTCTGGATCTATACATACCACCCAAGCCTGGGAACAGTAATAGATTCTATGTTAAGGGAAAAGATCTTCATGATAAAGACTACCTAACTGGGTACAGAATGACAGTAAAATTTTCTTCTTTTTTTGTCTAGAGTCACTCCGTAGTCTACAACTCGGGCCTACCCTTTAAGTGGGTAGGTACCTCAACTCTTAACAGAAGTCTTCATCCTTTTGGAGTAGAATCCTAGTTCTAGCAATTGCCATTGCAATTAGAATTCATTGCTCATAATTCAGGACAATTTGGGGAAAAGAGACAATGGATACAAAAAGAAAAGCTGTTAGTGCTTGGGAGCATCTCTAAACAGCTGTTTTCTCTTCCCTTATGAATTTGTTTCAAATTATTTAGAAAATACAATTGGTTAGGATCAAAGGATCCTAAATTTATAGGGGGAAGGTACTTTACAGATCACCAGATTCAGGCATCAATTAATATTAGCAGTATTCTTAATATCCAAGTGTATGACGATTGTAAAATCTAATTTTTTTTTTAATTTTGAGTTCTCTTTTGTTTTCTCTCTACAATTTCTTACTTGGTTAATTCACTAAATGAATTCAGTTATCATCTATAAGCAGATAACTCTCATATCAAGCCATCCAGCCCTAGTTTCTCTCCCTAGTTCTTGTCCCACAAAATAAAATATTTATTGGACATTTGAAATTGTCCTAGAGTCATTTCATACTCAACATTCCCCAAACTGAATTCATGATCTTCTTCTCTACCAGACACACCCTCATCTCTTGAACTTCCCTATTTCTAATGTACCACCTTTATTCCAATCACAAGTTCAAAAGCTCCTCACTCTCAGCTTATATATACTCTGTTATATTCATTTATACAAAATCTCTCCTAAACAGATTTTCCCACAAACTCACATAGCTATAAGCCTCCCCAGGACTGTTGAAATAGCTTCCTTATTGTTTTCCTTATTGTCATCTCTAACTGAAGTCTCTCCTTTCTCTTGCTGCTATATGTAAACAATATGTCATTGGTAAGTTCCTACAGCTTATCCACATCTTCCCCTTCTCTCTCTTTCTCTCTCTCTCTCTCTCCCTCTCTCTCTCCCCCTCCCTCCCTCTGTCCCTCTCTCGTTTCTCTCCCTCTCATATCTTTTCAATGACCTGCAAGTTTGATTTCAAAAATATGGTAGTTCCCCATACTTCTCAGACATATTTGCCGGTAGAAGAATATATATGTTTTTAAAAGAGTATTTTCCTTCAAGAAGAAACTTGAGACCATTGACAGGACAGTGTGATTTCCCAAATGCAATTTCAGCCTACTATCTTCCCCTCTTTTCAATTCTAGGCCTAACATTTTATCTTCAGTTTTTGTTCATGATATCAGCACTGATAGAATAGCTCTGTGGGCTATGATGGATATTTTTGGGGTCTATTTCTGTTTTCCTATGTGTACAATACTCGGTCAATGAGAATAAAAATCTATTAATGCATAATTAGCTTTAGAGAATTTTTTAAATTATATGCAGGCACAACTTATCTCTGTGTACTTATAATGGAGGACTGGCCAATCCCTAAACACCTGAAAGGAGCTAGTGGTAAGCAGTTTTCTGGCAAAGTCAACTTGTCATTTTTATTACAGAACTCATAAATGTTATACATGGGGTCTGATCTAGTATAAATAGCAGACTCCTTCCTTTTGTTGAGACATATTGGAGACATTCTCTACTTGGAACAAATATTTTCAGTACACTAATATTCAGGATTCATTATTTTTTTTTCCCTATCATTTTAAGCCATATAGTCAATTTTCCAGTGTTTTCCTTCACAAGTCAGACCAGTTATTTTTAAGACAACTTTTTGCATAGATTAATATTTAAGTACTAAAACATGGCTTAACATAGAATTCTTTTAGGTATTAATATTGAGGCTAACATGAGACGTATGGATTTTGCTTCACTGTTATGTTTCTGCCCAGCAGATGTTTATATTTTTCTCTGCTTTTAAATGGACTAAATGCTTTATTTCCCACAGGTTAGTAAGATAAGTATGGCTGCTGGTCTAGAAATCCCAAGTAATCAACTTGAAGTGGCTAATCCATTTATATGAAAGATTTATATTTAGTTGAGGCTAGACTAACCCTATTTTCTTTAATTTCTAAACCCACTGATCCTATTTTGGGGTGTTTTAAATTTCGGTATAATTGCGCTTGCAGTGATAAAGATTCATGGGTGAAATTGTCAGGTGGTCTTTGGTATAAGGACTTGGAGGAAATAAGACTAGATGTGCAAAAGAACACCTCTGGTATGGTGATCCCTAGAGATATTTTGGTGTGCTCTGAGTAGAAAAGGACACCTAGAAATTTGGTATAAACTCCAATTAGGATGGTATTATGCACTGAAGAAATCAAAGAACAATTTTCACCCAAGACAGTGTATTTCTCACCTCAAGATTAGGGTACAATTTCTAGTTGATCTCAAGACTTACATTTATACAGAGAGAACTACATATGGCCTGGGAAGTTCTGTGGGGATATTTTCCTTCTAAGCTAGGAAACTGGACTGTGTGGTGTGTGTGCATGTGGGTTTTAATTATTTTTGGTTTAGTAAAGGGCATACAGAACATTAAGGCAGCACCCTATAAGGTACTAAGCAAGAAGTAACTTTTGATACCGTTTGGAAAATGCCCTTTGTTTGATGAGTCAGCATAACTCTTTACTTAGGAAAAAACAATCAGATTTTATCTGATACCCAAGGAACTGTATACATTCTGTGCAATATTGACTGTTATGAGACCCTCTCCTCTATGGCACTCTGGAACCAAGTAAAAAGACAATGATTATCTATCCCCAGGAAACCAAAGAACTGTTGTGGGCAAAGTGATCAAAACATGCTCTAATTTGCTGAGGACAGCAAATTTTTTAAACAGGGAGGAGGAGAGCGTAACAGTGAGATTGTCATGGGACAATATCCCATAATTAGTTTAATGCTATTCTCCGTGGTAATGAGGTATTCTGAAGCCTAGTTTCATCTTCTGTACTATTCTATTGTATTCCTTCCATTTCATAATGCATTGCTTATTCAGAGCAACATGTGTTTTATATAGACTAGCTCCCATAGAGACAATAATGCATGGTACTTTAGTTCACTGTAAAATTGGGGCTAGGAGAGAAGGAGGGAAAAAATGTTCTAATTGTTGTTTTATTGAAATAGCACTGGTTACCTAGGTTGTGTGCTGTTCTTCATTTGAGAGTCTAGATTTTTTATTTTCATGGAAATCCACTGCTGAAAACCAAAGAGGAATACAGAAATAGCTAGGGAACAGATAAAAGGAGAGAATTAAATGGGCAATTAAAAAGATTTACATCTAGACAGCTTCCCAGTCTCTACTGTACTTACCTTCTTAAAGGCCTCTGATATGACTAGAGACTGTATCCTACCTGGGTCAGTCACTATACACATGCTGCTATACCTATAAAAGTCTGACAATGAAGTCTGTAATCTAGTAGAAATTACCTGGGACCTGGAGTTCAGAGGACTTGAGTTCTTGTTCTGCTGATTACTAACAACATGGCCTTCAGAATGGCATACTATCTCTGTAAGGTTATTTGTCTTCATTTGTACATACAAAATGAAGGAGTTAATCTCTAAGGCTGCATAGCCATGTAATAGGCAGTTAGGTGGTACAGTGGATAGAGTGCCAGGCTGGGAGTCAGGAAGACTCATCTTCCTGAGTTCAAATCTGGCCTCAGACATGTGACCCTGGGAAAGTCACTTAACCCTGTTTGCCTCAGTTTCCTCATCTATAATATGAGCTGGAGAAGGAAATGTAAAACTACTGTAATATCTGTTGGGAGAATTGGGTGAAAACCCCAAATGGTGTCACAAAGAGTTGGATATGACTCAAATGACTAACCAATAACAAAAAAGTGAATAGAATGCTCTCTTCCCTTATTTCCATCTCCTAACTTCTCTGACTTCCTTCAAGTCCCAGCAAAAGTCTAACCTTCTTTAGAAAGATTTCCTAATCCCTTTTAATTCTACTACCTTCCTTTTTTCTCCTACTTATCCTATAGTTTTTACATAGTCATTTGCATATTATCTTCCCCTTAGATATGTATTTGCTTATTATCTTCTCTTTCTTGGACCTCAAAAGGAGATCTGTCTTTTGCCTCCCTTTGTATCCTCACAGTTTAGCACAGGGCCTAGCACATAATAGGTGCTAAATCAAAATCTATCTGTTAATTCTTGGTTCTCTATCCTATGGTCTATAAATTCAGGCTGGTATTTTAAACTCCCTACAAAGGAATTTTCAACATTGAGAATAGGGAGAAAGGAGAATGAAGGATTGAGGAAGTAAGAGAAGGAGGAAAAGAGAGATAGATGTGTAAAGCTATTGGCAATAATTCTATAATGGAACACAAAAACCATTTATAGGGGCATTTTATTATGCAGGTATCCTAAGATACCTAATACTAAAATCAATAAAGCCAGCTGTGAAATACAATTTTGCTCCAAGCAAAATTTAGGGGAGAGAGAGGGGGAGAGACAGAGAGAGAGAGAGAGAGAGAGAGAGAGAGAGAGAGAGAGAGAGAAATGTGTGTGTGTGAGTGTGAGTGTGTGTGTGTGTGTGTGTGTGTGTGTGTGTGTGTGTGTGTGCATGTGGAGTACATTTTTCTCTGGAGACTGATTATAAGTAGCAGTAAATAGTGAGAGAAACACCAGTGGACAACATTCATTTTCTGAAGCTTTAAAGAAGCTTCGCTTGAAAAGACAGAAAGGTGAGTGCTCCTTCTACAGGGTAGCCTGAATACATAAATCAGAGCGTTAGCCCTCACATTTCACCTCTGACTGAATTCTGATCCCTCCACATACAGCAAGGTATGTGGATGTTGGAGGCCTTTTTCAATTGCCAACTCTGGCTAGCTCTCAAATGGCTAGGAACTTCTCTCCATTAGTTTAGTTCAATAGAAGAAATTATTGGTTTCTGTTCTTAGGGAGGTTGAAAGTTCCTATGCCTTTTCTCAGTTTGGATGCCATTAGCTCTGACTTTCATGCACAAGAGTAATGAGGATTATCACACCTCAGGGACAGAAATACAGTTACCAGCATACTACAGGCACCTTCTGGCTCAAGTCATTGATATATGTAAGACAGAGGAAGACCTCCTAAAGTTAGTTACATTCCTATCACACTTAGAGCATAGCGCTTGCTTTCTCTCTCTCTCTCTCTCTCTCTCTCTCTCTCTCTCTCTCTCTCTCTCCTCCCTTCTTCTCATACTCCTATTCTCTCACCTCCTACTTCCATCCCTCCCCTTCCC
>CM053585.1:458394138-458410198 GCA_028646515.1 Pseudochirops corinnae
TCTCTCTCTCTCTCTCTCTCTCTCTCTCTCTCTCTCTCTCTCTCTCTCCTCCCTTCTTCTCATACTCCTATTCTCTCACCTCCTACTTCCATCCCTCCCCTTCCCCTTGTCCCTCTCTCTCTTCTTCAATCTTTTTCCTACTTCACTTTCCCTTCCTGTCCCCATACTCCTACTCCCTTTCTCTCTCACTGTCTTACATACACATATGTAATATGTGTGTATATATTTTTTCATGGATGTGTATATTTATGAATGTATATTTCATAAATGGAAAAAAAGATCCAAGTAAAATTGTCACAAGTTTTCCTTGATACCTAATTGTGTGTGTGTGTGTGTGTGTGTATGTAAACTCTCAACTTAATTCATTTCTATTCAACAAGTTTTGATTATTTGGAAACTATGTTCCAACCTGAAATGTAATTTGAAACAGTGGAGAGAGAGGTAAAGTCTTAAAGTCTGGAAGACGCTGAGGCCAAGTCCTATTCCTGACAGATACTGGGTATGAGACTGCACAAGGCACTTAACTGCCAAGAGCCTCAGATGACTCTCTAAAGATTTTCAGAGATATTGTTGATCTTTATTTAGAGATGGAATCACTTCACTAGGAGCTCCCTATACTAAATCAGTATATATATGCATATCTACATGTAGATATAGTCACCATGCTAGAGAAACAGAACAATAAATCATTCCTGACTCTCAAAGAGCTTATAGTCTCCTCAGGGAAAGCAACTTTTATGCAGATAAATATTTTTAAATGTTAAAAATAAATAATGTACAATCCTACCTCTATTAGGATGTAGCTCTTTAACAGGGTATAAAGGAAACTAAGGGTACCAAGAAGCCAAAAAATCATAGGGTCTTAAATCTAGAACAATAATAGGCCTCAGAGGTTCCATCTAACACCCATCAGATTGGTAAAATTGACACCTGCCCCAATAAAAGGGGTAGGTGAATGCTGGAGGGGCTGGGAGAAAATAAGCACATTGATGCACTATTAGTAGAGACCTGGATTAGTCTAGCCACTCTGGAAAGCAATTTGAAACCATGCCTAAAAAAGCTATGAAACTGTGTCAGAGTGCCCAGAGTCAGTGCTCTTTCCATAAAAAAAAAAAAAAAAAAAAAAAAAGGACTTCTTTCTAAATGAGGATATATTGGGTTTTATGTGATATGCATTTTTGTGTAGACATCTGAGATCATGGAATTTATTGATGTTCTTACCATATATTGTCTTCATTATTTATGTGCCTGTTTAATAGTTTTCTCTTTATCACACAGCTGATAACCCCTGTGGTATCTGACTTACTGGATATATTTAGGCAGATTTTTCTGTCCTCTTTCACTTTTAATTTCAAATTCTCTGGATCAAATCCAGAAGTCTCCAAGCTAACTATATTTGAAATTAAGCCACATGAGATTCATTCCATCCCTGGTCATAATAAATTTATGATTCCAGAAAGCTACTTTCCATTATGAGATATCCTCTTTCCAACCAGGTTATTACTTACAGCATCTTCCATGCCCTTCTAAAGCCCCTGTCTCCAAAAGGAAATCATGTTGAACCCAATCCTACATGACTAAATTAGTCAGTTTCATGTTCAAGTTTATATAACTTCTAGCTATGCCTTTTTTAGATTTCTTCTCCTAAAATAATTTATTCTCTCTTGAATTACCAAAAGCTGATACTATGATTAAGATTCCATTAATCTTTCCATCACATATACTTTATATGTGCTGAAGAAAGGATATTTCCATTTTAGTAATTTAAGGTTGATATATAGTTGCTGTGATAGCTCTCATCTGGGAAGTTCCAAACAGACACACACACACACACACACACACACACACACACACATATCTCTTTATACATATGATGAGGTACAGGACCTGGGAACCCCCTTGAACTCTGATTAGATCTTCCTATTTGATGAGGCATTTGCCTGAGGCCATAAGCCTTTCATTAGAGACCAACTTAGCCTTCCTTTTTCCAGCTACTTCCCATTCTTGATTCTCCCAAAATATCTATACATCTTTAAACTAGCCTAGTCCTCTATTGTTTCATCTCCAGGTATCCTCTAGCTACTTCCTACCCTTGATCTCTCATCACTGGAGTCTGACCTCATTTGACTCCTCCTGAAGACTCTCTCCAAACTCCTCCTCTAGGCTACCTCTAGATTCCTCCCACAAACTTTCTGCATATAAGACCCCATCTTGCCTCCATGAGAGAGAAGGCTTGAGAATTATCTAGCACAGACTCACTCTATATCAGATGATTCTGGCCCGCTTGTCCAGTACAAACGTCACAGATACTGATGCTCCTTAAGAGTCTACCCATTATGGTGAACCTTTAATAAACTTAGTTTTCCTTTGCCTAAGAGAAGGCTTGAGTGGAATTCATTTGGCAGGAGCTGGCACATTGGTATTTTGGGGTCTCACACACCCCTAAACCCTATACCTCTACATTTTATGTTTCCCTGACCTCTTTACATATGTCTGTTGTATGTGCATGCATATGCAGTTCTACACAGACATGTGTATTGATATTCACACGTGTATGTGCATTTATACGTGCATATATACATACACATATATGTTTCAATATTTCAATAATTCAGGCGTCAGGTGATGAGGGCTTTCCCCACTGGTGCTATAGCACAGGCCTATTTTGGCTATCTATATATGTGTGCGTGCATGTGTGTATACATGTGCGGTGTATGAATACACACACGTGTATAAGTGTGTGTGTTTCATTTAATTTATATTTAATGGCTCCTCTCCTGGGGAGAGTCACCAAGATTATTATTTGGATTAGAAAATGCTACTACTTCTCATGGAGTTCAACTCTACCCTCAATGGGAGGATCCCTGGGCTTATCATGGACCTCTAGGGAGTTCATAATTTTATTTTTCTGTTCCTACTACTATATACAATATAGTGCCTATGATGTGCCAGGAACAGTAAGTGCTTTCCATATTATATCTAATTTCATCCTCACCACAAACCTATGAGGTAGGTGATATTATTTATTCAATTTTCAATTGAACAAACTAACAAACAGGAATTAAGTGATTACCCAAGGTTCTTTGAGATAAGATTTAAACTTCCATCTTCCTAGCTACAGGCCCTTTGTTCCATCTACCTGCTCTTATACCTAGCTAAAACCAAGAGCCAGCATTACATGTATTGTGGATACACTAGAGACCTTTCCAGTTACATAAGGCTAAATCAAGTATGTTTATTATCACCTTTACTATTCAACAGTTGCCAGAAATGCCTAGCTATAACAGTGAGGAGAGGAGAGAGAATAAGCCTAGGCCAAGAAGAAATAAAATTATCACTTTTTTGCAAATGGTTTACTTAGAGAACCTTACGGACTCAAAAAAATCTATTTGTAAGAACAATTTAAAGTTTTAGGATATAAAATAAACCCATATAAATAATCAGCATTCTCTATATTATGATCAAAATCAAACAAGAAGAGATCAAGAAATTCCATTTAAAATATCTACAGAAGGTACAAAGTACTTGAGATTCTACTTCTAAGGCACACAAAAGAACTATATAAACACAGTTACAAAATACTCTCCACAGAAATAAAGACAGATCTAAATAACTGGGGAAAATTTTATTTACTCATGGGTAGCCTGAGCCAGTATAATAAAGATGATAACAATACGGAAACTAATTTACTTACTCAATCCCATACTAATCAAACTACCAAAAGATTATTTTACACAACTAGAAATAATAATAGCAAAATTCATATAGAATTTTAAAAATCAAGAATACCAAAGGAATTAATGAAAAAAAAAAGTGGGAAGGAAGAAAGGTTAGTAGTATTATAAAATAAAGCTATAATAAAAAGACATTTTTTTTTTTTAGAAATAGAGAGGTTGATCAATATAACAGATGAACAATATATAGAAGCAAACAAGCGTAATGTCTGATAAACCCCAAAATCCCAGCTATTGGGGAAAGTACTTGGTATTTAACAAAAGCACTGAGAAAACTAGAAAGCCATTGGGCAGAAGATTAGTATAGACTGAAATTCACATCATATACCAAAGCAAGCTCCAAAAGAGTATATGTTATAAAGGGTGAAACAAAAAAAAAAAAATTAGAAGAGCAAATTATCTAATCAGACTGATAGATAATAAAAAAAAGTCCACAACCAAACAAAATATGGAATGTTAAAAGGAACCTATCTAAAATGGACAATTTTGATTACATATAATTAAATGGGTTGTTTTTTTTTAACATAAGAAACAATTCAGTTAAAGTTGAACAAGAATCAGGAGATTGAGGAAAAAATCCTTGCAACAATTTTCTCTAGAAATTGTCTCATTTCTAAGATACATAGAGAACTGATGGAAATTGATGAGAAGAATATCCAATCCACAAATGATAAATGGTCACAGGCTAGGAACAGATAATTTTCATGGAAATTCAAGCTCTCAATAACCCTATAAAATGCTCAAAATGATTAATAATTAGAAAACTGTAACTTAAACCAATTCTGATGTACCATTTCAGACTCATTAGATTGAAAAAGCTGACAAAAACAGAAAGTAACAAATTCTGTAAAGACTGTGGGGGAGAAAGGAACATTAATGTACTGTTGATAAAACTTTGAACTGAACCACCTCATTCTGGAAAATAATTTCAAATTGTGACCAAGAAGCTATTAATTATGCATACCCTTCGATCCAGGGACATTGCTAATAAGTCTATATGCCCCAAAGAGATTAAAGATAGGGGATATATCCACATATGTACAAAAATAAGTATAGCAGCTCTTTTTTGCAATAGCAAGGAATCAGAAACTTTAGGAATGCTTATCAATTGGAGAATGGCTGAACTTGTTATGGCATAAGGATGTAATGAAATAGTACTATATTGTAATAAGTAGGAAGGGGTTGGTTTCACAGAAACCTGAGAATTGATACAAGCTAGAGCAAGAAGAATCAGGTGAACATTTCATGCAAAAACAGTATTATTAAGATAAACAACTTTAAAATATTTAGGAAATCTGAGTGAATGCAATGACCAGATTGATTAAATAAACCAATACAATGAATAAGTAAATTAATAGAAGACTGGAAATCAAACTGAAGTGGAATATACTATAGTTGGAGGGAGAAGAGGAAGGTTAGGGGAAATTATCTCACATAATTTCAGTGTGCAAGTTGAAACCCATACAGAGAGGAAGAGGAAAGAGGGGAATTAATATTTAAACTTCACTCTCAACTGAAAGGGCCAAAGGATGGAGAAATTATATATGCATAATGAGCTGCATAGAGAAATTCATCAAACTATCCATGGAAACAGAAGGCAAAGAAGAAATAATATGGGAAGTAAATTAAGGGAAAGATTAAGTTCTAAGTGAAACAAATTAATGATATTAAAAAAAAAACTTATAGCAGATCTCTTAATGACAAAAGCAGAATAAAGGAAGTTGAGGGAGTACCCATCAATTGGGGAATGATTGGGAAAGTTATAGTATATAAAAGTGATACAATACATTGTTCCATAAGAATCGATGATGGAGATTGTTTCAGAAAAATCTCAGAAGACTTATATGAGTTGATACAGAGTGAAGTGAACAGGACCAGGAACATAATATGTGCAATGACAACTATTGCATAAAGACCAAAAACTATGAAGATGTAGAAACTATGATTTGTATAATGACCAACCATGATTGCAGATAACTCAAGAAGAAAAATGCTGTGAAGGACTCAAAGAACAATATAGCATATGTATCTTTTCAACACGGCCAGTGCAGAAATTTGTTTTGCTTGACTAAACATTATTGAAACAGGGGTTTTGTTTTTCTTTCTTAGTCAAGCAATGGGGTGAATAAGAGTGAGGTAGAGGGAAACATTTTTTGCTTGTTAAAAAAATAAGCTAATTTTTAAAAAGGCACCATTTAAAAATTCAGCCTCCAGCCACTTTTTCTGTCTTTATATTCTCCTTTCATCATTTATCAGACTTCATTTAATTTCTCTGCCTTCTCACCGTCATCCTATAGAGGCTTAATTATAACTAAATTGAATCAGCAGGCTATTTCTTTTGGCATCATTCACTGACTTCATCATCCAATAAGAACAGAAAGATGATAACTTATATGAATGATGTAGTTTGCAGTTTCCAGATCCTAGAGAAATGTAATGAATATAAAACACTACAGATCAAGAATTGGCTATAATTACAAAGGGTCACTAACTATTGCAAAGTTTGCAATTCCCAGTGAGGAAATTACAAATATCTCCAGTCTTTGCCCCATAAATGTCTTGCCCTGCTGAGTTTGGAGCTTGTGATATCCTTTCAAATCCCTCCATTCATAGGCATTACTTAAAAATTAAATGACTTTCATTATTCTGACACTTCCTTTAAAACCCTTTCTGTCTATCACACCACTGCAGCTGTTCTTGGTGCTTTCTCTAATTTATTTACTTTAAAATGTGAATTTCTGTTTAAAAAACTTCAGTTTGCTCTGGTTACACCAGTCACAGAGTTTAGCACATTCAAGTTTGAGAAAACTCATTTAGGACAATTAAGAAATTACGACAATGAAATGAAGCATAGGTGGATAGAAGAGAATAGATCTGTGAAGATGAAAAGTTCCTAAAATGTCCTAAAGCATACTAATTTTTAAAAGAGGAATGCCTAATTCCTCATGAGGAAGGATAAAACAAGATATGTTTGTATTGAAGTTGGGGTAGAAACTAGTCATGCATTGCAAAACAATTTTTCAATGTGTTAAATGAAAATTTAAATACTTAAAAAGTTCCATTTATTGCATGCAAGCAAAAGATAAGGATAGCAAATAAGTAGGATGACCATATGTTAGCAGAAGAGGTTATAGAGAGTAATGAGAGATTTTACAAATGCACTGGCTAAAATAGATAATAGAAAATAGCTGTACTAACAAATGAGGCTAGGTAATGATGACCCTAAAATAGCCTGGAAATTGTGCACATTCTTCAAATCAGGTTTTACCAAGTGTAAAATGGGGGAAATAGAGGATAATTGGGAAATAATAAAGAAGCTAAAAATATGCAGACAAAAAAATACAGGAATAGTTGAAAAATAGAACATAGGCAGAAAATCTAATTTTGCACTAAGCAAATACTGGGGCTTTAATTAGCTTAATTGATGGTCATGGAGTTAGAGGAATACATACAATTTCAAAATGCTCTCCAATTCTCTTACTCAGACCTCATTCTTTAAGTAGCAATATGGAACCATATCCAGCTAGACTTAACTCTTTAACTGGTGGCGGGGCAGGAAATACCTTAAAGATCATCTGTTACTACTGTCACCTTTGGTAGATGGAGAAATTGGATTGTAGGGAAGTAAAGTGATTTGGTCATATATCCTGCTCCAAAACATATACATTGATGCAAAATTTTCTATAATATCATTCATTGACACAGATTTTAATAATGCCTTATGTGAAAAGTGCTTTCATATATCTAAAACAAATCTTTCTTGTAATTTTAAACTAGTCCTTCTGATTTTTTCCTGTCATCTGTATTGTTGGAAAATGTATCTGCCTTTCATTACACCAGAATTATTCTTGTATCACTTGTATCAGTAATAATCTGTGATGGCTCTGAAAAGTCTCCTACGTTAAGAATGAAACCTTACTGGTTTTGAAAGCAACCCATGACCTGCTCACACCTTATCTATTCAGATTTGCTTTTTATTATTCCCTAACGCAAGTTTTGAGATTCAAAGGGGTCAGTTGCCCAACTGTCCCTCATTTGTGACATGTGTATTGGCTACCCTTTCCTAGCATTCTAGTTTTCTACTGTCTTAAATAGGATACATCATTAAGTATGAAGAAATAAATAAGCTTTGTGTACTTTGTTCTGCATGGCTTTAAATTCTCAACTTTGTATTAATTTATTTAAATTTAAACACAAAATAAGAAAAAAAGTATTATAAACTTAAAATACTAAAACTTAAATCAAAATAAGAAAAGAAAAGAAAAAGATTTGCCATGTACACAGAAGAGAAGATTCAAAATATGCAGCAATATATTACTATTTTAAGAAAGCCTATATAATAAATACTACACATTTTGTTCAGAGCTACCCATCTATCCAACTATCACTCTTTTGTGAGTTGAATTTTGTTCTCTGCTGTGCACTTTTTACTTTATTCTTTTCCCCCTTTCCTCTCTCCCTAAGAAGCCTAAATTAAGTGTCTGTATTATATACGTGTTTATGTATATGCACATACATATACGTATCTATATGTATATACATGCATACACATGTATATGCATATATACATAATACACATCCATCCACTTATATATACACACATATACTTAGATATCTATAATCATACTCATTTATAGACATATATTCATATGCATCTATGTAAGACCATACTATCTTTGTTTGTCCTCTTTTTCTAAGGGTTGATAAGATCTTCCTTTATAAGTCCAAGTCCTTCCATATATTTCTAAGTCCATCAACACATCATTTTCTCTACCACACCAATATTCCAACCTTATACTGTTTAGTTACTTTAGTCTAAAACAATATTGCTTAATATAACTGACATATAATGTAGTTTCTCTATTTTTCTCTTTTGATTAAATCTATTTTAGCTTCAACTTTGTCTGAGATCGTGAAAAAAAACCCTGATTTTTCACCTAAGTTCTACTCCTGATCTTTATTTTATGTCTGTGCGTATCTCATTTCCTATCCCTCATGACTCCTCTACTTTACTTCTACTTGTTACTTTGCCCTCCTATTACTTAACCCACCCCCTTCCAAAGATCCCTCCCTTTTCTTCTCACCACCCACATTTTCCCCTTGACCTTTTCTTTCTATCTGAATTTAGCAGACTTCTATAATTTTCCAAATACATGTTTTTCCTCCTTTATCCCATTCCTATTAATCTAGATCAGTGGTTCTCAACTTTCCTAATGCTGCAACCCTTTAATACAGTTCCTCATGTTGTGGTGAAACCCCAACCAGAAAATTATTTCCGTTGCTACTTCATAACTGTAATTTTGCTCCTGTTATGAATTGTAATGTAAATATCTGATATGCAGGATGTATTTTCATTGTTGCAAATTGAACATAACTCACAGGTTGAGAACCCCTGATCTAGACACTCTTCTATACCCCCTCCACTTATCCTTTCCCCTCACCCTCTTATTCATAAACTTAAAAAACTTTTACTCCCTTCTAAATGTATATGTTGTTCTCTCTTTAACCCAGATCTGATGTGAGTAGATTCCTTCTAAAAACCCCTCCATTATCTTCTCCCCTTTCCTATCCCCTTAGTCTTTTATTTCTTTCTCAATTTGGACTTCTATTCCTCTCTTTCTCTCTTCCTCTCTCTCTCTCTCTCTGTCTCTCTCTGTCTCTCTCTCTCTCCTCCCCCATATATACATATATGTATGTGTATATGTATACACATATATAGTTCTTTCTTTATCCATTCCCAATAAGAGTAGGGTTCTAGAACTACCAGTCTTCCTCCAATATCTAATTCCTCTTGACTGTTCTTCTTTTACCTCATTTGCATAAGATAATTACTCTTTTTTACCTTTTCCTAGATGGCATTACTTTTTAGAATCACATCATTTTCAGCTCTACCCCAACCTTTCTTTTGAAATAGCCAATTATTAATTATGATCTTATTTTATATTTCCTCATATAAAAAGTAAACGATCTGTCCTTATTGAGCCCCTTCTAATTACTTTGATGTTTACCTTCTATTTCTCTTGGATCTTGTATGTCAAATTTTGAATCAAGTTCAAATCTTTTTGCAAAAAAGTCCTAAATGTCTGGCAATTCATTGAATATTGTTTTGTGATCATGGATAATGTAAAAACAAAAATAGACCTAATTAAAAGAGATTAGGAATGAAATTATATCTTGCTAAAATGCACCATGGACAATGAGGTCACATCAATACTAAACATTTATGTATTATAAGGTACAACATCTAATATTATAAAGAAACAGTTAAATGAATTAGACAAGGAAATAGATGATAAAAGATGTGCTAGTGAGGGACATCAATTTCAGTCTAACATCAGGTAAATCATAAAGAAATTAAAGAAATGAATAAAATCTTAGAAAAATTATTTAGGATAGGCCTCCAAAGAATATTGAATGGGAACACAAAGAAGTCTTTTTTTTCTCATCCATATATGTCAATTTCACAAAATTTGACAATGTTTTAGGACACAAAAACCTTACAACCAAATCCAGAAAAGCAGAAATATTAAATGTACCCCTTTCTGATCATAACGATATAAAATATCACATTCAATAAAAAGCCAAGAAAGTTTGATTTTAAGAAATGGAAACTAAATAATACAATCCTAAAGAATGAGTAGATAAAAGGACAAATCATAGACACAAATAATTTCAATTAAAGAGAATGACAACACTAAAAAAAAAAACTGTCAGTAAGCATTGCCTCTCTCTAATGGGGATAAGATAGAATCAGGAATGAAGAAAGAATGTCCATAATCATCAATATTATTCAATATTGTACAAGAAATGCTAGCAATAGTAATAAGAAAAAAAGAAATTGAAGGAATCAGAATGGGCAGTGAGATAGTAAAACCATCTCCATGAGGAGATATGATGGTATACTTGAAAAATCCTAGAGATTCAACTAAAAATGTTAATTGAAACAATTAATAATTTTAGTAAAAGAGGAGGATATATAATGATCAGCTTTTCTATATATCATTAACAAAACTCTGCAAGAAGAGATAAAATATTTAATTTAAAATAACCACTGATACAGGATAAGCAGTATATCAACATAAATATTCTATATTCACCTCCAAAAAACCATAAAACAACACCCCTAAACAAATCCCAGAACAACAGAACCAGCAAAAATATGGGGCTAAATAATCTTTTGAAAGAAACTTGGAAAATTGCCAAGAAATTTCTGTCTCACTAAGGCAAAAGGGGAACACAATCCAGAGAGGAAGCATCCCAGCAAGCTAGCAGCAAACCCCACTTCAGGGTACCTGTGGGAGTCCCTAAGCCCCAGTGTAGTGGAGCAGGAAACACCAACATTGGGACCCCTAGTTTCCTCAACACAGACAGAGGAAAGGGCAGACTCCGTCTCCAAGACCTCCCACATTTCAGTATACCTGTGGGCAGACAAGCAATCTCCAGTGGCCAGACCTCCACTTGCTTCAGTGTAGCCCTGGGAAATGTAGAAATACCCCCATCAACCTCAGCACACATCAGTCCCCACTACTAGGATCATAGTTCAGCACCAGGTAATCTCCCAGAATTCTATGGCCTTCAACAGTGCCAGCCACCCCCAACCAACCCCATCAGACATGAGAGTTGCCTATGACCTCAAGGCAATATGAGTGCAGCACCATATAAACAGAAATGGCCTGCAGCCATTAGCACAAAAAGCAGGAAGAGTGCCCCTTCTATTCTCTGAGCAGGGCTCAAATTAAAAATAAAGCCCTCCCCCCCCCAAAAAAAAGATGAACAAAAAAGAACAGAAAAAGAATCTGACCATAGAAAGTTAATTTGGTGACAGGTAAGACCAAGACACAAACTCAGAAGATGACAAAAATGTCAAATTACCTATAGGCAAAACTCCAAAGAAAAATGACAAGTGGTCTCAAGCCCAGAAAGAACTCATGGAAGAGCTCAAAAAGCTTAAAAAATATATGGGAGAAGAAGAAAAATGAGAAAAAAAAATGCAAGTGATGCAAGGGAATTATGAAAAAAGATTCAATGGCTGGGAGAAAGTAAACAACTGTTTAAAAAATAGATTGGTCAAATAAAAAAGGAGATAACCAAATCTACTGAAGAAAACAACTCCTTAAAAGGTAGAATTGGCCAAATGGGGAAAAAAAGTACAAAATATAACTAAGGAAAACAACTACTTAAAAGTTAGGATTGGGCAAATGGAAGGTAATGACTCATTGAGATATCAAGAACCAATCCAACAAATTCAAAGAAATGGAAAAAATAGAAGAAAATGTAAAATACCTCACTGCAAAAACAACTGACCTGGAAAATGGATCCAGGAGAGACAATTTCAAAATTGTTGAACTACCTGAAAGTCATGATCAAAACGAATACCTGGACAGCATCTTCCAAAAAATTATCAAGGAAAACTGCTCTGATTTCCTGGAACCAAAGGGAAAAATAAGCATTGAAAGAATCTACTGATCACCTCAGGAAAGAGGTCCCAAAATAAAAACTCCAAGACATTATAGCCAAATTCCAGAACTATCAGGCCAAGCTAAAAATGCTTCAAGTGGCCAAAAAGCAACAATTCAAACATCAGGGAGCCACAGTGAGGATTATGCAGGACTTAGCAGCTGCTACGTTCAAGAATCAGGGATTTTGGAATGTGATATTACAGAAGATAAAGGAGTCAGGACTATAATCAAGAATTAACTACCAAGAAAAATTGAGCGTAATACTTCAAGGTGGGAAAAAATGTCATTCAACGAAATAGAAGGATCTCAAGCTTTCATTAGGAGAAGACCAACACAAAAGATCTCCAATGACAAGACCCAAGAGGAGTCTAAAAAGGGGAAAAGAGAAAAGAAAACATAAGGGATTCAATGGAGCTGAACTGTTTTGTTACGTTGAAAATGAGCTATGCCATTAGGAACCAAGAGGAAGTTTATACTTTTAAAAGTCTCTATGATAAAGTTAATTTCAAACTATTGTTTTTCAAAAGAAAATACTTAATAACTTAATATTTTTTATTCTAGTTTGATATAATAATTTCCATTAGATTGTAAGCTCCTTGAGAACAGGGACTGTCTCTTTTTATTCTTTTTATATTCTCAGCACTTAACAGAGTGCCTAGCATATAGAAGGTGCTTAATAAATGTTTATTGATTAGGTAACTTCTCCATAAAATAATGTATCTTCATGTTATATTGTGGGAAGATATTTTTAATTCTTAAAAATTGTACCATGAATAGTACAGCTGGAAGCAGTATACATAAAGAGAATAGGTATAAGAGGAACTTGATGAGATAACAGAAAAAAAAATAACTAAAGGATGAGAAAGAGAAGTCAACTGGATGCAGAAGGAAAGGAGAGATAAAATGGGGTAAATTATTTCACATGAAAGACCTATTACAGTAGAGGGAAAGATGGGAGGATTGGCAATTGACATTACTTGAACCTTATTTTCATCAATATTGGCTCGAAGAAGGAATAATATAAACAATCAGGTGAATATAGAAATCTATTTTACCTGGCTGGGAAGTAGGAGGGAAGAACAAGTAAATATTGAGGCAGGGAGGACTGAAAGAAGGGAAGGGCATCAGGGGAGGTGGTAGATAAAAGGAAAACACTGAGGATGGAAAGAGTTAAAGGAGAGAGGAGAATCGTGAGGAAGAACTAGGATGGAGGGAAATATATTTAGTAATCAAAAGTGTGAACGTAAACAGAATAAACTCTTCCATAATATGGAAGTAGGTAGCAATGAGGATCAAAAATCAGAATCCTACAACATTTTGGTTATGAGAAACACACTTGAAGCAGAGGGACACACACAGAGTTAAGGTAAGGGCCTGGAGAAGAATCTACTATATTTCAACTGAATTTTTTTTTTCAAAAGGTAGCAATAGTGATCTCAAAATCAAAAGCAAAAACAGACGCAGTTAAAAGAGATAAAGCAGGAAATTACATCTTGCTAACAGGTATAATAGACAGTGAAAAAATGTCAATACTAAACATATATGCATCAAGTAGGGTAGCATCCAAAGGTTAAATGAGAAGTTATGTGAGTTACAACTTCATTAGCAGATGAGATAGAGAGCTTCATGAATTGTAAAATGGATAATTTTGATTCCATTAAACTGAAAATCCTTTGCACAAATAAAACCAAGGCAATAAAGATTTGAAGGAAAACAGAAAGGTGGAAAACAATCTTTACAGCAAGTGTCTCTGATGATAAAGGCCTCATTTCTCAAATATATAGAGAACTGAACTAATAAGAATACAAGCCATATCCCAATTGTTATGGTCAAAGGATATAAAAAGGCAGTTTTCAGATGAAGAAATCAAAGCCGTCTATAGGCATATGAAGAAGTGCTCTAAATTACTTTTGGTGAGAGAAATGCAAATTATAATACCTCAGATACCACCTCATACCAATCAGATTGGCTAATATGACCAAAAAAAAGGAAAATGATAAATGTTGGAGAGGATGTGAGATAACTGGGACATTAATGCACTGTTGGTATAGTTATGAACTGATCCAACTCTTCTGGAGAGCAATTTGGAACAATCCCCGAAGGACAAACAAAACACACAAATCCTTTGATTCAGAAATACTGCTACTAGGTCTATATCCCAAAGAGATCATAAAAAATGGAAACAGACCCCCACGTGCAGGTCGTTGTTTTTGTTCTTCATTCTTGAAGAGGACTGTGACATCAGGGACATGATAACACATTTGGCAGGTGATTTTGATTTGAGTGAGGGAGGGCTGTGCAAGGTCACCAGCTTCACTTTCTCCTCCAGAGCCACCTGGGTCCAGTGACCAGAGATTCATCAGGATGACTGAAGATGGTCCAGGATGCAGTGGGAGACCCTGGCCCTTTTAGGCTAAGGTCTTTTCAGGTTCTCACTTTAAGTGAGATAATGCCTATTCAGTGAATAGGTCTTCTTAAAAGGTACTCAAGGGATGGGCCCTTTAATTGAAAAAAAAAAAAATCAAACTTGGAGGAAGATCCTCAGAGTCCCCGGCCAAAAGAGAAATAGTTACTATTTAGTATTTTATTAAAAAAAAAAACCATGGAAAGACTTACACGAAATAATGGTGAGTGAAATGAATAGAACCAAGAGAATATTGTATACAGTCACAGCAATATTGTTCAAAGACTAACTGAATGACTAAGCTATTCTGGGCAAAATGAATATTCAAATCAACTACAAAGGTCGTGTGAAGAAAGATGCTACCCACCTTTAGAGAAAAAAATCTAATATATGAAAGTATGTATTATATATTGTTGTTGTTCTTGTTTGGTCCTATCAGTCATTTCTGACTCTTCACGGCCCCATTTGGAGTTTTCTTGATCAAAAAACTGGAATGGTTTGCCATTTCCTTCACTAGTTCATTTTAAATAAGAGGAACTGAGGCAAATAGCATTAAGTGACTTGCCCAGGATCACACTACTAAATGTCAGAGGTCACATTTGGACTCAGGAAGATTAATCTTCATAACTCCAGGCCCAGTGCCATATCCATTATACCACCTAGCTGCCCATGTATTATATAACACACACACACATATATACACAATATACATGAATAGAGGGAAGGCTCAAATGCAATAAAAAGTAAAATTTGAAGGATGTGAATATTAAAAATTTTATATGTAATTAGGAAATATTTAGTGAAATTTTCTGAATGTGAAAAATCCCCATTTACCATCAATGTTTTGGTAGGCTTTTTCCAAAGATTGTGAATGCAAGAAAAAAATACTTTCATTCAAAACACTTTCTCTATTTACTTCATTATAATAATGTGTTATTTAAAGTTTATGGATTAGGTTTTAATTTTTTTTCCAGAAGAGAAAATATTTTCTTAGAATTTCAGTTTTCCTATTAACTATTCCTATTTTTGAAAACTGCAAGGCCTGAACCACAAGTTTATATTATGGTATACGTTCTCTTATAATTTCAAAGACCTCACAACACTCCCCAAAATATTTAACTAATTCGTGCCAAGTAATTAATAGAAATAGTAACAAACCAAACTTTCCACAAAAGAGATTTCACAATTTATTAATTTAGAAGAGTTATTTAATAGTCCACTTGCAAAACTAACTTTAGACCTTTCATACTCAAATCTGTTTAAGCTACTACACATTTATGGTACACTAGCCAGTAATAGCCTCTTAGAAAATTGTAATCAGTATTAACCAGTTTCCTTTTGTAAAATGAATACATTCCATGAGCCTAAAGTCATTGGTCATTAACACAAAGTCCTGTGCCACAGGTTTCTCCATTGATCATGACTTAATTTTCAGTAACTATCAGTAAACATTTAACGCTAAT
>CM053585.1:458410698-458443335 GCA_028646515.1 Pseudochirops corinnae
CTCATAAAGACATTTGCTTCCATTTGCTCCACTCTAATTCTGAAGTAATTATTCTCTTCACTGAGATTTTGAGATTTTTTTTGCCATCTGGCAAATTCAGATTTTTAAGGCATTCTTCTCCTCATTGGTTTTTTGGGCCTCTTTTGCCATTTGAGTTAATCTATTTTTTAAGTTGTTATTTTCTTCAGTCAGGTTGTTGACTCTCTTTTCACAATTTTCTTGCATCACTTTCATTTCTCTTTCCAATTTTTCCTCCACTTCTTTTATTTGGTTTTCAAAATCCTTCTTAAGCTCCTCTATGGCCTGTATCAAGTTTACATTTTTCTTGGAAGCTTTTGGAGTGGGAGTTCTGACTCTGTTGTCTTTCTCCCGTTCCATGCTTTGATTCTTTTTGTCCCCAAAGAAGGAATCTAAAGTTTGGTTGCTGTTCTTACTTTGCTTCCTTTGCCTGCTCATGTTGTCACTCTCCTGAAGGCTCCAGTGGCGGCTTGTCCTGCCTGCCCCAGCACCAAGCTGCTGGTTTTGGCTCCCAGTGTGCTGTGATGAGCCCTTCCTGCCAAGCTGCCTTGAGTGGGAGATGTGTTTTTCTGTATTTTTATGAATTTTAGATACCTAACCTTTGTTTAGAGTAGTATTTCATGAGTATTTGAGGTGACTATGTGAGAGCTGTGGTGTTGCTTCTATGCTGCCATCTTGGCTCTGCCCCATGTCACTAAGTCTTGCAATAGATCTTTATGAACATGTCTAATTTATATTGTGTGTGTATGTGAGAGAGAGAAATATTGAGGAAGGTGAGATATGTATTTTTCCCCAGTGGACATATCACACATCCAGATATGTCAGTAATAAGTTCTTCAGGATGTACTGGATTCCTCAGAGCAAAGACTTCCACATCTTTAGTCTCTGACTTTATCATTGCTAATCCTCCAGAAATACCATGAGTATTATGTGGCATATATTTATTTTTGAAAGTAAATTTTAAAAATTAAAATAATTATGTTTGAAACATTTCATTTTACCCCTTGACATATTTAGTCCCAATCTAGATTATCTGAGAATCAAGGTGGGGAATCACTGCCATAGAGAGAAATAATTTGCTATCTTGACCAAAGACAGAGAGTGTCACTAACTTGAGTTGTTGGTTCAAAGTCAGTGGATTGTATGTATCTAGATATAATGATTTCATTTTCCCAATTTTTCCCCTTGGAGGAAGTACGGTACTATTGGAGAATTAATTCAGTGTTCTTTCTTTACCATATTGACTTCAGGGGTTCTAAAAAGGAATTTCGTGGAAGTTGGAAAACTAAAGTTAAGAGTAAAACCTTACCTAGAAGCTACTTTGTAAGAAGCAATTATTTCAAAGGTGGATAATATTTTTTAATTTGGAGAGACCATAATGATCATGTTATCTCACCCTCTCATTTTATAAACAAGGAGACCCCCAAGACTAAGCAGGAATGCTGTGTCTAGCAGGGATCTACTTAGGAAGCGCTGGTACTTAGGAGGTTTGTCTTTTCTTTTGTTTTTCCTTTCCATGCACTTTAATTTGCCCATAAGCTATTGTTTCTAACTTTAAACAAAAGTCCTGTTCGTGCTCATTTATCTAGTCATTCTTCTACTGAAGGAAGGAAGCAATCTAGCCAAAAAATCCCAAGTTAAAAGGGCAGCTTCTGACCATCAAAATTTGCCTTCCTTTGGAATCCCTTCCCTTTACTTCCCCTCCCTACTTCCCCCTTTCTTTCTTCTTTCACAAAACCTTAAACCCAGTCCACTCTGAAGCTCATACATTGGACCACAATAGGTCTCTGCCCAAGTTCACTTAATGGCAGTATTTTAGACACTCCTGGTTTTGAGTGAATGTCAATGGTTAACTGTTTCTCTTGGGAACAGCAACCCTGAAGAACTTCCCCACCCAAATTGATTTTTTTTCTTTTTTTCTAATTAAAGTGGTCATCTTTTGACTCACTTCTTAAAGACTCCTATTCACTGCATGGGCACTCATTCTAAGTGAGTACCAGAAAAGGCCTTAGCTTAAAAGGTCAAGGGTCTCCCATTGCATCCTGACTCATCTCCAGTCATCCTGATTAATATTTGGTCACTAGATTCAAACAACACTGAAGGAGAAAGTGATGTTGGTGAGTTTGCATAGCTCTCCCTCACTCAAATCAAAGTCAACTGCAAGGACAAACATAACCTTCTACTGAAAAATAAATGGAGCATTTGTTGTGAAGTGTGTACATAAAAGTCACATTAAAAAGAACTTATGACAGTAATGACATTACATTTGAAATTAATAGC
This sequence comes from Pseudochirops corinnae, assembly GCA_028646515.1. Lineage (NCBI taxonomy): Eukaryota > Metazoa > Chordata > Mammalia > Diprotodontia > Pseudocheiridae > Pseudochirops > Pseudochirops corinnae. The sequence continues at coordinate 458,412,997 of CM053585.1, forward strand.
CTCTAAATATTTAACTAAATTAAAAAAACAGAAATGAAATAAATTAAAATATAATTCTTGGTTTCAAACCCTTTCATTTGCCTAACCCAATTGATAGCATATTTTACCATGTTGATATCAATGAATTTGCCAGTTGATTTGGTCCTTTCATACAGTACAGTGATATAATGCACCAGACAATGTACAGAGACCTTAGTTCTAGTCTAAACTCTATTCATAACTTACTATAGAAATCTGAGTAGATCACAACATTTGGGCCTCTGTCAAATGATGTGGTCTGATTAAATAAGCACTGTGGTGGTCTCTGAAGTAAACCCTAAGGTACATAAGTCACTGGCTGAGCATGCCATATGAGAGATGTAGCTGAAATTATTCTAGATATACCTCAACATTCTATATTCATAGTATGTGACATTAGCAAGAACAATTACAGGGAATGAATCCGTGAGGGAGGGAGGAAGGAGAGTGTGTGTGTGGGGAAAACAGACAAAATGTGTAGATCTCTCCTTTCTGTTTTAATAAATGTTGTCATGCTAGAAGAGATGCAAAGAGAAATTGTAAACAAATCTGTTTATGATTACAAAAAACAGAGTAAGACTGTCGAATATCAGAAGCTTACCTGGGTCAAAGTTGTTTCTACAAGTGACTGAACCTGTGATGAAACTTCACAACATGAGTGAGTTCCTTTCTTTCTTCTGAAATATACCAGGGCACACTGTCATCACAAACCCATATTAGTAGGATAATGAAAGAAATTCGGCTCATTGCTCTGATCCAGTTTCATCATTCTCTTCTGCTATGGTTCTGGGAAATCATCTAAAAAATTCCTTCCTTACTCTAAATTTCCATAATTATAAGGCACAGAATTCTTAACCCTTAACATAATGACCACCTGTTTTGTGCTTTAACTATATCTGACAAATGACCATCAGACACCTGCTTGAAAAGTTTCTAAAACAGGATGTTATTAGCTTTCAAAAGCTCTGATTCCTAGGGAATTTGTCAAACTAGCTTCTCTCCACTACCTACCATCGCTATAACTAAAATGTACATGCAGTGAATTAGTGAATGAATAAATGAAGGAAAGTAAAATCATTTATCCAGTTCTAACTGTGCAAGCACTGCATGCATGAAGAGGCAGAAAAAAGTAATTAAAGGAAATAATGAATTTGGAATCACAGAAGCTGAGCTTGGGCTTTCAATCTGCAACTTAAAAAATTACAACTTTGTATTCAGCATTTAACCTCTCTTCCCACAAGGATTTTCTGGAGGAGAAATGTTCAAATATATGAAAATACTTCACTAATTATAAGTGCTAAGCGAATGTAAGTTATTATAGTTTCTTGAAATGATAGGGAAAGAAAATGACTACTTCACCTTTCCCATCAAGCCTAGTGATTCCAGATACTATTTATTTTACTGTCCATAAATTTTCAAATATTCTTAGCTTTTTCCTCTAATATAAGTATAAGGAAATACTTTTATTGAGCACATGCTCAATGCAGACAATAGGGTTAATTCTTTGATCTATAAGTTTGTTCAGTAATTTGACCAGTGGCTTAAGGGTTAGTTGAAATGAGCAAGAAGCAATCAGTAATTAAGTAAGATGTTCAATGTCATTATTCTAATATTTAAAATTTTCTACCTTTTCAATTATTGGTGGAAAATTTAAGAGCTTTTGAAGACGGTGATGTTCAGATTGTTTTTTCCATACAATCAAAATGTAATGAATACTTTAGTTGTACTACTAATTTCTTGCAGCACAAATAATATATTCTATTTTTAAAGTTAATTATTTAGTAAATTTTCATTTTCAACATTTACTTTTATAAGATTTGGGTTTTCCCCCCTCCCCATACTCCTCCTCTCTAAAACAGCATGTGGTCTGACATAGACTATACACGTATGATCACATTAAACATATTTCCACATTAGTCATATTGTAAAAGAAGAATCAGCAAAAAGTGGGGAAAAAATGAGAAAGAAAACAAAAAATACCAAAAAAGACAAAAAATAGTATGCTTTGATCTGCCTTCAGACTCCAGAGTTCTTTTTCTGGATGTGGATAGCATTTTCCTTCATGAGTCTTTCAGAATTTTCTTAGATCATTGCATTACTCCAAAGAGCTAAGTATAACAAAGTTGGTTATTGAACAATGTTGATGTTACTGTGTATAGTATTCTCCTGTTTCTGCTTACTTCACTCAGCATCAATTCATGCAAGTATTTCCAGGTTGTTGTTGTTGTTGTTGTTGTTGTTGTTGTTGTTTTCCAGAAATCCATCCGCTAATCATTTCTTATGGAACAATAACATTGCATTGCATTCATATACCACAAATTGCTGAATTGATGGACATTTTTTCAATTTCCAATTATTTACCACCACAAAAAGAGCTGCTATAAATAAATATTTTTGTATATGTGGGTCTTTTCCACTTTTTTAATAATCTCTTTGGGTTAGAGACATAGTGGTAGAATTGTTAAATCAAAGGTTGTATAGCCCTTTGTGCATACTTCCATATTGTTCTCCAGAAGGGCTGGATCAGTTGACACAACTCCATCAAAAATGCATTAGTGATTCAATTTTTGCATATCTCCAACATTTATCATTTTCCTATTTTGTTATGCTAAGCAATTTGACTGGTGTAAGGTGGTATTTCTGAGTTGTTTAATTTGTGTTTCTCCAATTCATAGTGATTTGAACATTTTTTTTTCCTTAGGACTATAGATAGCTTTAATTTCTTACTCTGAAAACTGCCTGTTCATGTCCTTTGACCAGTTATCAATTGATGAATGATTGTAGAATTGTAGAATATTGTATATTGTATACAATATATATGTATATTATAGAAATGAGACCTTTGTCAGAGACACTGGCTGTAAAAAATTGTCTCCCAGCTTCTGATTCCCTTCTAATCTTGGTTGCATTGGCTTTGTTTGTGCAAAGCATTTTTAATTTAATGTAATCAAAATTATCCATTTTGAATTACATAACGTTCTGTATCTCTCTTGTTTGGTCATAAATTCTTTCCTTCTCCATGGATCTGACAAGAAAACTATTCCTTGCTTTCCTAATTTGTTTACAGTATCCCCCTTTATGTCTAAATTGTGTGCCCACTTTGATATTATCTTGGTATATAATATAAGATGTTGGTCTATGCCCAGTTTCTGCTATGTGATTTTCCAGTTTTCCCTGCAGTTTTTGTCAAATAGAACACATATCATTTAAAGAAATGTAGTGTGAGTCACATGTTTGGGCCTCTCATGAAAGCCATATGGCTATTAAGTTACTGTCACAATTTTGAAGATCTGTTAGCAAATGCTATTGACTTTAAATATCACATGCAGAAAAAAAAATTATCTAACTTCTTTAAACTGTTTCTAGACTTGCATGAAACTTTCTGCATTGACAAAATGAGACATATTAGTAGAAAAAATGTCTCATTAAATATTCTATGTTGGCCCTGTATGTTTCCTCTAGGAAATAGAGAATTGTAGCTAATTTCTCCCTGATGTAATATTTTGGTTTTCTGTATTGGATAATTGCATTGTTATTTTTCATTTATCAAAATTAATTATCCTAACCCCCTTAAATTATTTTTTTCAGAGTGAGGGGAGTTTGAAAATTACACAGTAGAGTCTATGATCCTGCCTTTTATATACTGAACATCTGACTTTTTGTCAACAAAAATGTCATGGTTTAATGCAGCCTTTGTGTAGTATCTCTCTTACAAAAATAATCCATGGTGGTGTAAAAAAAAAATCAAGGCAACAGTATACTAAAAAAAAAAAAAGTGTGACATACTTACATGTTAAGAAAACTTCTCAGTATATTGTTAACATGTTTATCTTGCAATTTCTACCCCCTCTCCTCCTTGAAGTAGACTGTATAGCTATTTCTGCCCAGATACTTTGTGTTCCCTTCTTTCTAACTCTTCTCCAAAGTCCTCATCAGTACTCATTCCTATTTGGATTATATATCTCAGAAAACATTTTATAGTTAGATAATCTACTTTTTTTTTTTTCTGACATCTGTTAGGATGAATGATTCCTTGCAGAGATTAGTACCATGACCAGCAATAAGGTAAAGTTGAGAGCCTCTGGCTGATTCAGAAATGAGATATCCTATGGCTGTTGAGCCTGCACCTGACCAGTGTTTTCCCCCTTTCTAGGTAAATTAGCTTTAATATTGATGTTTAAGGAAGGGGAAAAAATGCCTTACAAGTGCTAAGAAATAATCACACTGACTCACTGATGGGTCTTTTAGCAGTTAGCTAATATGCAGGGCAAAAGTAACACCCAGAAGAGCCTTCTAGTATCAGTAACACATTTCTGGGTATACTCAAAACTTTCCCTGAAATTGGGTTATGTAACTTCAGTGAAGCAATTGAAAGAGTATGTCCTTGTATCTCTCTTGTAGGCACCTGGTATGTTGAGGTAGCATTTTGTACTTTTTTTTTTAACCTGGTGAGAGGTAGCATGGTGTACTGGGTGGAAAGATGGCTCCAAAGATATAAAAACCTGAATTCATGTAACATATTTGATAACATATTGGCTGTGTAACCCTAGAAAAATTGTTTAATATCTCACTTATTTCCACATGGTAATGGAGCTAAAGTTCTCAGAACTTTCTCCCATTGATCATTTTTAAAATTTCATTATCACATTGTTAAGGTTTGTGTCCACTACTGTATAAGGTTGTTTTGACAGCAACTAGTATATTCCTACATTGCATCTTATATTGCATTGCCAACTTTCAGTGTATCCAGTTTGGAAGTACAGTGCACTGTAATTGGAAAAGTTTGGCTAGACTTTGGCTTCTTTTTCTTTCTTGGGCTGTAATTGTTGACTCATTGAACTTTCCAATTATTTAGAAGAATTAGTGAATTATAGATTTCAAGCCTGAATGAAATTTGAGATTGTCTAGTCTAGAAATGAAGAGTCTGAATTCATTGAGGTGCACCTTTTCATTCTTACTTTTTTTTTAATTTTTGTTTTATATATTATTTTATTTTTCCCAAGTTAAATATCAAGAAAATTCTTAGCATTCATCTTTTTACAAGAGTTTGCATTCCAAATTTTTCTCTCTCCTTTCTTCTCTTCCTCTCTTCTGAAAATGGTAGGCAATTTGATATACTTTATGCATGTTATCATGTAAAGCATATTTCCATATTTGTCACAGTTGTTGAATAAAAAAACACATCACTAAGGGAAAAAAGGAATAAAGTAAATGGAAAAAAATGTACTTCAACTTGCATTCACAGACCATTAGTTTGTTATGCAGATATGGGTAGCATTTTCCTTGATGAGTCTTTTGTACTTGTCTTAGATCATTATGTTGTTGAGAAGAGCTGTGTCATTTACAATTGATTATTATACCATGTTGTTGATACTATGTACAATGTTTTCCTGGTTCTGTTCATTTCACTTTGCATCAGTTTGTACAAGTCTCTTCATGTTTTTCTGAAATGTAGCTGTTCATCACTTCTTAGAAGACAATAGTATTTCATTTCGTTCATATACCACAGCTTATTCAGTAAGCCCCCAATTTATGGACATCCCCTCAATTTCTAATATTTTTCCACCATAAATATGGCTGCTATAAATAATTTTGAACATATTGATCCTCTTCCTCCTTTTATGATCTCTTTGCAACATAAACTGAGTAGTGGTGTTTCTGGATCAAACAATATGGTCAATTTGCTTGCCCTTTGGGCATAGTTTCAAAATGCTCTCCAGAATGACTAGATCATTTCACAACTCTGGCAACAGTACATTTGTGTCCCAATTTTTCCACATTTTCTCCAACATTTGTCATTTTCCTTTTTTGTCATATTAGTAAATTTGATTGGTGTGAGGTATTATTCAGAGATGTTTTAGGTTCTATTTCTCTAATCAAAAGTCATTTAGAGCACTTCTTCATATGCCTATATATAGCTTTGATTTCTTCATCTGAAAATTCCCTGTTCATGTCCCTTGACCATCTATTTGGGGAATTACTTGTATTCTCATATATTTGACTCAGCTCTCTATACATTTGAGAAACAAAGCCTTTATCAGAGATACCTGTTGCAAAGTTTGTTTCCCAGCTTTCTGCTTTGCTTCTGATCTTGATTGCATTGGTTTTGTTTGTATGAAAGTTTTTCAAATTAATATGATCAAGATTATCTATCCTACATTTTGTAATGCTTTCCATCTCATTTGGTCATGAATTCTTCCATTACCCATAGATCTGACAGGTAGATTATTCTTTGTTCTTCTTATTTGATTGCTTCATTGTCTGTGGTATCTTTTCAGCAAGCTGTAGTTTTCTTATCTCCTTTAAGTAGATCTATTTTTGTTTATTTAGTCTAAGATCAGGATTACTAACCCTGTGGTTTTTTTTTCAGCTAAAGCATACAAGATACTGTCCAGACTCTTACCTTTACTCTGTATGTATGTCTCTGCTTTAAGTGTGTTTCTTGTAAGCAACATATTGTAGCATTCTTGTTTTTGATCCACTCTATCTACTTCTGTTTTATGGAAGAGTTTATCACATTCACATTCACAGGTATGATTACTACCTGTGTATTTCCTTCCATCCTATTCTTCCTTCTGTTTGTCCTCTCTCTCCTTTCACCCTTTCCCTCCTTGACAGTGTTTTGCTTCTGTCTACTACCTCCCCTGATCTGCTTTCCCTTCTGTTAGTATCCATCCCCCCAATCCCCATCTTACTTGCTTTCCTTCCTTCCTACTTCCCTGTTGGATAAGAGAGATTTCTATATTCAATTGCTTGTGTATATCATTCCCTTTTTGAGCCAATAATGATGAGAGTATGGTTCAAATGCTGCCCATTGCCCACCCTCCCAGCTTCCTCTCCACTGTTATAGGTCTTTCTTGCCTCTATACATGAGATAGTTTTATCCCATTCTACCTCTCCCTTCCTTCTGCTCCCATTTTACTTCTCTTTCTCACCCCTTAATCTTTTAAATGTCATTGCCTCAAATTCACCTTATTCCTGTATGCTCTGTCTATTTATGTTCCTTCTATCTGTATTGGTAGTTACATAATTTTTAAGTTACAAGCCTCATCGTCCTTTATAGTGATGTAAATAGAGTAGCTCCATTGAATCCCTTATGTTATCTTTTCCCTTTTTACCTGCTTATGCTTCTCTTGGGTTTTAATACTAGAAATCAAATTTTTGGTTTAGTTCTGGTCTTCTCCTTATGAAGGCTTGAAATCCTTCCATTTTGCACAACGGCCATTTTCCCCTTTGATATAGCATGCTTAATCTTGTTGGGTAAGGGATTCTTGCTTGTAGTCCTAGCTCTCTCTGTAACTAGCTGCCTTGCTGGGATACTTCCCATCCTAGATTGTTCTCCCCTTTCACACAAGTGAGATGAACATTTTCTGCCAATCTTCCTAATTTCTTGGGCCAAAAGATTGTTTCACTCCATCCCTTTGCTGGTTCTACTATTCTAGGATTCGTCTGGGGGCTTTATTTTATAGTTGTCTGAAGGTGCGTATGGGAGATCTACAGTGATTTACTGCTCACTCCACCATCTTTGCTCCTGACCTGGCACCTTTTTAAAAAATATAATGTGGGAATAGCAAAAAATGGCATAATTTTTGGCATTCTAAAATGTCATAATTTTGGTATTCTAAAACTTTTTCAATTTTGATATTACAAAATTTATAAATTCCTAAAATTCATAAGGCACTTAGTACAGTGCCTGGCACATGGTAGACTCTTAATAAATGCTTTTTGTCTGTCATTCCCTTTCCTCCAATATAGTAGGCATCCCAGCTATTACTCTATGAATCTCTTCCCTTTGCAGATAAGGAAACTAAAGCCCTGGTAGAGAAGGTTCTCTGAGTCTGAATCCTGAGTTCTTTTCTTGGTACCAAATTGCTTCCACATTATACTAAACCCTGGCAAAATGTCCCAGCATATGAGCTAATCCATCTGGAGGGTAACCAACAGGCCTCAAACCTGTTTCTGGGATAGTGGGATATCTTCCCCAAGTATGTGAAGAATTCTCCCAGTATAATAGGCAGATGAGAACAATTTGTTCCAATGGCTATGTAGGCAGTTGAAGCAGGCACTATAGAGCACTTAGAATTTACATCAAAGATGCCAAGGTCATCCACTAAAAGATATCACCAGTCATCTTGACTTTTGTCTTGCCATTAGATTTTGATGACTCAGGAAGAGAGACTGAGGTTCATGATTTTGTGCAACTTTGCCATATTTAAATCCAATTCAGTTGCAAGTCATGACTTCATCCATGATGTCATTGGTCTTCTTTGAAAACAAAGGTCAAACAGTATAGACAACACATTAAAACTGTAAGTTGCAAAGAAGTCACTGACCTTCATTGATATTATAAGTTTCCTGTATTAAAGGTTTTTTTGGTTCGTTGGTTGGTTGATTGATTTTTTAACATTAAGCCTGATAGCCACAGATGACCTCATAGCACTCCTGAATATGGCCCAAACCAGATTAAAAAGTAATTTGGAAATATTTAACATGATAAAGATACAATATAGATAATATTAATATATGGTTTTCTAAGTCAAAATGTAGACTTAAGGAATAATTGTGAGTGATCCCCATTTCTATTTGAATTTAACCCTACTACCCTATATCAATGAAATATCAGGTGTACTCCCAATTACTTGCCCTCAACTGGTAATGTAGCAGTGTTCTTGTAGAGCTAAATCTGTGGTGGGAAAAGTTTTAACAGAGACCTTTGACTACCTTTGTGACATGGTCCTCAGTTATTAGAACAGTGCCTTGTTATATCAACAAGCACCCTAGAATACCCAGGGTGGCTGCTTGCACAGGTTCTTAGATCTGCTTTTCTAAAGGAAAGCAACTCAAAATGGGTTAACAATCTTACTTTAATTAGTCATATATCATTTACCTAGTTCAGGGGAGAAAGTCAGCACCCTGAACTTCAGAGAATACAAACACAAGTTACAAGCAGACAAAGAAACAGATCAACAGATGGGCTTCCAACCACCTGACCATTACATCCATACCTATTCAGTTACCAGAGAGGGAAGCATCAACACCTGCATTTTTCAAAGCTGGGGGGCTCTATGGCTGCCCAGAGTCTCATCTGGCCAAATCACACAACTCTTTCCAAAGTGAGCCCCAAAGCAAAACCTCACATCGGGGCACATATATATAGCCTTCTCCTGGCTCAGAGAATGTCACAGCCCTCTTGACCCACTGCCCAATCACAAAGTAATAAGGCATGGGCATTCCTTAAGAACAAGCCTCCTGCCACAGGCTCCATATGACCACATTCAGCTTATTAGGGAACAGAGTATACTTTCAAATCTGGGAAGGTTCTCAGAGTCACTTAAGCCACTTAAGCAAAGGGCCTAGGGGCAGGGAAGATCTTCAGACTCCCATAACACTTGTACATAGTTGTCAGGTAATAAATGCTTATTGACTGACTGACTTGTCCTAAGACTCTGCTAATTCATTGTAAAATATAATGTTTAAAATCCCAGTTTTAACCATTTGCTTTCTATACTATCTTTCCCCATTATTCTAGAAGGCCTGCAAATAGTGGTCTGCTGATTTAGAAAATAAGCTAGGGAATCTAAGAGGAGGCTATGTTTACCAGTGTAAAGGAGAAGTTTTCATGTTATAGTGACCAACTTCCTCAATATCTCATGATGGAATAGCCCCTACTGATCACAGTATAATACAGTAAACCATTAAAGAAAGACAATGGAAATAGACATCATCTTTCTTGGGTAGTGTGAGCTATCCATCACAGTAATAAAGAACCTTAGTACCATTGTGCCAAATAAAGAACAGGTAAACTTTACCTTCTTTAAAGAGCAGGTAAACCGTAAGAAATGAGTAGTGATTAAATAATGCTGAACAACTATGATCACTGAGGAGGAATAACATTGCTACAAGTGTAACATAGCTACAGAAAATTTGGGACAACAACTGTGGAATATTTGAACTGTAGTTTAAATTTTCAGGTCTCATCACCTCTTTCATGAGCTATTATGATAGTTCCTAATTGGGCCCAGTGAAGCCATCCCAGTCCCCTTGTCCAATTCTACACATCTGAAAAATTGGAATATCCAAAATATACTTCTGATCATGTCACTTCCTTTCTCAAGAAGGTTCAGTGATTTCTTACTATTCCTAGGATGATACATGAACTGGGTTTATCATTTAAAGTCTTTTGAATTAAATACACAAACACATTTTATCAAAATGATTACAAACTGCTCTGCCTGCACCTACCCCCTCCACATACATAATGTTCTACTCCAACAGTCCTAATTGTTATTCCTGATATCTATCACATTTTGTCTTTCATCTCCATGACTTAGCACAGCCTATCCCTTGGCCTGGAATGTTCTTCCTCCTCAATTCCTAGATGCAACTGAGATTCTACCTCTCTTAAGAGGTCTTTCCTCTTAAGGTCTTTCCTGATTCCCCTATTTATTAGTGTTTCCCAAATTATTTTGTATAAATTTAGAATTTACCAGTGCAAGTACATGTATTCCCACCACCCACCCAGTATAATCTAAGTTAATTGAGAAGAGAGATTATATGATTTTTGTCTTTGCATCCCTGATACCTAGCATAGTCCCAGGCAAATGTAGGGCTGGGACTAGCTGGTTTGGGAGGTAGCCTCAGTCCCAGACATAGGAATTTTCACCTCCCAGAGAGTGTGGGGAGCTGGGCCTCAGAGCAGGAGAAGATTGAAGGAAATATTTGCCAATAAAGCACACCAGTTCCAGTTGTGCTGAGAAGACAGGACTCTGGGCAAAAAGGAATAAGCAAACAACTAATGAGTGCAGAAGTAGTGGGAAAAGGATGCCTCTGGTTTTGATTTCAGACCAGAGGGGAAACTGAAGGCAGAGCTGAGGCCAGAGGCACCATCCCACTTACCCCAGAACTAGAGGCGATCACAACAAGTTGCTATTTTTTTTTTTTTAAAGAGCAAGCAACAGAGAAAAAACTCAACCACAGAAAGTTACTATGGAAATAGAGAAGACTAAATTTTTCTTCAGAGAAGAATACTAAAAGAAAAAAAAAGCCTCTCTTACCTCAAAGAGTAAAAACAAATGGTCATCTGTTCCAAAAGAATTCATAGAAAAACTTCTAAAAGGCCTTAAAAATCAAGTGACAGAGATAGAGGAAAATTTTTGAATTTTTGAAAATAGGAACAATCCAAGAAAAATAAGATTATGGAAAGAAAGTCAACCAACTTGAAAATGAGATCATGAATCTTAAGGAAGAAAATGTCACTCAAAAATAAGATCTGGCAAGAGGAAGCCAGTGAAAGTATAAGAGACCAAGAAATGATAAAATGAAATATAAAGAATGAAAAAAATAAAAGAGATTTTGAAATACCTCATTAGAAAAGCAAATGATTTGGAAAACAGATCAAGAAGAGAAAACAAGAATAATGAGACTCCCTGAAAGTTACAATTTAAAAAAAGAGAATCTCAATACAATAATACAAGAAATAATTAAAGAAATTTATTCTGAAGTGTAAGAATGAGAGGTGAAAATAGAAATAGAAAAAAAAAATACACAAATCACCACCTGAAAGATATCCTATGAAGGAAACCTATAGAAGTATCATAGTTAAATTCTGAAACCCCAAACTCAAGGAGAAAATATTGCTATGTGGCAAGAAAATAATTCAAATATGGTGGAGCCACAATTAGAATTCCATAAGACCTAGCAGCAGCTACACTGAAAGACAACAGGTCTTGGAACTCTATATATTGAAGAGCAAAAGAACTGGGGTTATGGCCAAAAATATCATACCCATCAAATTTAAGCATAATGCTCAATGAAAAATAAAGACATTCAATGAATTGCCAGACTTCCAGGATTTTACTGCCAAAAAAACCTGAACTTAATAGAAAATTTGACACACAAGATTCAAAAGAAATATATGGTAAACATCAAAGACCAATCACAAGGGAATCAATAAGGGCAGACTATTTACCTTTTATATGAGGAAATGTAAACTGTATATCTGAGATTTTAATTAGTAATTGGGTAGTTTGAAAGAAAGACTGGAGTAGAGCTGAGTATGTTGTGATTTTAAAAAGTAATACCATCTAGGAAAAAGTAAAAAAGAGTTATTATCTTATACAAATGAGGTGCAAGAAGAACTGACAAAGAGGAATTAGATGGGGGAGGAAGGCTGGTAGTTCTGGACCCCTACTCTCATCAGGAATGGGAACAATGCATACATACACACATACACAAATAAACTTATGTGTGTATACACATACACACACATATATGGAAAGAAAGAAAGGAAGGAAGGAAGGAAGGAAGGAAGAAAGGAAGGAAGGAAAGAAAGAAAAAGAAAGAAAGAAAGAAAGAAAGAGAAAGAAAAAGAAAGAAAGAAAAAAAGAAAGAAAGAAAGAAAGAAAGAAAGAAAGAAAGAAAGAAAGAAAGAAAGAAAGAAAGAAAGAAAAGGCTATGGGGACAGGGAGGGGGAGGAATTTTTGGAGGGAAACATTTATACCAGAGATCTTTTTAAAGAGATAAATATACACAAACACATTTACAGAGGAAAAAAAGTCTTCTAAATTTATAAATAAACAACAAGCAGAGGAATAGGTATGGGGTGTACAGAAGGGTGTCTAGATGAATGGGAATGGGATAAAGAGGGAATGACATTTATATTTGGAAGGCTATTTTTTTTTTCCTAAATTCACATAGAAACAAGAGGTCAAGGGGAAAGAGTGGGTGGGTGGGGGAATAGGATAACAGAGGTTTCCTTGGAGGGAAGGATCAGGTCAAGTAATATGAGGGTAAGGTAGCAGGTAGAAGCAAAGTAGAAGAGTCAGGAGGGATAGGAAATAGAAGACACACACAAAGATAAAATAAAGATCAGGAGTACAATTTATTAGGGGTGGTAATCATGATCTCAGAAAAAGTTAAAGCTATAATAGATTTAATCAAAAGACAAAAATAGGGAAACTGTACTATATGTCAGTCATATTAATCAATATTGTTTAGACTATTTAAAATAACTAGGCAGTATAAGGCTGGAATATCGCTGCGGTGTAGGAGATGTTGAGTTGGTAGATTTCAAAAAATAAGGAAAAATTTTGACTTTTTCATGTAGATATTAACCACCTTCAGAGAAACAGAGCACAAATAAGGACAGTACAGTCTAACATAGATGTATATGAATATATGTGGGTATATATGTGTATGATTATAAATATATATGTGTGTATGTACAACTATATGTAGGTATACATGTATAAATATGTGTATATATGCATGCATGTCTGTTTATGAACATATATGTGTATACATATATACACACATGCATGTAGGCATACACACACACACACAAATACAGGGGTTTTAAAACTTTCCCACTCAATACTTCTTTTCATTTTGGTTGGTGTTGCATGGCCTGAGAGCATACACAGTGCAAAGTGTGAATGCTGTGTATCCAGAACCAATACTGCAGTGAAGTTGTAATGCAACATGGGCAAGTGCTGCCAAAAATACCTCAAATTCATTAAGTGTTTAATTTATTATTAATTTTGGTTTGTGCATTCAGAGACCTTTTATTTTTGCCAACTTTTTTACAATCCCACATGAGGTCACAACCCACAGTTAAGAAGTACTGATATAATATGTGTGTGTGTATGTGTGCATGTGTGTGTATCTGTGTCTGTGTCCACTCTTAATTGTTGCATTCTTGGGAGTGAAGGGGAAGGGTAAAAAAAAAGGGTAAAGTAAAAAGTATACAGCAGAAAAACTAAATAAAACCTACAAAGAAGTAAAGAAAAGATGGATAGCTCTGAACACAGTGTGCATCATTTATTATTTAGGCTTTGTTGAAATGGAAATTTGTTGTTTTATATTTTGAACCATCTCTTACATTTTGCTGTGCACAGAGTTATGTCTTCTTTTTCTTTTCTTATTTGGTATTCAAGTTTCAGTATTTAAGTTTGTTTCTTTTTTCTTTTCTTATTTTGTATTTAAGTTTAAAATTTTAAAAAATTACCAAAATAGGAGCATGGAAAAAGAGTGCTGTACTTGGGAGGACTAAAATGTCAGACATATGCTTAAAGCTGTGTAGCTTCACTGACACAAGGGAAGAGTCAACAAAAAGGTATTGTGGCAACATGGACAACCATAGGCCATACCACTGAACAGACGATGAATGTTCATGTACTTATGTGTAATGGTAATTGAATTTAAAGGTCCCCCATTTTTTTTTGTTTTTGGGTTGAATGTTGAAACCCAGAGCTTGTGAATCCCACTTGTGGGATGGACTTGTTGACATGAAGACACTGACCTGGGAGGAGCTTCGGCCATGGATTTAGAGAGAAGCTCAAGCTGAGAGAAGGCCCAAGCAGAGAAGTCCAGAAGGACTTTTGGGGAGCAGTGTCATGGAGGTAGAGAGGAGAATTGCCAGGGGCCAGAATTGCTGAGAGAAAGACTGCTGAGGGCTAGTTGGAGCTGCCCAGGACTTTTAAGAACTGCCATCTGGAGCTACTGAGAACTGAGGAGGCATGGCTGTGATGCCAGTATTTTGTCTGTCTCTTTTGATGTTGTTTTGCCAGATTTGTCTGCTGGTGAAGGACACTGCTGCTGTTTTAAAGGTCCTGGAACCTCGCTGTTGGTTCAGAAGCCCTGAAGGAGGATTTTCTTGTTGAATGTTTACAGAAATCCTTGAAGGAGGTCTTGATGATGTTTTCAGGGGTTCTGGGACAGTTCTGCAGGCAGAGGGTAAATTAATGAGGACACTGGCAATGTATATTGGGAGTTTGACTGACTAAAATGAATGTACTGTCCAGACTTGGACCTTGGTACTTAGCAATTGAATTGAGAACTTACTTGCTAAATGAATGAGCTATATTGTATTTTGATTTTCACTGTTCTGTGAATGTTTTGTCTTAATCTGTCACTGAATAAATGGAGTTTGTTGTGCTGGTATTCTGAACCTTGGAAGTTGTCTTTGCTTGGCATTATATTACATGAAGTGGGTGCCCTACCCCACTCTTTTCAATTATACCTAAGAAGGGTAAATCTCTTCACTCCTACCATTGGAGGGGGAAGATGGAAAGCAACCTTCTACTAAGTACAATGGCTTACAGCTGTGGTGAAATGGAAAGGGGGGGGGGGGAAGATTGATTTAGCATTAGAAAAGTGAAAGATTTAGAGGACCTTCTTTTCATCATAATTGGGGATACTCTTTTCTATTTTTGCAGCACCATATGAGGCCAGTATTGCAGGGAATATTAAAAGAGAAGGAAGGAGCATTACCAGCACTGGTAGATTTAAATAGGTCAGTCAACTGAATTCATTCATTTATTCATTCATTTGAGGGTTTATTTTTATTTTGCTGTTTTTAGAAATTAAGATTTTTCACAGAGAAAGTGAAAAACAGCTAATGCAGTCTTCTTAACCTGAGATGTGTGATTTTTTTTCTGCTGTATTTCAGGATAATTGACTCTTTCATAATCCTAAGCATTATATTTCATGTATTTAAATAATTGTTCTGAGAAAGGATCCATTGACTTTACCAGACCTCAAAAGGGATCCATGACAAAAATGTTCATATCACTTAGTCCAACTGTATTTAGAGGTAGATGCCTTTGTATTTCTTTTCTATATCCCACCTGAAAGGTAACCAGGAGAAAGTGTAATTCTATTTCGATCCCTTCTGTAACTGTCATTAATATTTTGGCAGCGTAAGACTTTGTCCCTTCCTTACACCCCATCCCATCCTCCAGTAACAGTGGCTTCTTTGCTATCCTTGAACAAGACGCTCTTCCCAACTCTGGACATTTTCATTTGCTGTCACCCATACCTCCAGAGCTGCCCCTCTAAAACTGACTCCTGACTTAAATTCCTACCTTCAAGGCCCAGCTAAACTCTTACCTTCTATAGGCAAGATTTAAGAGATTTCCTCAAATCTCTTAATTCTATAGTCTTCCTTCAAATGATTATTTCCAATTTAACATGTATTTTGTATATTTATACATAATTATTTGTATGTTTTCTTCCCCATTAGATTGTGAACTCCCAGAGAGCAGAGATTGTCTTTTTACCTACCTTTGTATGCTCAAAGCTTAGAATAAGTCCTACCACATAATAGGTAGTTAATAAATGTTTATTGGCTAACTAATTGTTAAAGGATTAGTGTTCCAGTAGACATCAATTATGCACTATGAAGGCTTTTCAGAGACAACTTCAGCTAAATTTTTTATGTGATCCTTGCTCTCAAACTCTGTCCCATTATCCTAATGGAATGCTCGAGAGCTTCTTAAAATGTGTTGACTAGATAGAACCTTCAACTCTAAACAAAACCACTAAATGAGGAAAGCATTTTTTTCCACCAGTTATAACAAGTGAACTATAAAAAAACATGTTCAAGTAAACATTGCATTAATATATTATGTTAATTTTTGTGACTGTGAAAATGAAACTGGTATTTCACCCAGAAGCCAACAAAGTGATGTTTTCCTGGTAACTGGGTCAAACTGTTGGAAAGAAAAAATCTAATGGCCTTTCTTTAAGATTGTTCTTGTTGTTCAGTTGTTTTCAGTCATGTCAGATTCTTCGTGACCCCATTGGGGGTTTTCTTGGTAGAGATACTAAAGTTGTTTGCCATTTACTTCTCCAATTCATTTTACAGATAAAAAAAGCTGAGACAAACAAGGTTAAGTGACTCATCTAGGGTTACACAGTTAGTACATATCTGAGACTAGATTTGATCTCATGAAGACGTCTTCCTGAATCCAGGCCCTTTGCTCTATTCACTACTTCACCTACCTGTCCAAGTTTCTTTATACAGCCCAGTGGATAAAAAACTGGGTTGGGAATCAGGAAGATCTATCTTTGTGAATTCATATCCACCATTAGACACTTAATAGTTCTGTGATCCTGCACAAGTCACTTAAACCTGTTTGCCTCTGTTTCTTCATCTGTAAAACCAGCTGGAGAAGAAAATAGGAAACTGTTCTAGTGCCTTTGCCAAGAAAAGACATGAAGAGATGCACACAACTGAGAAATGACTGAACAACAAAACTTAATGACAAAATTTGACAAAGAGGTTGAAGAATGCATATTTCCCAAATTACAACAAACAATTGTTTGGACAGGCTACTGAATTGAAATATCACTAAATATATTTTGGATCAACAGTTCAGACTGACAATGAACAGTAGCCAGAAATAAATATGAAGAGGTATGGATTGTTTTTGGTAAATTTCACAGCCCTTCTATTGATCTGAAGATGCTAGATGCTCCAAAGCAAAAATTTAGCAACAATATTCTCACAGTGATGTGACAGGATTAGAAATTATGGCAGATGACTTTTTCCGAAGAATCAGAATTGCAAGCAATTCAGAGGGACTTTGAAATAGATAAGGTGACTATTACAGTAATAGCCTGTAGTATTTTTTTTCTTTTGCCACTGATGACTTGTATGCTTGTGGACATTGTGTCCTTATGCTGGCCAATACAGCATTAATGACATGCATGATGAGAAAAAAAATGTGGAGAATTGTATGTTAAGAGTTAAAGGCAATAGTAGGAAAATCTGAGGGCTACACTGGTATGCATGAAAATCTAAAATCAATCAGAGAAAGGCCAATAGCATATTGCTTAGACTTTTTGTAGAAATGCACGAACAAGAATTACTCTGGAAAAGGGGACATAGGTGGCACAATATAACATGAAGATACATTATTTTATAGAGAAATCACCTAATCAATAACGATTTATTAAGCACCTTCTATGTGTTGGGCATTCTGTTAAGTGCTGAGAATATAAAAATATTAAAAAAAACAGCCCTTGTTCTCAAGGAGCTTGCAATCTAATGGAAATTATTATATCAAATTAGAATACAAAAATTAAAAGTTATTAGTATTTTCTTTTGACGAATAATAGTTTGAGATTAACTTTGTCACAGAGACTTTTAAAAGCATAAACTTCCTCTTGGTTCCTAATTCAATTTAACAAAATATATGATGCTCTTCATTGAGGTTTTACAGAAAGTTCTAAGGAAGGAATTAACTGGAAAGGATGGGAGGAGAGGAAAAAAGTTTTAAAATGCTGTTCTTTAGATTAAAAAATATATATTTCACTTGAGAGATGCTGTTTAAAAACCATAATGATACTGAAAAAAGAAAAAATGAATATTAGAATACTGCACTGGAAAAAATAATAAAAAATAAGGGAATCCCTTGGCATGTGCCAAGCTTCCTGTGGGCATCTTTTCCTGCCTAGCTAATTCATCTACACTATGTACAGTAGCTGCCAAATGAATGCATTTCCAGAGAGAGTCTGTCATCCACGTTCTATTTATGTTTTGCCTGCTGTTCTTACTCTGGTTGGCAGTCATTGCTAGCATGCTAAATTTTGGCATTCAGTTATGTTTTTATGGCAACTAAAAAAAAATTGTAAACTGTCGAGTTTCATGTATAAATATATTTTCATACACCATCATGAAATCCCAAGGTGGGGATTGGAAATCATCTAGCCTATTACCAAGCTTTTGAGCAGCATTACACATAATTTACCCGACATCAATGGGAATCAAGCCTATTTCCAGAAACTCCCAAGAAGGATGGACATAATATATTTTAGAAATCATTATTTTGATCATTGGCTTAGTCTAATCTGACATATGGGTGTTTGGTTGCCTTTATGTTTTGTGATGTTAATAAATACAATTAATTTGAATGTGCATACACACATCATTAGCCAATAGTACATAACAAAAAGGAGATGAAAATAGAGAAATATCTTTAGATAAATATGGACTGATTAGCCCAGTCATAAATTTAAATTCTCTTGTAAAGGATTACCACTTGGTAAGTTATATCTTTCACACAAGAAAATGGCAACAAAAGGCTGGGAGTCTGAAAAGCAGGACAATTAAAAGTCAAATATCCTTCAGGAAATTAAAATATTATTATTTACTTGAGAAAATTCTATCCCTAGAACTCATAATATTTTAGAGGTGACCCTCATTTCTCAAAAGGAACACAGGTGAAACATAAGTCTATTATTTCATGATGGAAAGCTTTTTATTATAATCTGAGTATGTTTTCTGAGGGCCAGCCTACCTAAAAACAGAAATGCTCATCACCAGTGAGTTGTTCCTTAATTATGCATAGTCCCTCAATTCTCCTTTCATAATAATAGAGGAGAAGAGGTAGAAGAGGCAGACAATTCAGGGAATCTCAGGTTTCTTTGTTTAATTTCTATAAACACTAACACTAGTTGGTATTTGAAACATGAGATCTTCATTCAGGTTAACAACAAATTGATGTGCTATAGGAAGAATTGAACAGTTATTAGTATTTGTGTTCTCATGAAAAATGAAACTAGAAAAAATGAAAGTGTACCATTCAAAGGCAACAGAAAACATCATTTCGTGGGACCCTTGATCATATTGTCTTGTAACTCTTATAGGAAGCATCAGCAAAAAAAGATCACCATCAAAATAATCAAAACCCATTCATGAACAGTTGTTGCAGAGTATGACAGAGGAAAATTCAGTGATGAAGGAAAGAATGGATGAATTTTAAAAGTGTCTATTTGGGAATAACTATGTATAGAGCACTGTAATAAGATTGGGGATAAAAATAGAAAGTCAAGACAGTCCCTTTCTCAAAGATCTCATGTTCTTATAGAAAGAGACAACATACATAGAAGGTTTCAGTTTCAAATCAAATGGAATCATCCAACTGGCCTTTCAGTAAAGTTGCAAGCAAAATTGTAATCCGTCTTTAATATCACTTCCATTGATAAAGTTATATAAATTTCTGATTCTGACCCATTTCAAAGGGACAAAAACTTTGACAGCAAGAACTTTCCTTTATAGTCTTTTAGTAGTTGTGGCCAATGAGACCTCAGAGAATGCCCACATAGATTTGACGGCTCATATCTCTACAAGGATTTTTCCCCTGGATGATGGCAATAGGGGCAATGATGGAAGCAAGATTGGTGGTCTGCAAGCATTGGTATACCAATGTTCTAGTGCTTAGCTGCCTGTTAGTAGCAGTTGGTAAGTGATTGGTGGTGGTGCTTGCGGGGATTGCAGGTCCTTTCTTTAGTAGGGTTGCTCTTTGACAATGACTGTAAGGCATAGGCTAGAAACAAGAAGAGTGGTCTTACAGGCAATACAAAAATACATGTCTTCTAAGCTCTCTTTACTGTCATACAAGGGAAGGTAGTAGAGGTTGTCTCAGTGGTTTGACCTACTTGGCTTGTGTTGTGTATTAAGATCTTCCAAACTACAAAGTTAACATGTGTTTTTATATTTGTGAAACAATTTTATTGTATTTTATTAATCATATCATTATATTACATTAATTATATACCTAGATTTTTCCAAGTGTAAAAATGTACCTTGATTTTGTACCTTGGAGACGTATTCAGGTAAATCAAACAAATATGTGTGTGTGTGTATGTATATATGTATGTATGTGTATGTATATATGAATGTATATATGTATATACACACATATATTCACATAAATATAATGGATACAGGTTTTCTATATATTAAATGTATTTTATGAATACAATATACATATTGTATAGAGTATACAATATACATATCACAACAAATACAAATAAATATGAATACATGAAAATATAGCTTATCTGACAAATGTTTCTGATGAAGGCCCACTTTCAAAGATTTATACAGGGAATTTATAGAAAAAAAAGAGGTTTCCCTGATAGATTAATATTCAAAGGATATGAATAAGTAATTTTCAAAGTTAAAAAAAGAAAATATTCAAATTATCAATTACCATATTTGCATGTACATAATAAATATACTATATACATTCCAGATGATAAGTGAGATAACCTTAGAAAAGAAGACACAAGCCAGTGTAGAAACTAGGGAAGTCCTCCCATAAAAGGTAGTGTGTAAGATATGTCTTGAAAGAGGCCAGAATTTCTAAGAATCAAACAACCTAAAGGAGAGCATTCAAGATATGGTGGATGGCCAGTGTGATGATTGAAAGGAAATAGGAGATAGATTACAAAGAGGTTTAAAAACCAAAATAAGTTCTATTTGCACCTAAAGGTAACAGAAAAATGGTGGAATCTATTGAGTGGTGGGAGTTTGTGAAATATTCAATTCTTAACTCAAAGAAAATTGTTTTAGGAGCTGTGTAGAGGATGAAATACAGTGGGGAGAAGTTTGAAGCACAGAAACTTATTAGAGGCTGTTACAATAGTCCAGGCAAGAGACAAAGAAGTCTAACTATGAAATCAGTGACTGTATGAGTGGAAAGAAGGGTATGTACAGGAAAAGTCTTGGGGAGAAATAAACAAGATTTTGTATCTGAATAGATATATGAGGTGAGGGGATATAAAGAATTAGGAATGAAACCAGGCTTGCAAACCTGGGTGATCAAAAGGACAAATGGTGGCATCCTCAAAAGAAATAGAAAATTTCAGACCTGGGATGACTTTGACTAGAAAGATATTTAACTTTGTAGAAATGGTGAGTTTGAGATGCCTCTGAAACACCTAGTTGGGCATATAGATGTGGGAATCATCTGCTAGATGAAAATTTAATCTATGTTAACATCAGGCTTTTTCAAGATATTGATTAGGACTACTGAACTTTCTTATGATGCTTTTTGGGGGTATTCTTTATTATAAGAATGAATCTCAGAGGGGTGAGAATGAATAAATTTAGAAATTAGTCAATACAAAAGATATCAGGAAAATGTTTGTTTTTTTTTTAAATGAACATTTTGGAACTAATGACATCCTCAAAGAGATGGAGAAAAAAAAAGAGAACAGGGCTTGGATCATAGCTTTGAGAGATGATGATTGAGAAAAGCTATTCGACTTAGAAAAATAGGATATAATTAATAACTTTAGAGAATTGAACCATTACTGTTATTTTTACAGAAAACTATTTATTTATTTTTAGTTTTCAACATTTGTTTTCACAAGATTTTGAGTTACACATTTTCTCCTCTTCTTTCCCCACCCCAACCCCAAGAGAACGAGCCTACTCAATACCCATTCCCCCAATCTGTTCTCTCTTATATCCTCCCTAATCTCCCCCCCACAACTTTCTAGTAGGACAAGATGGATTTCTATACCCCAGTGCCTGTATATCTTATTTCCCAGTTGTATGTAAAAAACATTTTTTTTTTTTACATTTGTTTTTAAAACTTTGAGCTCCGGATTCTTTCCCTTCTTCCCTCCTCACCTACCCACATTTGGAAGACAAGCAATTTAATATAAGTCCTACATGTGTAGTTAGGCAAAACATTTGCATAGTAGTTACATTGTGAAAGACTATATTTCCCTCCATCCTATCCTGCCCCCCATTTATTCTATCATCTCCTTTGACCCTGCCCCTTTCCAAAATTGTTTGGTTCTAACTACCCTCTCCCTGAAACTTCCCTCCCTTCTAATTTCCCCTCTTTTATACCCTTCCCCCCTTCTTTCTTGTAGGGTAAGATATGCAGTTGAGTATGTATGTTATTCTCTCCTTAAGACTGACCCATTCCCTTTCACTTTCTGGCTCTTCCCTTTCATTGTAATAGTTTTCTCTTGCATCATTTATTGGAGATAATTTACCCTATTCTATCTTTCCCTTACTCCTTCTCCCAATATATTCCTCTTTCATGACTTAATTTTATTTTTTAGATATCATCTCTTCATATTCAACTCATCCTGTTCCCTCTATGTGTACATGTACAAACACACATGTATTTATATACACATTCACCCTCTTATAGTACATATATGTATGTATACTTAAATACATACATACATATGTGTTTATGTGTATGTTCCCTTCAACTATTCTCATACTGAGAAAAGTCTCATGAATTACAATGATCATTTTTCCATGTAGAAATGCAAATAGTTCAACTTTAATAAGTTCCTTATGATTTCTTTCTCCTGTTTATCTTCTCATGCTTTTTGTATTTGAAAGCCAAATTTTCTGTTCAGCTTTTAATTTCACCAAGAATGCTTGAATGCTTGAATATATTTTCCCCTGAAACATTATACTCAATTTTGCTGGGTAGATGATTCTTGGTTTTAATCCTAGCTCCTTTGCTCTCTGGAATATCATATTCCAAGTGCTTTGATCCTTTAATGTAGAAGCTGCTAGATCTTGTGTTATCTTGACTGTGTTTCCACAATACTCAAATTATTTCTTCCTGACTACATGCAGCATTTTCTCCTTGACCTGGGAACTCTGGAATTTGGCTATAATATTCCTCAAAGTTTTCTTTCTGGGATCTTTCTCAAGAGTCAATCAGTGAATTCTTTCAATTTCTATTTTGCTCTCTGGTTCTAAAATATCAGGGAAATTTTCCTTGAGAATTTTTTGAAGGATGATATCTAGTCTCTTTTTTTGATCATGGCTTCCAGGTAGTTCAATAATTTTTTAAATTATCTCTCCAAGATCTATTTTCCAGGTCAGTGACTTTTCCAAGGAGATATTTCACATTACCTTCTATTTTTTAATTTTTTGGATTTTTTTTATAGTGTCTTGATGTATCATAAAGTCATTACCTTCCATTTGCTCCAATCTAATTTTGAAGGAATTATTTTCTTCAGTGAGCTTTTGAAATTCCTTTCCCATCTGGCCAGTTTGGTTTTTTAAGGTATTCTTCTCCTCTTTGGCTTTTTTGGACCCCTTTTGCTATTTGAGTTAGTATATTTGTGTTTTGCTTTTTTTTTGGAGGGGTAATACCGGGCAGTTGGGGTTAAGTGACTTGCTCAAGGTCGCAAGGCTAGTTATTTTTTTGTGTCAAATGTGTGAGGGCAGATTTGAACTCAGGCCCTCTTGACTCCAGGGCCACTGCTCTATTCACTGTGCCACCTAGCCACAGCTAGTCTATTTTTTAGCGTGTTATTTTCTTCAGTATTTTTGGAGGTCTCCTTTAGTAGACTATTGACTCACTTTTCATGATTTTCTTGCATCATTCTCATTTCTCTTTCCAATTTTTCCTCCACTTCTCTTACTTGATTTTCAAAATCCTTCTTGAGCTCCTCCATGGCCTGTGACTAATTCATATTTTTCTTGGAAGATTTTGATGCAGGAGTTTTGACTTAGTTGGCTTCTTCTTTTTCTATGTTTTGATCCTTTTTGTTCCCCAAAAAAGCATCCTATGATCTGATTGAGCTTCCTCTGCTTGCTCATCTTGCTAGTCAATGACTTGATTTTTTAGCTCTTTGCCAGAGTAGAACTCTGCTTCCAGAGTGGAGAGAGCTATGTCCCAAATTGTGGGGGTTTTCATAGCTGCTGACAGAGCTATTGTCCAATCTATGAGGAGGGCAGCCTCTCTACAGTCACCACAACCTCTTGCATACTGGACACACATCCCAGGACCACCACCCAAGACTGTGACCCAGATCCAAGCAGTTCAATGGAAGAACAATTCCCTCTGAATGGCTGCTTGGTTCCCCTATGATCTTTAGGCCAAGAGCTCCAGGGGAAGCCACATGGCAGCACCTACAGCCACTGTGCCTCTGCTACCTCTCACCCCAGGGGAAGGAGACAGACTGAACTCTTCCATCACCCAGTTCCAACAGAATTCCCCACTGACCTTTTACTTTCTCTTTGGCATTTATGGGTTGAGAAGTCTGAAAATTTCCATATTTGGCAGTGATTCACTCTCCTGAAATCTGCTCTGGTTTGTCTGGGCTGCTGGTCCAGGCCACCCCACATCTGGGCCTGCATGGCTCATGCAGGACTGTGCTCTGCTCTCATTCCAGTTTCAATAGACCCTTCCTGTTGACCTGCCAGGCTGCCTTCAGTGAGAAATGTGTTTCTGTCTGTCACTTTGTGGGTTCTGTAGCTCTAAAATTTGTTTAGAGTTATTTTTTTTTTACAGGTATTGGAAGTGGTTGAGTAGGAGCTTAAGCAAGTTGCTGCTTTTACTCTGCCATCTTGGCTCCACCCCTCTTAAACATTATTCTTGATTTAAGATTGCAGAAGGTTAGAACAAAGAGGAAAGGAAATGTAAGTACTAAAAGTACATAGATTTTTTTTTCAAATTCAACTAAGAATGGCTAATATAAAATGATAGCTTATAGGACTGGCAGGATTTAGTGAGTTTGGTATAGTATGATTTTTGTTTTGTTTTGTTTTTAGGGTACAGGAAAGTTGGCCTGTTTGTTGTCAGCAAGAAAGCACTGGAAGGAAAAATTAAAAATAAGATGGAGACATTTACTGAAAAAGAACAGAAGTAATGGCATCAAGGACACATGGAGAGGTTTGGCTTGCCAAAAAGCGCTTTCTATTGGAGAGCAAACATAGCTGGCTATGATGTCAGAAGGGTGTGTGTTGATGGACATGGTATAAGAGTGGGCTCTCCATGAATGACTTCAATTTTTTGGCTGAGTATGAGACAAAAGTCCTCAACTGAGAATGTAGAGTGGTGTCATTGGAGGAAAGAAAAGGAGAGTTTTGCTGCAACTGCTGGGGCAAGTGCTATAGAGAATCATATGAATAGAATTACTGCTTTGCAGCAGTAATGCCTCCACTTCAATCAGATAACAAATCTGTAGTGGATTGAGTCAGCTCTAATTTTATGACATTTTTAGTACTATTAGCAACATGATAATAAGAGTAAAGAAGTAATCCAGTTCAGGTGTTGCTAAGGCACAGTTGGCCATAGGACAAGGAAATAAGGAATTTGACAGCAGATATAGAATAGAGCTTAAATGACTCAGGAAGGGGTCAATATCAATAATAGAGGAGAGTATATATCTAGAAAAGGGAAAGAACCTGGGAAAGAACTGGGGGATGAAGAGACTAGCAGTCAAGAGGAGGATGAAGAGTAAGAGTTACAGATCTTAAGGAATATGGAGTGATAAAATGATAAAAGATTATGATAGGCTTAAAGAATTTCAGAGTTCTTAAACCTGGAACTGAAAAACCTGGAAGTAGGTGATCACAAAGTCAAAGGGGTGACTATCCCTACATGAAGGTGAAAAGATGAGTTGATCAGATGCAGAAAGTGGGAAATAACAGGTATATAACTTTTGTGTTCTACTGATACCATTATTGTGACACAATAGAAAAGTGAAGAATGTCCTCAGAACATCTTGTGGCTACCCTATATTGCAACTTGTGGGTGAAAATGGAGAAGAGTTGTACTGCATAGAGTGACATGAACAGGCTTTGATCTGCATTAGTTGTGGCAACATCTAAACAAGTTGGATAAATCATGGAGTTATTTTAGTATTTAACAATAATTATAACTTTAAACTTTTATTTACCTTTTTATTTACCTTTAGATTTTCAAAGCACTTTGCACATGATGACCCCATGAGTTATAGAAAAAAAATCATATTGCTCATCTAGTTCAATCTCTCCTATTAAAGATAAGAAAAGTGAGTCCCAGCAGAGTTATGTGACTTATGTAATGTCACACAAAAAATCATGGCATATTATTTGGACCTCGGTTTTCTATCTTCAAATCCAGTATGATAGGATTCACTTTAGAATAGTCAGATGTATGACTTGCTATGTATCTAAATCACTTTTATTTCATTTCACAGACTTTCTTTTTTCAGTTTATGAAAAGAATCCTTCATAAAGGGATGAAGTTGGAATTAAAGAGCCCACAGATCAGAGCCAAGGTATCTTTCACTTAAATTATTTCAATAGTATTTTAATTGGTCTCCCAGCCTCATCTCTCATTAGTTCGGTCCATTATATATAGCAAAGCCCATCTTACTTACACCAAAGTAGCTTTCCTTAAACACAGAATTAAACATGTACCTCTCCTACTCAACTCCACAGGCTTTTGATAGCCTGTTGCTTCGGTGGTTGTTTAGTCATTTCTGTCATGTCTGACTCTTTGTGACCCCGTTTGGGTTTTCTTGGCAAAGATACTGAAGTAGTTTGCCATTTCCTTCCCCAGCTCATTTTACAGGTGAGAAAAATGAGGCAAACAGGGTTAAGTGACCTGCCCAGGGTCAAACAACCAGTTTCTGAATTCACATTTGAACTCAGGTCTTCCTGACTCCAGGTCCAGAACTCTTAACACTGCACCAGCTTGAAACCCCTGATTTCCTCTCAGATTACTTCCTTTTCACTTTTAAACTGCTAAATAAACTAGACCCAGCACACCTTTACAGGCTCATTATAACATAACTTCTCACCTGCACTCTGCAATCAAGTCAATCTATTCTTCACACAGGCCATTTCATCTTATGCCTTTCACTGGCTTTCCCCTATAAATGAAATCCCTCCATATACTTCTCATAGGTCTATCTCTTCTTTTTTCAATTTTTTAATTTAATTTTTAATTTATGGAAGAAAAGGATTTTAATAAAATAGTGCAATAAAAAGATGATTGTACATGAAACTGCAAATCCATTATGCACAACTTGCTATTCCTTTCAAATATACAACAAAATTCTTGTGTAAATTTCTTTTTTTTTTCTTCCCTCCATATCTCCTGCCCTCGACATGGCTACCATTACACCCAGATAGGTTTGTGTATGCATGCATACATACATACACATATACATATGTACATGTGTGTACAATTATTCTATCCATCTATTTATCAGATCTTTCTTTGGATGCAGACAGCATCTTTCTTCATATGTCTTTCGTAGGTAATTTGGGCATTTTTAACAGACAAAATAACTTATTCCCTCAAAGTCATTCTTTTTTTTTTCTTTTTGGAGATGGGAAGGTAGGGCAATTGGGGTTGAGTGACTTGCCCATGGTCACATGGATAGTTTTGTGCTAAGTGTCTGAGGCCAGATTTGAGCTCAGGTCCTCCTGACTTCAGTGCCGTGCTTTATTCACTGCACCACCTAGCATCCCCTCAAAGTCATTCTTAAAACAATATTAATATTACTGCACATAGTATTCTTTTGGTTCTTATTTTGTTATTTATTATTTCATTAAAGTCTTTCCATGTTTTCTAAAATCATTGAGTTCATCACTTCTGATATCACAGTAATATTCCATAACAATCACATACCACTACTTATTCAGCCATTCTCAAACTGATGAGCATCCCTGTAATTTCTGGTTCTTTGTCTCCACAATGAGACGTGCTATTTAGAAAATGTAGGTTCTTTTTTTTTTTCCTAAACATCTTTGAAAATAGACCAAGTAGTGATATTGCTGGGTCAAAGGGTATAGGCAGATTAATAAATTTTGGGGCATAATTCCAGATTATTCCCCCAAATGGTTGAATCATTTTACAATTACACCAACAATGATTCAATGTCCCAATTTTCCCACGTCCTCTCCAATATTTATCACTTTCCCCTTCTATCATTTTAGCCAACCTGCTTGGCATAAAATGCTATCTCAAGATTGTTTTAATCTGAGTTTCTCTAATCAACACTGATTTAGAGGAATTTTTATGACTACAAATTGTTTTGATTCCTTGATTGGTAAACTTCCTGATCCTATCCTTTGACCATTTATCAACTGAGGAATGATTCCTATTCTTTCAGATTTGTCAAAACTCTTTACATATGTTAGATATGATAAAGGTATCATATAAACTGATAAACTATCTATAAAATTTTCACCCAATTTTGTTTCTCCCTTCCAATTTTGGTTATATGTGTTTTATTTGTAAAAAAAAAAAAAACTTTTAAATTTAATGTAATCAAAATTATTCAGTTTATACCTAGTTCTGGTCTCTCTCATTTGTTTATTCATAAGTGGTTCACCTGTCTATAATTCCAATAAGTAGTATGTTCCATGTTCTTCTAATTTTCTTGCAAAATATATCTTTATATATAGATCATATATCTATTTTGACCTTATTGTGGTAAATAATGTGAGATATTGGTCCATGCTCACTTCCTGTCATACTGCTTTCTAGTTTTATCAACAATTTTTACCAAATAATGAGTTTTTATCCCAAAATCTTAAATCTTTATACTTGTCAAATACAAAGTTATTGTGTTTATTTGCTGCTATAAACTCTATGTCTACTCTATTGCATTGATCTATTTTTCTTTTTCTTAGCCAGTTCCATATAGTTTTGATAACTGCAGTTTAAGATCTGATATTTTTAAACCTTCTTCCTTTACACTTTTTTCTTCATTATTTCCTTTGATATTCTTGACTTACTATTTTTTCCAAATGTATTTTACTGTTTTTTTAACATTAAGTAAAACAGGGGGCGAAGTCAAGATAGTGGCATAGAAGGAGGAGAACTCCATGAGCTCCCCCCATAACCACCTCAAATACACAAAAAATATGACACTAAAAAAATTTTAGAGCTCCAGAAACCACAAAATGACAGAGTAACAAAGCTCCCTTTGAAGGCAGCCCAGCAGGTGGACAGGAAGGGTTCATCACAGCAAGCTGGGAGCAGAGCACAGTCCCATGTGGTTTTAGCCCCAGAGTGTCCAGGAGAAGCCACATCTGGAGCTTTCAAGAGAGTAGATCACCAGTAGCTGTGGCAGTTTCCAGAATTTTCGACCCATAAGAGCCAAGGACAAAGGGAAAGGTTAGTGGAACTCTGTTAAATTTGGGGGAAAGGGTCTGGCCAACCACCTCCACAGCTACAAGCAGTCTGAAGTGGTAGCCCTGCAGCCACATTCACATGGCTGCTTCAGAGCTTCTAGCCTGCAGATTGCAGGGGGGCCAAGTAATCATTCAGAGGCTAAGTGCTTTTGCCTTGACCTGCCTGGATCAGGATCATGGTCTTGAGTGGTAGTAGTGAGGTGTGTGACTAGTAAGCCAAAGTTGGTGGGGACTACAGACATGTCAGCCTCCTAATAGCTCCAGCAGCTGTGGAAAACACCAGCAACTTGGGACAGAGCTCTCCCCTCTGAAAGCAGAGTTGTACTGAGCCCAAAAGTCAAGTAATTGACTGGCAACATGAGCAGGTAAAGGAAGTAAAGCAAGCTCAACAATCCAACTTTAGATTCCTTTTTTGGGCACAAAAAGGATCAAAGCATGTAACACCATCAAAACTCCTGCACCAAACGCTTCCAAGAAAAAAATGTAAACTTGTTTCAGGCTATAGAGGAGCTTAAGAAGGATTTTGAAAATCAAATAAGAGAAAGGGAGGAAAAAATTGGGAAGAGAAAGGAGAATGATGCAAGAAAATCATGATAAGAGAGGTAACAACTTGACTGAAGAAAATAACACCTTAAAAAATAGACTAACTGAAATGGCAAAAAGATGTCCAAAATGCCAATGAGGAAAAGAATGCCTTAAAAAGCTGAATGTGACAGATGGAAAAAAAGAATTTCAAAAGCTCACTGAAAAGAATAATTCCTTCAGAATTAGAGTGGAGCAAATGGAAGCAAATGACTTTATGAGAAATCAAGATACTGTTGAACAGATCCAAACAAATGAAA
>CM053585.1:458443835-458475640 GCA_028646515.1 Pseudochirops corinnae
ATTTCCCTCCATCCTATCCGCCCCCAACTTGTTCTATATTCTATTTTGTTCCTGTCCCTTTACAAAAGTGAGTGGTTCTAACTAGCCTCCCCCGCAACCTACCCACTCTTCCATCAACCCCCCTCTCATCCCCTTCCCCCGACTCTCCTGTAGGGCAAGATACCCAATTCAGAGTGTATGTCATTCTCTCCCTAAGCCAAATTCAATGAGAGAAAGGTTGGCCCATTCCCTTTTGCCTTCCTGTTCTTCCCCTCCATTGTAACAGTTTTTCCTTGCCTCTTTTTTACATAAGATAATTTACCCCATTCTGTCTCTCCCCATCTCCTCTCATTATATTCCTCTCACTTCTCAATTTTACCTTTTAAATATCATCCCTTCCTATTCAATTGATCCTGTTCCCTCTGTCTATGAATACCTGTGCACATATATTCATATGCATATATACCCTCCTACATAGACATATATATATATATATAAATTTATATTCCCTTCAAATATCCTCATACTGACAGAAGTTTCATAAGTTCCAATGACTGTTTTTTCATGTAGGCATGTAAATAGTTCAACTTTGATAAGTTCCTTATGATTTCTTTTCCCTGTTTACCTTCTCATGCTTCTCTTCCTTCTTGTATTTGAATGTCAGATTTTCTATTCAGCTCTGGTTTTTTCATCAAGAATGCTTGAAAATTCTCCACCTCATTGAATGACCATATTTTCCTCTGAAACATTATACTCAGTTTTGCAGGGTGGGTGATTTTTGGTTTTAATCCTAGATCCTTTGATCTCTGGAATATCATATTCCAAGCCTTTCAAGCCCTTAATGTAGAAGCTGCTAGATACAGGGTTATCCTGATTGTGTTTCCACAATATTCAAATTGTTTCTTCTCGGCTGCTTGTAATATTTTCTCCTTGGTCTGGGAACTCTGGAAACTGGCTATAATATTCCTAGGAGTTTTCTTTTTGGGATCTTTTTCAAGAAGTGAATGATGAATTCTTTCAATTTCTATTTTGCCCTCTGGTTCTAAAATATCAGGATAATTTTCCTTGAGAATTTATTGAAAGATGATTTCAAGTTTCTTTTTTTTTATCATGGCTTTCGGGTAGTCCAATAATTTTTAAATTGTCTCTCCTGGATCTATTTTCCAGCACAGTGGTTTTTCCAATGAGATATTTCATACCGTCTTCTATTTTTTTCATTTGTTTGGATCTATTTAATAAATAGTATCTTGATTTCTCATAAAGTCATTAGCTTCCATTTGCTCTAATTCTGAAGCAATTATTTTCTTCAATGAGCTTTTGAAATTTTTTTTCCATCTGGCAAATTCAGCTTTTTAAGGCATTGTTCTCCTAATTGGCATTTTGGGCCTCTTTTGCCATTTGAGTTAGTCTATTTTTTAAGGTGTTATTTTCTTCAGTCTCTTTTCATGATTTTCTTTCATCATTCTCATTTCTCTTCCCAATTTTTCCTCCACTTACTTGATTTTCAAAATCCTTCTTGAGCTCCTTCATGGTCTGTAATCAATTTACATTTTTCTTGGAAGCTTTTGGTGCAGTTTTCTGACTATGTTGTCTTCCTCCCATTCCGTGCTTTGATCTTTTTGTCCCCCCAAAAAGGAATCTAAAGTTGGGTGGCTGTGCTTGCTTTGCTTCCTTTGCTTGCTCATGTTGCCAGTTAATTACTTGACTTTTGAGCTCTTTGTCAGAGTATAACTCTGCTTCCAAAGGGGAAAGTTTTGTCCCAAACTGCTGGGGTTTTTGCAGCTCCCAGAGCGATTAGGAGGGCTCTGTCTCTACAGCCTTCACAAGCTTTGGCTTGCTGGTCACACACCTCAGGACCACCACCCAAGACTCTCATCATGATCCAGGCAGGTCAAGGCAAGAACATTCAGCCTCTGAATTTTAGCTTGGTCCCCCCACGATTGCAGGCCAGAACCTCTGAAACAGCACATGGAGGTGGCTGCAGGGCTGCCACAACTCCGCCACTTCTTGCTCCCAGGACAGAGGCTGGACTGCACTTTGTCCCCCCACCCTCACCCCCCCAGATTTAGCAGAGTTCCACTGACCTTTTACTTTGTCTTTGGCATTTATGGGTTGATCATTCTGGAAACTGCCACAGCTGCTGGTGATCCACTCTCCCACATGCTCCATCCATGGCTGGTCTGGACCTCCCTGGTGCTAAAGCCAAGGGCTCATTCGGGCCTGGGCTCAGCTCCCAGAGTGCTGCAATGAACCCTTTCTGTCTACCTACCAGGGTGCCTTCAGCGGGAGATTTGTTTCTCTCTGTCACTTTATGGGTTATGTAGCTCTAGAATTTGTTTAACGTCATATTTTATAGGTATTTGAGGTGGTTATGTGGGGAGCCATGGAGTTTTCCTGCTTCTATGCCACCATCTTGACTCTACCCTGCCCTTTTAGATGATTCTTAACTTCTGGTATGTCTTGACTCTACAGGGACCTCCAACCTCTTCTAGCCATGGATAGTTCATCATTCATTTAGTAAGGAGGAGTAACCCACTGGCCAACCCAAAGGCTTGGAGAATAATAAAAACAGTAACAACAAACAACAGCATCTAATTTTATATCACTGTTACTATGTGCCAGGTACTGTGTTACATATTTTATAATTATTATCACACAATGCTCCCAACAACCCTGGAAGGTAGGTGTTATTATCATCCCCATTTTACAAATGAGGAAACTGAGGTAGACAGCAGTTAAGTGACCTGCCCAGGACCACTCAGCTAGTAAGTGTGTGAGGCTGGATTTGCACTCCTGCTTTCTTGACTCCACGCTCAGTGCTCTACCTGCTATACCTTGTAGCTTCCCAGCATCACTGCATCTCTGTGCCATCCTGAACATGAAACATCTACGTTTCTATAGCTGTGTCCTGTCACATTTCTCTTAATCCTTTGACCCAAGTTCTAGCCATTTTTGCAGCAAGGGAAAGGGACACATATATCAGGAATTTGTCTCAAACCTTGCCAAAAGTTCTTGACAGGCTCTGCCCAATATATACTTTCTAAATATAAAGAGTGCTGTATAATGATTAGAGATCTTCAAAACAGTGACCCTGAGGCATAGTTAGATTCTTAAGTAGCTTCTGAATCATTAAATACTCTATAATATTCAATATAGTTTTAGTATTATGCATGTTATTGTAGTCTAATTCTTTGAAAAATTGGTAAAAAATCCTATATATGTGTGTGTACATATGTCTATATCTAAATCTATTTATCAACTCTTAGGCCTACTACCACATTCCTCAATGGTTATTTATATTTTCCATATGCTAATGAGATGTTAATGAAACATGGAGCAGATCATCAGAAAGCTATATCCCAGGATTTCTTTATCCCCAATTCCAAAAAGGTATTGATCAATTTCAATGATTCATGAATCAAGGTAAAGAAGAGAGAAGGAAGAATTCTGAGCTGAGTAATGAGGCTGTTTAGCTGTAAATTTTACTTAATGTTCACAAAAGGTGCCAGCTGGAGAAGCCAAACTTTCCTTGCCTAAATTGATGCTCTCCAACTAATATTAGCCTTATTTAGTGGACAGAAGATTTTTTAGTCTCCAGAATAAAACAAACCAGTTGAGACTGGTCAAAACTAGAGCTGGAGAAATTGGGCCTTTTTTTCTGCAAGGGAAGTATGCATATCTCCTCACAAAATGATCTATTCCAGAAGAGAGGACAGGTCAGTTGATGGATAATGCTAAAGACCTCATCAGTGAGGCAGAAGTAGAATGCTTACTTTTGTGGTGCTGTGTCGTATCTTTAAAGTGACTTTGTTGTTGTTGTGCAGTCATTTCAGTCAAGTCCAGCTCTTTGTTATGCCATTTGGGGTTTTCTTGGCAAAGATACTGGTGTGGTTTGTCATTTCTTTCTCCAGATTATTGTAAAAATGAAGTAACTGAGGCAAACAGGCTCAAGTGACTTGTCCAGGGTCACACAGCTAGTAAGCAGCTGAGGTACAATTTAAACTCAGGTCTTCCTGACCCCACACCCAGTGCTCTATCCATTACACCACCTGGCTTCAAGGGACTAGGAATACCTTTCAGTAAATATCATAGTCATCGTAGTTTTAGAGATGGAAGGAACCTGTGATGGCCAGCCCTATCATGTGACAGGTGGGGAACTGGGGTTCTAAGAAGTGTCGTGACTTAACCAAAGTAGAGAGAAACAGTCAGGATTTTAACCCAGGTTATGTGAGTACAGATCATACACACTTCCTCCAACTTGTCTGTAAACTTCTGGGTATTCTTTTATTTTATTATTTATTTTATTTTATTTTGCTTTTTGGAGGGGGGAAGGTAGGGGAATTGGGGTGGAGTGACTTGCCCAAGGTCACATGGCTAGTAAATGTTAAGTGTCTGAGGTTGGATTTGAACTCAGGTCCTCCTGACTCCAGGGCCTGTATTCACTGTGCCACCTAGCCATCCCTGGTTCTTCTTTTAGTGAACCTTTAATTTGGTGAGAAAGACTTAATTAAGTTTGCAGAGTTGTCTTACTGGTAGAATTGCCCATCTCAAATGCAAGTGGTAAAGATGATTTTCTCAACCTAATTTGTGTTATTACCACCATAAACTTAAAATCTTCTGGTGAATTGATGACAGTGAGAGACAGAAAGATGTTAGAATAGTTCAATGGGACATTGATATCACTGAGATATATTAAAACAAACAGTAATAACAGAAAACCAAAGAAACAACAGAGGTAAGCTTTCAACACATCGTATATATCCTCTTTGGAGGATTTAGAGAAATATGTGAGCAATAATTATAGGTTTTAAGAAATTATGGAGAGCTTTCAATCTATGCTTATGGAAAAATAGTCAGGAGTACATACACGCATGAGATCGCAAATTCATATAAGCATCTAAGATTAAGTTGGAGCATAGAAGAAACTTTTCCCTAGCATTGTCTTCATGACAGTATAGACAGTTATCATCATACCTGTGCTTTGCCTCTGGAATGATACCCAAGAAGGAGAAAGGGTTTAGAGAACATTTAGATCCAAGTTATCTAGCTCTTAGAAAATAGCAATTCCTTTATACAAAATGTGCAGGTAGAAAGCATGCTCTGATGTTTACAGACACTGTTCCTTTGAGTCTGATGTGAATA
The DNA here is from genome assembly GCA_028646515.1 of Pseudochirops corinnae. NCBI lineage: Eukaryota > Metazoa > Chordata > Mammalia > Diprotodontia > Pseudocheiridae > Pseudochirops > Pseudochirops corinnae. Next base: position 458,448,957 of record CM053585.1, read on the forward strand.
ATGATTTGAACTTTGCTTTGATTTTAAGGTGAAGAAACTTCCTCTACATTGAAAATCAGAAATCTTCTCTGCAATTTTTAGTCTTCGAGAGTCATCTTGAGAAATGAGAGGTTAACTCACTTTCTATGGATCTGGTTTAGAATCCAGATCTTTGGAGCATCAAAGTCAAGCTTTCTATCCTCTAAATCACATTGCCTCTCATGAGAGACTGATACGTGGCTATTATGATTGGAACACTTTCTATTCTTACTTTTCTCAAGTCCTCTTCTGCAGGAATGTCTGATTGAGTCAGTTATTCTACACCCTTTGCCCCCAATTGAACAACCTTATTTTCTGTGTGTGCATGTGTATATGTATACACAATGTCTTGTGATATATGGATACTATATTTATCCTATGATGTTCTAAGTTGTAGGATGTCCTAGTATAGGAGGAATTAGATAAATCCCAAGGTCTTATATGGTATGTTTTTCTTGTTGTCTTGAGAAAGACATTTTCAGTCAATTCAGAAATAATTGAGCTATCTGAAAGATTTCTATGGATAGGCTTGCCTATAATCTGGGGAATTATCTACCCCATAAATGATGAATAGAAAACAAAGCCCAAACTGACTCTTGTTTCTCTTCATTTCTGTTATTTTAGACAAAACTAAAAAGAAAAAAAAACAGTTAAAATCCTGTAGGGCTCACTATGTTTACAGAGATGACTTCAGGGCTTAATTTATGTCACAACCACAGACAATTGGGGTTACAGAAGCTGCCTGTTTAAAGGACAAGCATGTTTTCCTTTTCCCCTCTCAAATATAAGTTGGGGTTAAGGGTTCCTTCATCAAATTTAATGAGTTTAGTTTCAAAATATTGCTCTCTATTTAACTTTCTATTTGCTCCTTACTCTTGGGTGACATAAATTAAATCTTCTAACTTCTTAGACATGCCACATTTGATTATCTAACTGTATTTAATTTGAAAAGCTTCCAAAAGGCCATGAGGGGAAATTAAAGAAAAAAAAACATGCATGCCACATATTTTAGTTGAAACAATAGGAGAAAAAAAATCTCACCTTCAAGAAAAAGACTGAATGATTTTAATCCTCTTAGTAATTTTTCACAAAATGGATGTTTGTTTTCCAGACAATTCTAATAAAATATTACTAACCAGTGAACAAGGCACAGTCACATGGAAAATGCCTGAGAATCACCATTCAGCAGTACTTGTAATCCTATCTGTCTTGTCATTCCCATTTCTTCTCCTCCTTCTCTTTCTCCTTCTCCTTCTCCTTCCCTTCCTCCTCCTTCTCCTCCTCCTCCTCCTCTTCATCCTGCTCCTCCTCCTTTTTCTCCCCCTCCTCCTCCTCCTCCTCCTTCTTTTGAAAGGGAAAAGGGAGAACTTCTCATTAGTGAGCAATAATACAAGTCCCTCACTATCTGGTAACATTTGGTAATAGATTTTTCTTTCCTTCAATATTGTAAATGTATATTCACAACTGTTGATTATATTGTTGCATAATTTCTCAATTTATCTTTCATATGACTGAATAATCTTTCTTATGAATACACCTGATAACTGGTTCTCTTGAAAAGTATTAAATCTCCTTTCTAGGATTCAAGGTCCCACACAATTTGAAATTGTGGCAAAAGTGGTGGAATAAGGGAAGAAGTTCTCATCTATCCCTCAAATCTATTCCAACGATCAGGGAAAAGGACCAGACTTTGTGGTGATTGGGAAATTCAAAGAGGAACTACAGTGAATCTTCCCTGCCTCTGCCCACCTCAGTCCAAGAAAGCACAGGAAAAAAGCCAGAGGCCTGTGGCCACTGGATAATGATCCAACCATAAAGGGTTTGAATCCCATTGGGTCTGTTTCTGTAGACATGTAGTGAGCAGCAAAAGGAGCAATCCAGCAGCAGGATACTGGATTTATCCTTACAGACCTTTGCTAGAATCTACAGTTGAATAACCAAAGAAGGAAATGTAGGTCTCCAGTAAGTAACTCTGACTCTGAAATAGGATTGAAGCCTCAGACCAAAAAAAAGCTGCAATATGCAGGTAAATAAGCAGGACAAGGACTTCCAGCTAGCTCCATTGCTATAATTCAGTCTAGCTGAAAATGGCTGGAGCCAGCAATTCTCTTCTGGAGATCAAACCAGGGGCAAGACTGAAGCCATAAAGACCAAATCCAAACTAAGGCTGGAAGCTAGCATAGTTCAGACCAAAAAGGCAGCTATATTAGGTTATAGTTTAGATCAGACTTTTCAGGGCTTGCTGAAAGTTTGTAATTCCCTGGACTAAACCATCTCTGAGGTTTTTGAAGGTCAAAGCACTCAACACACTGAGAAAGCATTGACAGGATTCCAGATAACATGGATTAGGACAATAAAAAAGACCACAACATCCAGAAACCTTACCACAATGTCCTGATTCCAGGAAAAAAAGGCTGAAGAATAAGTAAATACCAAGAAAACATATGATAAAACATCCAGGGATACTTAAAACACAAGTACAAGAGAATCATTCCACAGAAGAAGAGAATAGAACTTTATCATCATCATCACCACCACCAGTATCATTATCTTCAACATCAACATCATCGTCGCCTTCATCATCATCATCATGATTCATAGCTTGGCCATAAAGTCACCTAAAATTCCTGAAAACCTTAAAATGTGAATTTAAAATACATATTCCAAATGAACTGAAAACTTTAGAGCAAGACTTGGAGAAATTAATAACTTTTTATGAGGTATAAAAGCTTACCCAAATAATAGACTTCCTGAAAATTAGAATGAACCAAAAATAAATTGTGAGTATATGAGACAGTAAGTATTTTTTTCAAGATAAAAATCATAGAAGAAAATGCAAAATATTTCATATTATTTAAAAAAAATTACCTGGACATCAGGTAAAGAAGGAAACAATTAAGAAGAATTGGACTACCTAAAAACCATGACCCCCAAATAAACAAGCAAACAAAGAAACAAACAAAAAAAGCTAGCTGGGATATTATATTCAAGAAATTATAAATGTGTTTCTCAGACATATTTAAAATCAGAGGGGAAAATTGATTAAAAATAATATGGCAGTTGCCTGATAACAAATATTAAATAAAATATAAAAATAATAAAATAATAAATATTTATTTGTAATAAATAAAATAAAAACTCCTAGGAAAGTCATAGCCAAAACCCAGAGCTTCTCGGAGTCAAGAGAAAAATAAAACATTAACATATATAAGCAATCAAAAGGAACTAGTCAAGGATGACATAATTGGGGTGGGACAGAAAGTGAAACCAGTATCTTATTAAAACCCTAATATTATAGAAAAAGTTCAATATGAGGGATGGGAGGATGGTTGGGGTGACTTCGTTATTTTGTGATGATTTTAAAACAAGAATGAAGAGTAAGTAAATAATAATAATACCTAGCATTTATAGAGCACTTTGAAGTTTGCAAATCATTTTTCAAATATTATATTTTAGTTTTTCATCCTAACAATGTGAGGTAGGTGCTATTTTTAAACCTGTTTTACAGTCGAGAATTTTGATCCTGAGAGAGGAAATGAAACATATTCAGGGACATACAGTTAGTAAGTGTCTGTGGTTGCATTTGAACTCAGGACTTCCAGATTCCTGTCTACCACTGTCACCTAGCAACCTCGGGGAGGATTATACCCATCAGACTAAGGAGACTGACAAACAAGGAAAATGACTATGATTGAAAAGGCTGTCTTTTTGGAAAACCGAGAATGATTTCTTCATTCCAGAAAGAAATTTGAAATGAAGTCAAACATATTACTAAATTTTCTTTGACCCAAAGATTATATATGCTAAGTCTATAACCCAAAGAGACTGAAGAAAGAGGAAATGAATCTATATGAACAAAAATATTCATGGCAGCTCTTTTTGTAAACTTTAAACTAAGGAGATGTTCATCAATTGGGTAATGAGTAAACAAATCATGGTCCAGTGGAATATTATTGAACCCTAAGAAAACGGCAAAATAGATTGTTTCCAGAAAATCCTGGGAAGACTTCTGTGATCTGAAGCACAGTGAAGCAAGCAAATTCAGCATACAATAACATTTGAAAGGCAATTTTGAAAGACTTAAGATTTCTGATCAAAGCAGTGACCAGTTGTAATTCCAGAGGATCCATGATGATATGTTACCTTCCTCTTGTAAGAAGCAGAATGAGACATGTAATTTAGATATGACCAATGCATACTGGTTACATGCTTTTTTTTTAAAATTTTCTTTCGTGTAAATGGAGGGGGGAGTATATGTGAGAAAAAGAGGGAAAATTTTTCTTAACTAGAAAACATACAATACAATAAAAATTTGGTTTTTTAAAATCTTATTTTTAAAATTATTTAAATTTTATTTTGTTTAGCTTTCCAGCAGTGTATCATATGCTACTAGCCTTCATAAATCCCATAATCTTACAAACATTTTAAATATATAAACATATTATGTATGTATTATGTTGTATCAAGGTACTTTAACATATATTATCTTATTTGATCCTCAAATATCTCTGTAGGGTAAGCTGTCTAGTTGTTATCATTCAGCCCCATTTTACAGATGAGGAAACTGACCTCAAAGAGTTGTACGTGGGTTGGCCATGCTCACTTCTATTGAAACCAGGATTCATACGCAAGATTCCTGATTTCAAGCCCAACTCGCCACCTTTTGTACCACGCTGCATGTCTTATTGTTCTAGCCTCTAAGACTACCTGAAACCCAATTTTGCTTATGGTAGCATATAGAATGGAATGTACCCAGGAGCTGGAGAAGCTGACATAGATTCTAATCCTAGCTTTACTACTTATTGACTTTGTGCCATCGGTCAATTATGTTCTCTATGCTGAGTCTCAGTTTTCTTATCTGCAAAATGGAAAAGATTGAAATAGCTAATCATCAAGGTCCCTTTAGGCTCTAAATCTATGACTATGTTTTGTCCAAGTTTTGAACAAAAGATCTGCTTGACCTGGCATGGTATCATGTTTCTGCAAACGAAAAGTGAATCATTTCATTGTAAACAAATCACTATTAGAAGGGAATAGGAATTGATTTTATGTTTCTTTAGAAACATGTAAACAAAAATAAGATGATGCAATTGTCATCCTGGAGTATTTGCTTAGCACATTTCAAAGTGTAAATAGGGTGATCAATTTGACCAATGTATATAACCAAATGAGATAGGAAACTCCCCCTCCCTTGCCAATCAAAATAATTTTGTAGTGATAACCTACATGACCCTGAGCCCTGAATCATTTGGCTTATCTGTTTATAGTGACTAAAATCAACCAGACAACTGACATCCCCACTTCACTTTGAATTGTGTAGACAGAGCCTAAGAATTTATTTATAAAACTGAAATAAACCACCTGTGACAGGGTCAATTCCCCATTTCAGCTATGAGTGAATCAGACTGCTACAGTGCAGAGTCAGTCAACTGTTGCTTGATGTAGATAACAAAAAGATAACTGGAGTCAAAATCTCATAGCTCCTCTCTGTAAAAACGACCTCATCTGTGCTCCACAGAGTGGAGAAGCTCAGGCAATTATTATTATTTTTTAATATTTTATTTTATTTATTTTAGTTTACATCATTCATTATTTAAATAAGTCCAGAGAGCACCTTACAACTTTACTGTCAGAAGACAGCTCCTTCTTTCTATCCTCTATAGGATCACAAGACCTATATAGAGCAAGAAAAGATTTTAAAGATCTAGTCTCACCCCTTCAGGGTATACTCCCCTTTCCCTTTCTCCCCACCCTTATGATTTTGAGAGAAAAGAGTTTTCTCCTTTGGGTTCAGTTTTAAATTAGAATGACTGTTGATACAGGTTGTATTTACTAGATCAATATCATAGAGATCTGCCAGACTAAAAAGAAGCATAAAAAGTGGATAATAAAGGGCAGTTAGGTGGTGAAGTAGAGAGAGCTGCTTATCTTATATATGAGAATAGAGACTCATCTTTGTGAGTTCAAATCTTACCTCAGACACTTAGTAGCTGGGGGAACCTGGGCAAGTTGCTTAACCCTACTTGCCTCAGTTTTCTCATCTGTAAAATGAGCTGTTGAAGGAAATAGCAAACCAGTCTCATAACTTGGCCAAGAAAACCCCAAATGGGGTCATGAAAAGTCAGATACAACTGAAAAACTTTTGTAACAACAATAAACTGTAAGACTAAAATCATACAAATAACTGAGAGACTTGAACTCAGGTCTTATAAAGAACTTTAATCTGAAATGGGGGCCTCATTCAAAATTGATTCCTTGAGTACCTCATAATATATGATTTCCAATAAGTGGACTATAACTTGGTGTTCCAGGATATAATGAATAATGCTATTTTGGTCAAATAATTAGTTATAACTAACATTGCAGGGCATTCTTCAATCTTTAAGTTTCAACTAATATGGTACCTTCTTAATGAAGACTTCACTGATTTCTCCATCTTATCTCCATCTGAAAGGAAAGGGAAAAGAATAAGCATCTAGATAGTGCTTTCTTTGTGTCATTATATTGGACAACTAGGTGGTGCAGTGGATAGAGTACCAGACCCGGACTCAGGAAAACTTATCTTTGTGAGTTCAAATCCAGCCTCAGATACTTCCTAGCTGTGTAACCCTGGGCAAGTCACTTAACCCTGTTTGCCTCAGTTCATTATCTGTAAAATGAACTGGAGAAGAAAATGACAAACCACTCCAGTAACTTTGCCAAGAAAACTCCAAATGGGGTCACAAAGTGTTGGACACGACTGAATCAGCAACAATAACATGTGCCAGGAACCGTGCTAAGTACTTTTTGCAAATATCTTATTTGATTCTGACAACAATCCTGCAAGAAAAGTTTTATTATTTCTACTTCATGGGGGAGGAAGCTGAGGCTAACAGCAGTTAAGGGAGTTGCACAGAGTCATATGGCTAGTAAATGTTTGAGGGCAGATTCTCAGGTCTTCCTGATTTTAAACCCAAGGCTCTATCTACTGTTACCATCAAGCTTAGTTATACCTCTCTTGTGGTACTTGACACATTCATCCTAATGTTGGAGCTATTTATAGAATCATTACATGGCTTTCACCATGTTCTAAAGTCCTTGGGAGGAGACACTGGTTTTAATTCTTCTTTTGTTTCTTAAATGATCTAGAACAATGGCTTACTCATAATAAGTACTTAGTATATCTATTACCTCTATGATAAATCGAATTTGTTGAAGTAGAGAGAATGCGGTTTGTTAGTATGGGTGTGCTCTTTTCTTTGCATTATACCTTATTGCCTGCTTAGGATTCATCTAGCCCAGTGGTTCTCAACCTTCCTAATGCCATGACCCTTTAATACAGTTCCTCATGTTGTGGTGACCCCCAACCATAAAATTATTTTTGTTGCTACTTCATAACTGTAATTTTGCTACTGTTATGAATCATAATGTAAATATCTGATATGCAGGATGTATTTTCATTGTTACAAATTGAGCATAACCCACAGAACTGCTGATCTAGCCTAAACCAAATATAAATCAACAAATAACATTTCCCTTAACCTTAGCATCCCTTCCAGCTCTCATGCTTAATGTAATCCCTTATCTTTCTCCCTTCACTACTAGACTTCAAGAAATTGTCTTCTACATGTCGTACTTCCATTAACCACTCATTTAACTCGCCACACTTTTTGATCTATCTTCTTTCTCTACCACTCTTCTGAAGCTATTGTTTCTAATGGCACCCATGACCTCTAAATCCAATTAATTTTTCTTAGCCTGCATTTTTCTTGATATTTCTGCAGTCTTTGACATCATTAACCTTCCCTTCTTTCTTGACACTCTTCCCTTCCTTGGCTTTTACGACCAAGCTTTCTTCAACAGCCTTTTAATTGGTCTTGATTTTCTCCCTGCTCCATTCTATCCTTTATGAAGCTTCCAAAGTGATATTCCTAAAGTTTAGGTCTGATTCTGCCACTCCCCTTCACCCCACCACCCCCAATACACACAAACTTCATCAACTCCAACAGAAAGTCTTTTGTTTGGCATGTAATGCTCTTCAAAACTAGCCATTTTTGAACTCGACAGTCTTAACATTCTGTCCCCCTCTGCAGAATCTACAGCCCAACCATATCAGTTTATTTATTCTTTAAATGCAACATTATATTTCTCATCTCTGTGCCTTTTCAAGCACTCTTTTCTGTGCTTGAAATGTTCTCTCTCTTAACATCTGACTACATGTACAGAGCTAGATGAAGGCATAAAACTATATGACTGTGCATAAAAATCATGCTTGACTGAACCCATCCACCAAACAGTCACCTGGATTCAGAGGTCCTTGTCCAGTCCTCCAGGCAGTTCCTGGTATACACTGAAATTCACAGGGTCCAGCACATCTCAAAACCTTTGGAACTCAAGGGTCAACCAAGCCACAAACAAACAAAATCTTATCCAGGTCATTCTTCTTCAGTCCTTCTCACACACACACACACACACACACACACACACACACACAGACACACACACACACAGACACACACACACACACACACACTTCTTTCACAGAGGTACTTGACCCTTAGGGCTAAATTAATTACTGTTACACCTGTGCAAAATCAGAGACATACAATGTAATGCCAAGTTTGAGGAACAGCAAGCAGGCTGGTTTGATTGGAATTAGGGGTCTAAGAAGAGTAATGTGAAATGAGTTTGGAAAGGGTGACTAGATCTAGCCATAAATACACATGTAACCATGGCCAAAAATATTTTATTACTTAATGTACAACCTTCTATTGACAAGCTGCCCAAATATTATCCTGGCTTGTCTTCAGAACTTTTTTTTATTAAAGTCCTTCGCTGACTTGTCCCTGTGCCATGGTGGTAATATCTGATTTCAAATGCTATACCTATAGAAGGCAAGCTTTATTATATCTAGAAAAAAAAATCACGCAATGGCTTGATGAACAATTGTATTCTGTTGTCTGAGTACTAAGCTAGCCCTGTTAGCACAGGTTTTCTCAACAAAATGCTGGGGATAAGATAATGCATATTTTTCACCCCAGCAATGTATGACATAGTATACCACAGAGACAATTTTTTTGGTCACTGTTGGGTGAATGGTGAAGTACAAGAACAGACTAAAAAACTTTTTTTTTTTTTTTAGATTTTGGAAATAGCAACAATATATTTGGCCTACCCTATGCCACCAACTTTTTTTTTTTTATTACCAGTGTAGGACACTAGAGATCTAGGTAGTATTTGGCACAACAGCTTCTGGATGAATCTAATAAGACATGGAAAGGTTACAATCTACACCTCTTCAAATATGAAATACAGCTCAAAGAGCAATTCAATTTAATTCAATTCAACATACATTTATTAAACAAACACTTATTATATACAAGGCAACACATTTGGTGATGGGTGTACAAACACACACAAAAAAATGAAACTGTTTCTGCCTTCAAGGAGGTTAAATTCTATTAGGGGACATATATAGATACCAATAAATATAGTATATTAGAAGATCCTCAATATTCTATATAACATTTAAGTGAGACCCAAGTGGAAGTATTCATAATTACCTCAGGCTTCAATTATATTAGTCAACTAGAATCCAAATGTGATGTTCTCAGTTAACCTTTTAAGAACATCACCTCCTCTACTCTCCCAACTCTGTCCTCCCCAACCCTATGTTATGGGAATCTGAAGATCTTCTCTGCCCCTAGGCTCTTTGATAGGCTTAAGTGGCTCTGAGAACCTTCCCTGATTTGAAAGTATATACTGCCCCCTAATAGGCTGAATGTGGTCACGTGGAGCCTGTGGCAGGAGGCTTGTTTTTCAGGAATGCCTATGCCTTATTACTTTGTGATTGGGCAGTGGGTCAAGAGGGCTGTGACATTCTCCCATCCAGGAGAAAGCTATATAAACTGCTGATACAAGGTTCTGCTTTTGGGCTCACTTTGAGATTTGTGTGATTTGGCCAGATGAGACTCTGGGAAGCCGTTGAGCCCCTGGCTTTGAAAACTCAGATGTTGGTGCTTCCCTCTCTGGTAACTGAATAGGTATGGATGTAATGGTCAGATGATTGGAAGCCCGTCTGCTGATCTGTTTGTCTGCTTGTAACTTCTGTTTGTATTCTCTGAAGTTCAGGGTGCTGAATTTTTCCCCTGAACTAGGTAAATGACATATGTTTGATTGATTAAAGTGAGATTGTTAACCCATTTTGAGTTACTTTCCTTTAGAAAAGCAGATCTAGGAACCTGTGCTAGCATCCACCCTAGTATGCTAGGGTGCTTGCTGATACACCCTACTCACTCAAAAAAAATCCATCACCTTCATAACCAATTATCTCTCCCTGCCCAGGATTACAACACTAGCTTAAACACATTAAAAGCTAATAATAATGTTTCCTAACATTTAAATAACATTTTAAATTTGATAAAACCCATTATAAATGTTTTCTATTTTATTTGTATGGCAACCCTGAGAAGTAGCTGCTATCATTTCCCATTTGCACAGATGAGGAAATTGAACAATTTGAAATCTATGGTCATTTAACAAACTATGCTTGTTTGACCTTTTCATCAGGTCTACCTGTAAGCACAAATTTGAGATCTTGTGCCTAATTTTATAATGACAATTTAAAAAGACCCACATTGGACCATATTTAATTTTTTATAAGAAAAACAAATAATTATTTAAAAGGATTCCAGAAAAATAACCTTAAGAATTATAGTTCAGTCCTCTATGCATGGTTTGGTAGTTTAAAGAAAAAGCACTTTAAACATAAGGAATGATTACTGCCATAAAATTAGATAATTAAGAAACCATCATGGTTCAATTACTCATAATTTGATTTTAATTAATATCTTTTCTTTCTAAAGGTGGAAAATACAGTTTTTGCTATCATAATCTACATTGAAATTATACTACTTCTTATATATAATAGGATTGGTTACGAAGTCATAACATGTGCCACCATCCTGCCGTTTCTCTAATAATTTTACAGAGGAACAGAGGCATTTGATTTAACTATTAATTTTCTCAAAAAGAAGTCTTGAAATTGAATGATTTTTACAAATTAAATGTAATTCAGCACTCCATCAAATCAAGATATGATCGGATTTAATAAATTTCTAGGATCCATTCTGGCATACTAGAAACCCATTTCTATATACTAGATTCAAGGTATTCCTGCCATAGAGAGCACCTATATATCCATTGTAACAGGAAGTCCCTTGAACAAATAGTTAAAAAAGAAAAAAAAATCTTCCTTAAACAATCTGAAGTATTCAGTCAGTTTTTCATTAATAATGAGCAATATAAAACATAACTAAATCATAAAACATAACTAAGTAAGAAATGGAAATTTTCTGCTATGGGTCAGCAGAAAAAAAAAAAGGTTGGATAATGGCAGGAAAAGTGACAGAAATATAGGCAAAGAAGTATATAGAAAATTATGCAAGAAAAAAAGGCCAAAAAAAAAAAATGAGGGCCTACAGACTGGATCACATCTAGAGCAGGAGAGGCAAAGAAGAAGGATTTCATAAGATTATAAGCAGTCTTAGATAATTCTTTTCATACTCTGCTTTCCACTTGGACCCCAGCCTTCAGAATGAATTTGCAGTGCCTTTAAAAGACTAATTGAGTATTGCAGTCTATGGGAAAAGGTGATAAAATTGGAATCAGATTTCCTAGGTTCAAATTATTGGCACTGTCCAGTTTTTAACTATATAATCTTAGGCACAAGTAAACTTGACCTCAGTTTCCTTATGCTGGAATGAGGGAATTAGAATAGATAACCTGAGAGATCTCTTCCAACTACGATCCTATGATTAATGATTGTTTTCAATTCTAGCGTTGATTTCAGGACTGATCATGTAAATCCAAATTAAGAAACCTAGTTAAGTGGAAGGTGAGGAATATATGCTTGTGAAGGGAGTTTGTCTAGGAGTTATTGCAGGCCTTGTTGATAGTAAGTCATTGTTATGGGATCAGTGATTGAGCTGATAGAGGGAAGAATGGGCTGGTCTTAAAGAAAGTTGGGTTCAAGGTCTAAGAAATTAATTGTTCTCTTTCCAATATGATCACACCTATTTCACATGGCACATAAAGACCTGATAACTAAGAACTCATAAAAGTTGTATGTTCCTTAGGCTGAAGTGAAGCAGGGTTTAGATTCAGAAGGTTCAAATCCTGCCCTTAATGTTAGTGTGTGACTCTTGGCAAGTCTTTTAACCTCTAAGTCCCTCAATCAACTCACTAGGGCTTATGTAATAATTCAATGGACGTGAGTTTCATTGGTGGAGGGAGTTCCCATACCTGGAATTTTCCATGTTGACACAACCAGAGATACACCAAGCATTTGTATGTGTGCACATAAATACACATATAATGAAACATTGTACTATATAGATATATTATATATGCACATATGTGTGTTGCATGCATATATGTACATATACACATGTTTATGCAAGTGGAGGGTACTTTTCTCTAAATGATATCATTCACTATAATTGAAAGTATAATTATAACGCAAAATTGAGTTCTTATTCCAATCTGAATCTCCTGTGATCTAAGACTCTTGAATGACTGCAAGAGACTTGATTTTATCTACTGAATCTCCCCATCCCCATAGGAAAAATTTTGATCAATTTTTCCAAGCCATTTATCTGTCACTGTTCCAAATCAATACTCATAGTACTACTAATGGACAAGTGGCATATAGACTGAGAGGATTTCTAGTGAAGTCCCAATGCTTCCAGAAATGTCAACTCAGCACAAAGACCAGAAAGCATATTAAGAGACTGATCAACTTTTCTGGCAAAGAAAAGGAATTAGCAGTCTAGTAACCATTTCCTTTGAAGGAGTTTAAGATGAGAAGGTTTGGGATGTCTGAGAGATGAGAGTCAGTAGAGATTTCCATTTCAGTCAGTAGAAGTACACTCAATAGAAAGGTTAGACCGCTGACTGTGACTTTCCAACTTTGAATCAGAACTCCAAATCTGCATGTATCAGCAGTTCTTAACTACAAGTAGACGATTTTGGAATTGAACATCATCTGAGAGATGGGGCCTGAGAGATTTCATAAAATATTTCAACTCAGAGACAAACACCACTTACCTTTGTCTTGTGGGGTGTTCCATTCTTGGATCTATATTTTCTAAGCTTTACTAGCTTAGGATAACCAAAAGCTTCCTGCATAATTGTATACTCTCTCCTTGCACCAATCTAGCATAGACATAGTCATCCTTGAAATTTATGACTTGACTGGCCCAGGAAATCCAGTTCAAATTTCATCCAAAAAATGGCTTTGGGAGACAATACCTTCAAGAGAAGGAGAAGGAAATTTTTTTTTGTTTGTCTTTTAAAGTTTATATTTAAGTTGACCTGAGTCCTAAGCTGATCTCCTACCTGGAAGAAGGCCACACACCATGTTTTTCCAATAGAATTTTGAGAATTTGAGCACAAACATAATTTAACAGTGGCAAAACTCTCCAAGTTCGGCTCAGAAGAAATTGATGCCTTGGGTTGAGCTATCTCCCTAAGAGTATTAAATTTGTTTCAATTCAGCCATGGTTATTTTTACTTGCTTTACAGTAAAATGTTGTCATAACCCTCTCCATGCTTCCCAGATGGTGGAGTTTGAGCAGTGTCCTGTCAAACTGGTCTCAGTAGAACATATACAAAATTGAAATTGTGGGGTACCTTCCCAAGTGCGGTATTTGTTTTATGTGGTAGAGCTAGAATCAAAGGAATAATAAGCTTTTAGAGCTGGAATGGACCTCAGTGAGTATCCAACTCAGGCCTCTCCGCTTATAAATGGGGAAACTGACACCCAAGTTTGTACAGTTAGTTTGTTATATTGTCTTATTGGTAGTATCTAAGGAAGAGGGAATTTAACCAATTGAATATTTAGCGAGCACTGGCAGCCTTGTTGACCTCTCCACCAAGGCAATCTTTGTGTCTGTGTCAGGATGAGCTTTTAGATACAGGCTATTTGGCCATAATTGTTGGTTGTTAGCTATCTAGTAGCTGTGAAATGAGAGAAAATCACAGCTATAAAACTATAGCCCCCAAAACATTAACACAAAGAGGAGATGAAAAGAAACCCTTAAGGCTTTGGTTCAAAGTTGGTCTGTTTTAAAAGGTACACACCATCTTATGAGCAGCCATAAGTCATGAACTAATCTGAATTATATTTGAGAATGTAGAAAGATTAGAAGTTGGAACCATCTACCTCTTATTTAAAAGCTACATTTCTCTGCTATCTACATGGACTAAAGAACCCAACAGACAGTGGAAAAGAGAATTAGAAAGAAGGAATTAGAATTAGAAGGAAGGAAGACTTATCTTCCTGACTTCAAATTTGAATCAGACACCTACTAGCTATGTGACTCTGGGCAAATCACTTAACCCTATCTGCCTCAATTTTCCTCATCTGTAAAACAACCTGGAGCAGAAAATGGCAAACCATTCCAGTATCTTTGCCAAGAAAACCCCACATGTGGGTTTCAGCATGATCAGACAGTATCTCTTAAAGCTTTTCAGTTGTAAGATCAATAGCCAACAAATGTTTCTCCCATCTTTCTGGTTATTCCCTCTTTCTATTAACTAGTTCTAGGATTGCTCACATGTCATTTATCATATATTTTGTGTGACTTTATATGTGCAATTGTTATTATAGTGCTTGCCTTCTCAATGGGTAAGGAAGAAACAAGAGGGAGTAGGTTTATAATCCCCAAAATTTAAAAATGGATGTGAAAATAAATAGAGTATAATTATTAAAAGAGAGAGGTCATCTATGACCCTTTGAAATGTTCTCAAATCCTTCAGCACTCATTCCAATTTGTTGATCGTCGTCTTCACTTTCAGCTTCATCATTCCTTAGGTGGCCTTTTCTGACCCTTCCAGTTGTTAGTGACCTACATCCTCCCTTCACCCATATGACTTTGCATATATTTTGACTTCCTCATCCAGGAATATTTTGTTCATTCACATAGGAAGTAAATTTTTCTGATGTCAGGGATGGTTTATATTTTTGCCTTTGAACTTACATGTCTAGAATACTGCCTGGACAACAGTAGGAATTTATAAATGAATGAATGAATTTTTAATGAATGAATGATGATTACATAGTTTCTTAAAATATAAATAGATAACATATAAGTACATTAAATCATAATAAATAGTACTAGTCACATAGAGCTGGAGTGATTCATAGTAATGTAGTGTTGGAAGGGACCATAGAGGTGGTGGAGTTCAATCTCTTCACTTTACAAATGAAGAAATTGAGTTCCCTACAGGTTAAGTGATTTGTCTAGAATCACATACCTAATTAGTATCTCAGGCATGATCTGAACCTAGATCTTCATGATACTGTGTCCAACTAGCAATTTATTCTACTATAGTGTCTCTGTACCTTTCTTGATTGGATTTAATCTTCTTAGGTTAGTGGTATAAATGAAATCCTAAGCTGGAATATCCATGATTGGTTGGCTATGGAGGCTCCCTCTTTGGAGCCCATCACAATCAGGCTAACGTGTCACCAACCATCACATTTGGCAACATAAAGTAAAGAGGATGTGAATGAGGATCTGTTTATTTCATTTTGGTGATTAAATATTTCTGGCAGTGGCCATCTAATGAAGATCTATTTTTTTTATTTCAAGTGCGTCATTGAGACTTACACAGAAAATTAATTTAATAACCATCTTCCCTGACACATATACATACACATATAAAAACAGACACACACATACAGCCTAAAAATTTCTCTTCCTATGGAAATATTTTATAGTTTATCTGAATTCTAGTATTTCACTTGCTACCACAAAAGCAAGTAAGAAGAAATATGATCCAGTGGAAACAACACTAAAGTAAAATTAAGTGGTAGCTCAGCCACTAGTAGGTCAGATTTATATTATACTTAAAGGTTTACAAAATGATTTCTTCTCAACAACCTTATGTGAGGAGGTGGCATAAGCATCATTATCTCCATTTTACATATATGTTACAGATCCTTTCACAACTTATTTGTTGCTCTTTCTACCCTACCACACTATATCATCTAAAATGAGATATGGTGCTTGGCACACAGTAGGCATTATGTAAATACTTATTCCCTCCCTTCCTTCTCTCAAAGAGTAGAGTGGAAAGAGGCCTGGACATGTAATCAAAAAGTCATAGGATTAAATAAGGCACCAGATACTTATTAGTTAAGTGACACTGGACAAATCCTTTAAACTCATTTTACCTCAGTTTCCTTTCCTTTAAGATGAGGATGAACATAAGGATCTGATTCACAGGGTTGTTGTGATCATCCAATGAGCTAGCATGCAATTTTAAACAACAACAATAACTTTAAAGTGCTCTCTGTGTCAATAGCTATTATTATTATCATTATTAATTATTATTATAACATTACTTTCCCCCTTTGTAAAATAAACTACAGAATATGATTTATAATCTTATAATAAAATCCTAAGATTAGAGACAGCTCTAAAGGTCTCTTTCTGACTTTAGCCATTATAAGTCTTTCTTCAAAAGGATTCGATGGTGGTGTTACTTGATTATGTTTTTTTTTTTTTTTCCCTGTTGTCAAAAGAACTTCAAGGGAGGCAGCATATTGTGAAAACCAGGACAGATGAGAGAAGACTTTTGAGTCCTGGCTTTTGCTCTAACTAGGTGTATGATCTGGAATGAGGTGTTTACACCCTCCAGTTGTCAGTTTCTTAATATGTAAAATGTAGGCTTTCCTTGCCATTCTTCAAATCTCGACTCTATTTTACTGTTTATGTGAATACTCAGCATGATATAAGAGAGAGAGAACTGGACTTGGAGCATAGAAGACCTAGGTTCAAATCTCACCTTAGACACTTACTAGCTGTATAACCATGGACAAATCACTTAGCCTCTCTGGTCCTCAGTCTCTTCATCAGTAATATGAAGGAGTCTGACTTGATAGCTTTCCCAGGTTCCTTTATACTCCTCATCTATGATCCTATACTCTATAGCTTTGAAACTATATGATTCTTAACAGCATTCTTAACAGTAGAAAGGATGAATGGAAAAACACATTAGTTTGTCAAAGATTGATGTGATTTTTATGAAAGAGAAGATGCTGCCTCTAAAGTTGGTTTAAGAATTGTGCTTTTTAGTATCATGCCTCGATGATGTAAAGGTCATGGTAAAAAAAAATCTTTCCAAGGGAAGAAGAAAGCTGAAAAGTGCAGCAAACCACTCTTGTACATATTACATGGCTGAATATGACA
Organism: Pseudochirops corinnae; assembly: GCA_028646515.1. Lineage (NCBI taxonomy): Eukaryota > Metazoa > Chordata > Mammalia > Diprotodontia > Pseudocheiridae > Pseudochirops > Pseudochirops corinnae. The sequence continues at coordinate 458,466,212 of CM053585.1, forward strand.
AAGTACTTTTAATCTGCAATTCCCAGTGTTTTTCCATTTTGTCTGGTTTAAATCTGATAATATATTTGCCACCTTTTAAATTTTTAATTGATAGAATCAATTTTCTATCCTTTTCCCAGAGACTGAAGAAATTAGCTACTTTATTCAGGCCCCAAAGACTTCCTTTCTTTCCTTCCTTTTTCCCCTTCCTGGGTCCACCCCCAACAGCTTTCTCTCCAGAATCTTTAGACAAGAAATGATCAGGGTCTCAATTAGACAGGAGGTTTCTTTCAAAATCACAATATTAGTGAAATGTTAGTATCTCCATCTATTTGTGTAACTACACCTATGGCACCAGTCACAGAATGGAAATGATTAAACAGATTCAGACTCAATGGAAATATCTGTAGCATAGATCACAGCTTGGAGGGAGAAATGAAAACAAACAAACAAACAAACTAAAATTCACTAACAAATCTGATGGTAGCTTGTAAAGGTTGAGTAGCCTCTAAAATAAATATTACATGTTCCTATGTGCTCTCCTTCATTTGCCCCAATTTCTTCCTTTCTTCCCTCCCGCAGAAGCTCCTTACAACATTTCCAAATTGATGGGGTGTAGTGAAGTGTGACTCTCAGCTATTTCCCATTCAGACAAAGAGGCCAGAGCAGATAAATTGCCATCTGCAGATTCTGGGAGCATCGGTTTCTCACTGTGGGTGTGCACATGTGTCTACAGATTACAGCGGGTAGAAAGCAGGGTGATATACAATCAAAAACATTTCACAAGCCTCATAAAGCTCTTATTGTTGTCGAACGCTGCTATAGCACATTACCTTCTGAATACTTGGCAGTCATTTTATTTGGTGATTCTTCACGTTTCCCTTGAGGTACCTGATGGGTAATTTTACAAATGAGGAATCTAAGACCCCCCAAGGAAATGAATACCTTTGGAAACATCATCAAGTCAGTCAGTGATACAGATGAAATTAGAACTCCCTGGCTTAAATGCAGTCGGTATCTGCTCCACTTTGCAAATGTGCCTCCTCAGCTGCTCAGGTAGGCAAGTGAGAGATGCTGTCAGATTAGCAGTGAGGAATGCATAAGCATGCCAGGCTTTCTCTACCTGGTACCTCCTGAGGGCTTGTTGCTATAACACAAGGAGGGTTTGAAAAAGTTGACTTCTTTTGAAAGCTATCTTACTTAACTCATTCAACTGAGCTGTTTCTTCAAATAGGAAATGAGGGATCAGCTATAGCTGCAACATATATTACTCTGGAACAAGCATCTCTAATCTGAAGTCCATGAACTTTTCTTTTCAATAATATGAATTTATTTCATGTAGTTGGCTTCCTTTGTGATCCTCTTTTTAAAAAATGCATTAAAAAAATCTGAGAAGGGGTCTGTAGGGTTTACTGGACTGACAAAGAGGTCCATGACACAAAATAAGGTTAAGAATCACCATTTTCTTTTTTTGGAGGGGGGAAGGTAGGGCAGTTGGGGTTAAGTGACTTGCCCAATGTCAGATGACTAGTAAGTGTTAAGTGTCTGAGGCCACATTTGAACTCAGGTCCTCCTGACTCCAGGGCCAGTGCTCTATTCAATGTGACACCTAGCCTCCCTAAGAATCACAATTTTCAAAATATAATAACATGTTTAGCAATATTAAACTGAAAGTCATTGGCAGACAAAACTTAAATTTAAAAGTTCACCAAATGTTTTTAAAGGGAATCCTCTCAAGTCTTTTACCTTGCCACACACCCTGAATTGCCTCTTCAATTTTGTTGGACCTTTGTCCACAAAACGAGAGCAATTTAGATAGTAGTTCTATTTGTGATTTGGTAGTATGAAGAAGTAGAAAGAATATTGAACTACCATCCTTTTGATCCAGGTTCATATCCTAGCTCTTACAAATATTAATTGTATTACTGTGGGCCAGTTAGTTAAGCTCTCTGACCCTCAGTTTTATTACTGAAAAACTATGATAATACTTATACTGACTGCCTTAGTAACCTGTTATAAAGAAAGTACTGTGTATGCTCTAAAGTGCTACATAGATGTGAATTTTTATTAGAAATCAGTATTAGTCCATTTTGCTTAAGTATCAACATTCTTAGGACCAGCTAGATGGCAGAGTGGATAGTTATGTGCTGGGCCTTGAGTTATTAAGAGTCATCCTTCTGAGTTCAAATCTGGCTTCAGACACTTACTAGCTGTTTGACCCTGGACAGATCATTTAACTGTGTTTTCCTCAGTTCCTCATCTGTAAATTGAGCTGGAGAAGGAAAAGGCAAACCACTTCAATATTGCTGCCAAGAAATCCCCAACTGGGGTCATGAAGAGTTGGACATGACTGAAATGACTGAACAATGATCATTCTTAGGACACACGGGAATATATAATGGCAAACAAACATTTTGGTAAGAAGTAAACTGGCACATATAGATCTGTGTTACAATCTTAATCCTCAAAGTAGCTCTACTTCCTCCCCACCCCCATCCTTCTTTCCAAAGTATTTTTCTTTTTTTTTAATAATTTGTTTATTCACTTTTAGTTTATTCAGTTCCACAATCCCTTGAGTTTCAGATTTTCTCCCCTCCACCCACCCATGGCAGCATGCAATCAAGTATAGGATCTGCAAATATTTTCACATTGTACATTAGTCTGGTTGTATAGAAGGGTTGTAACCAATGGAGTGAACAATGGGAAAAAAGAAACAAAACCAAACATGGAAAAGGACGAGAGCATGTAGTTTGCTTCAGTCTCCATTTAGACTCTGTCCTTTCTAGATCTTTCTCTGAATGTAGACATCTCCTTCCATCCTGAGTCTTTTAGAGTTGTCTTATAACTGTGCATTGCTGAGAAGAATCCAGTTTATCAAAGTCGGTTGTCACATATACAATGTGTCTGTGATTGTGTACAAATTCCTCCTGCTTCTGCTCTTCTCTCTTAGCATCAGTTCATATAAGCCTTTTCTTCCATATTTACCTGGAGTATTTCAGAAAAACAAAACCTGATGGATTATCATTAAATTATTCCAGGCTAGGCAAGCAAACTTAAGATTTCATAGTGAAACAATAGTTCTAGGCCCACTATAAGTAAAAAAAAAAATTTAAATCTCCCCACATTTTGAGGATGTTGTATAGTCTGATGAAAATACCACATCTTACAGGCTTACTTCTACTTCATCTGTCAATAGATTTGGTCAAGCCTTGAACTGAAAACTGAGCTCTGTATTCAAATATGTGAAAAACAATCATATGGAAGAAGGATTAAGCCTTTTCTGCTTCTCTCAATAAAAGAAAACTAGGAAAAGTAGAAATTTACAAAGAAGAAAATTTTGATTTTATGTAAGGGATATTTTCTTAATAAGTAAAACTATCCCAGAGGGTAATACATGTAGCAGGTTCCTACTTACTGGACAGTTTCAAGTAAAGACTTTATGAATACTTGTTGGAGATGTTGTTGGGGAGTTATTGGTTACAGGATGGACTCCACATTCATCCCTAAGGTTGCTTCTAACTCACTGAAAACGATTACATTTTTTCTCAGTTATTATATCAGCTAATCTTGATTATTATGGTAACTGTCATAGTAATAGATTACATTTATTATAGCCCTTTAAATCTTGCTAGGTACTTTACATATGTTATCTCATTTGATATAATCTTAACAACTCATTGGCTCAACCAAGAGGCAGCCTAATGATTAGATTGGTAACTGACCCAAACCAATCTGGAAATAGCAGATTCAGTGTCACATATATAAATCAACTGAATAACATACCCACAAGTCTACTCCTTTATTCATTCTCAGGCTGTGTCCATCTCATAAGTAACAGCATCAGCAATACAGAAACATTTCTTCAAAATTTACTGCCCAAAAAAACTACAAGAAAAGACAGTGCCTATTTTCCTTTGTTACATGATCTAGTTACTATGGAAACTGACAACCTAGGCTGGATCCAATTAATTTTTCAGAAAGTTAATCAGACAATTCATTTGAAGAAAGGGTCCCTAGACAGCTAGCAGACTGTTTTCTGCAATCACAAAACAGCATTATAATAATAATTGAATTAAGTTCCTTTTGTCATGTATTTTTCTGTAAAAATGACATCTGGATAGTGGTTTTTCTTTGCAAAGAACTTTACATGTGGTTTCATTTGATCCTTATGATGTTCTTTGAGATAAGATAGGAAAGTATTGTATTACCAGTGCTACATATAAGGAAACCGAGTCTCAGACATGTTACAGATCTATCAAAGTGTTGGTCTGTACATTACATAAGGGCAGAAACAAATGTTTTGATAAAATTGTATTCTTCCTATCATTTCCTCTTGGAAAGGACACATGTCACCATTACTGGAGGAGATACCATATTTCTTCCCTCTAACACATAATTAACAGGGCTCAAAGGAGAGGTTGTGGATGGGAGTAGTTCCAGATATTAGATTTTTTGATTCAAATTAAATTTCTGTTTCCATTCTATACTGCTGTCTCTCTCATCTAACAGGTGATTCAGATGAATAAGGGCAATTAAGCTTTATAGTTGAAATCACAACCCAGTTGAAGTATACTAGGAAAGCCCATTATTTGTACGATCACTACTGATGAATAGAAAATAATAAAAAAATAAAACTTTACCTCATTACTAAGCATGCAAATACCTTACCCCAGTCTGAGACTTGGCAACCAACCCAAATCAGTCCAGTATTCATTTCTACTGGAATATTGATTGAAGCTATGATTTTTGTTTTTTTGGTTTTTCTTTGCTTTTTGGAGGGGAGAATGCAGGGCAGTTGGGGTTAAGTGACTTGTCCAAGGTCACACGACTAGTAAGTGTTATGTGTCTGAGGCTGGACAGATGTGAACTCAGGTCTTCCTGACTCCAGGGCCAGTGCTCTACTTACTGTGCCACCAAGCCTCCCTGAAGCTATGATTTTTTTTTTTTAATGTAAGCAAAGATCAGTTATCATGGCCAAAGAATTATCAGTTAGTGGACAACCATTGAATTTTACTAAGCTGGTCCTCAGATAGTAGATATCATGTATCTCCAAGACTATTCAAAGGTGTTTTTTTTTTTAATCTTTCTAGAATCTATTGGAACTTATTATTTCCTGGCATTGCTTTCAACAACTCCAGATCAGAATAGTCATGTTGTGAAAAAAAAAATAGACAAGAAAAAAAAAACTCAAGTGAATAAGTTTTGCATGACCACACATGTATAACCTACATCAAATTGTTTGCCTTCTCAATGAGGAGGGGTGGGGAGGGAGGAAGAAAGAGAATTTGGAACTCAAAGTTTTAAAAATTAATGTTAAAAATTGTTTTTACATGTAGTTGAAGGAAAATAAAATTCTAAATAAAAGCTTAAAAAACAAATAAAAAACCCAAAACAACAACAACAAAAATCTAAATCACCTCTAAGCCATTATGAAGAATTAGAGTTGGACTTTTGTGCAAGCTACACACAAGCAACTTTTCAGAAGAATGCTGCTGTGAACAGCTTTCAAGCTTTCTGATTACACAGTATAGGGAACACTATTTATTCCATAACAAATCAGAGCAAAACATTCACAGAAATCAAAGTACAACATTCACAATGCTACAACTTATCACATATGATCAAAATACAGTATTCACAACAACTTTTCACAGAAAATGGCCACATAGTTTCCACCACAGTGGTCACAAAGTTTTGAACAAAGAATAATCATTTAGTAACTTAATCATTCAATCATAAAGTACAAAAGGTCAAACTTCTGCAATCATGGGGCACACTAAGTTACAAATCAATGACTTATTCAGTCATCAATCACTAAGTACAATAATTTAGTCATTCAATCATTCAGTCATCCTTCATCATTCACTCTTCAATCATCAGAAAATACACAGACCTTCCACCCCTAGGTCACTAGCAAATTAAAATTTCTTAATCAGTACACAATATCCAAGTAAAGTCTTTTTTCAGCTTGACTTAGGGTGGTTTCTCAGATTCCCTGGATACCCTTCCATGGTCCCAGATTCTAACTGGATTTACCAAACTGTCACCTGGGTTCAAAAGAAGATAGCTTTCAGGTCCTTGTCCAGATCTCTGTACAGTTGCTGCTCCACATTGGAACTCACATGTCAGGGTTCTCTCTTAGAGTGCCCTAACTTACCAGCAGAGGCAGCCAGTTACACACACAACTCAACGATGCTAGCGTATCTTTCAGGAACAGAAGAGTCATAGCTCTGAGGTCTAAACGGAAAAGTTTATTAAGGTCTCTCCATGGGGAAGCCTTAAAGCCATATACTAAGGCAGGCTTCCAAAGATACCTCCCAGCCCTTGGTCTTAAATAGACCCCAGATCCACGTACCACACGTGATAGAACTCAGCAATTACAAGGGTATGAAGGTCCCAAGGTGTGGAGACACCAATCAGGAACAGAGGGTATCCCCACACAAGAGAGTCCTGAGCAATGCAGTATCCCCTGGCCGGGGACAGTGTGATATGCCCTGACCTCCACGTGACCAAATTAATTCCCAGGCCTCAAACACTTCCCTGTGGCATAACACAACCACTTGCAATGTGAGCCTCACATAGCCCCTCTTTTATTTTGCACTAGGCGCTCACACTGGAGTGTGATCTGGGTTTTGAGTAGGCTCAAGGAGTTTTATCTAATACCCATGGGAATACAAAATAACAAATCAAGAAAACAAAGACTAGTAATCCAAAAAAAAAAAAACCAAACCAACAATCAGTTTTCAATCCCAGACCCATTATGACACGTTTCAACAAGTCAGCACGACATCCTGTAGGGACAAGACCCCATGGTCAGCACAACCCATGTCCCACATCAGTTCACCTAGGTCCATCCCATCGGCTGACAAACACCCGGTTGTATAAGGTCATACAGGTGGTGTGTAATGGCCTCCCACTGCAATCCAATGGCATTGTAAGGGGCGAGATTGACACAAATGGAAGTCCATAGGCAATTTTTAAAGTCCTGCCGGTTCAGTCTTTGTAGTACTGAAATAGTCCCTTTGCAAGAGTCAGTGACAGTCACAACAACTGAGGAACAGGGCACGGTGGAATGGAAGGCTGAAAGCACATCCCGGACAGGAGTCACAGCCATGAGGCTGGCCATATTGACAAAGCCTCAGTCCCAAGAGACAGTGTAATCAGAGTGAAACACAGCTGGTGCGTGGTCTTAGCTTGGCTTCTCCTCTGCCTCAGTCTCCCCTTGGGTCTCCTTTTCTTCCTCCGTTTCCTTTTGTTGCCTCTGTGTGATGACCCAGACCCTTTGAACAGCATACCAGCATGGCCCATGTTCTGTGGAGAGATAAACGTATCCCTCTCCCCCCATAGTTACCTCCCAAGAGCCCCTCCACACTTCCCTTAACCGGGGGCAGGACATCTAGCTGTCCTTTCTGGCACAAAAGATGTCTCATAGCCAGTGTCATTTTCGAATTTTGGTGATAGTGCCAGATCTATAGGTTTCTGTCTGATGGAGCCCCTTTTTTGTTTAGCTAGAATCACCTTTAGTGAATTGTTAGTACATTCACTATAGGTAAAGGTGTAAATACCTGGTTTTTCTATAGGGCATATATACATTACAGAATGCAAGTGACTTGTTTTAAACAAATTCCACATCTTTTTCATCCCAACAAAATTCAACTTAAATATTTGCTGATAGTAGTACTTCTTACACTGGAATTTTACTATAATTTAGCAATAACTGTTAACAAAAAATTTTTTGGCTTTTCTCTTCTCCTCACAGCTGAATGGAGAGGTTCATTTGCTTATCTAAACAAGGTGTGGGCTTCAGGGTGCCTCAGAGTTTTTTGCTAGTGGGCTCCTTGTAAGAACTTAAATTTCCTATTGTTTCTACAGCACTTTCTCTCTTAATTAGCTAATTTTACCTTGTCCTTTAGAGTCCATATTTATTCCTTCTTTGGCAAACTCCCATTTGCCTAAATGCCAATTAGTATAGTATTTTGATTTATCTTAGCACAAGGTTCTGAATGGTATTAATTCACTTTTTCACATTTCCCTTTAAATGACCAAAATAAGTTCAAATTGAAACTCAAAATTTTTCTCTTATAGGTGAGTCAGGGAATGGTTAATTACTTTTTTCTTTTCAATCCAAGGGAAAAATTCCCATATTATTTCTAATCACCTTTCCCTAACCCCACTTGGCCAGAGTGGAATGAAGGGAAGGGGATTTTTAAAACTTTGAAAGTCTTAAAACTTCTGTTTATACTTTTTTGACAAAATGACAAATGACTCTCACACACTCGCTCACATAGAGACAAAGACAAAACAGAGAGACACAAACAAAATGGATCCAAAAGCTTCATATAGAATTTATAGGAGATCTCCTAAAAATTTTTTTAAAAGTTGCTATCTCTCCAGATAGTAATGAAATCCAGGTGAAACTTACTTGATAACATTAGAAACAGCCGTGTTAAACCAATGCATTCATCCAAGCCACCTCTGGCACTTTTCAATTCTAATGCTAAACATATCATTAATATACTCCACAAAAAAATAGCAGAAATTGGGAAATACTGGAGTCCCTCCTTCTCCCATATTAATTGAAATCGTGATGCCGAGGTGACTCTCTCCCATCCTGGCCACCTGGATCTCAGCCAGCAGAGACCGCATCTCCTCATAGGTGATGGGTACTTTAGCCTATAGCCACTTGTATGATCTATTGTGGGATCCACAAGAGGGGTGCATGCATTGTAGAACAAAATGACCTGACCTGTCACAATCAAAGCAAGCCTGATCCTCAAACACCCGCAAGCTTTTATGCAAAGCAGCAGCCATGGAGAGACCTGTAAACTATCTTTCACAAATTTTTGTGCCCTTTTGGGCGAGAAGTTCAAGCCTTGCTTTTCAAGCATCTCAGTCTGTTTAGCATACACCTCCAAATCTTGAGCCATACGTGTTATCCCCTACCCTGGGCTCTGGGCTAAGTCCTGAAGCAACTATTTCCAGGCTCTTCAGTCCTCTCAAAGAGCATCCTCTTTGAGAGGTCTCTCTGCCAGCCTTCCTATCATCCCTGCCAGTTCCTGATGTCCTTGTTCGGGTGCATTTGTCAGGATTCTCTCTTAGAGTGCCCTAACTTACCAGCAGAGGCAGCCAGTTACACACACAACTCAAGGATGCTAGCATACCTTTCAGGAACAGAAGAGTCACAGCTCTGAGGTCTAAACGGAAAAGTTTATTAAGGTCTCTCCATGGGGAAGCCTTAAAGCCATATACTAAGGCAGGCTTCCAAAGATACCTCCCAGCCCTTGGTCTTAAATAGATCCCAGATCCATGTACCACATGTGATACAACCCAGCTGAACAGAATTGTGAGAGGGGGAGTGCAATTACAAGGGTATGAAGGCCCCAAGGTGTGGAGACACCAATCAGGAACAGAGGGTATCCCCACACAAGAGAGTCCTGAGCAATGCAGTAT
>CM053585.1:458476140-458514940 GCA_028646515.1 Pseudochirops corinnae
CTTTTCCCCCTGAACTAGGTAAATAATATGTTTGATTAAAGTAAGCTTGTTAACCCATTTTGAGTTGCTTTCCTTTAGAAAAGCAGATCTAAGAACCTGTGCTAGTAGCTGCCCTAGGCATGCTAGGGTGCTTGTTGTTACAATAGACAAGGCTAGCAGGGGACTCTGTAAACAGAGAATGGAATATTTTCTTCATTGTGAAACTAACTGGCTTGTACAGAGATCAAGCTTTGACCCAGCCCTTTTGCACTGTTATCGACCCAACTGAGCTAACCAGACTAGAAGAGTATTATTCATGTTAGTGAAAGAGAGAGGAAAAAAAAATAATAAAGTTGTCTAGGGTCTTTCTTGAATGCAATACAAATAGAGTGTAAGCATACTGTAAATATCATTATTTATATAATTCAAACACAAATATATTCTCTTTTATTCTAGATGTTCAAAATTTAGAATTTCATGAAATGCAGGCAAATTGCTGTGTTCTTTATTCTTCATAAAACTAAGAAAAAATACCCTGACTTTAAGCTATAAGCATTTCTTTAAATAGAACTCCTATTACAATGGTTTTCTTTTTTCAACCTTAACACCAATTTAAATATACACAAAATGTGAAATCCTAGTAGTAGACAGAAATATCAGTTCAATATTTCATTTTTTTTTCTATGAAGTTGGTCCTGGTATAGATGGAACCAAATAATGCTTTATTTTTAACTTTGACTTACTATGGCAGGTTTGAAGTAAACCTTTTCCACTCTTTAATATGGTTTTCTTGAAGATATTAAAACATGCTCATGATAGTTCACAATGCATGGCATTTAAATCTTAGGACATTTTATCTAGATTATAGAAAAATTAAAAGGGAGTTCTGGGAAAGTATACATTTATTATTCTTCCAAAAATGAGGTCTGGGAAAAAACTGATGTGGTTAACATTTCAATATCCAAACCATTTCAAAGAAATGCTAGAATATCAGGGGGAAATGTCCATTATCTCTTGGTCATGTCCAATAATGGGAAGCTAAATAGCTTCAAGGCTTTAGGTCTTGTTCTTCAGAATGATCTATCTTATCTGTATGGACAAGAAACTCCTATTTATTCGTGTATTATTCTCTCAAACATGGTGACAACAAATAGATACATATCCTTGTTACTGGAAGGATCCAAGAACTGGCTTAGTACATCTCTAATGCTGTTAGACCCAGAATAGATGGCATAATTTTAAATTCTGAAAATTCAAGGAATTGTTTTGTTTTAAATATAGGTTTTATTGACACTTTTGGTTTTTACATTTCCTATACTCTGCCTCATACCTCTTCTCTCCACCAAGAGAGTTAATGTGTATGTGATACACATATATAATATACATATATGTATATTATATATGTGTGTGTGTGTGTGTGAGTATGTGTATATGTGGGGAGAGAGAGAAAGAGAGAGAGAAGAAATAGAGGGGAATTTTGCATTATATTCAAAATTCCACACTGTGGACAAACACTTTTGTAAAGAAAAGGGAGGGGGGGGGATGTTCTTCTCTTCTATCTTCTCTGGGCCTTGGCTTAACCTCCATAATTTTGGAGTGTTCAGTTTTGATTGTTTCGTGGTCTTTCTTTCCCTTTGCATTTTTTTAGCTATTGTTTAGATTTATTTCCTGACTTTACCAAGAAATGTCAAAAAGTGACCTCAATTCTTTGCTAGTTGGAAAACAATTTGCTTGGGGGCAGAGGCAGAGCCGAGATGTTGGAGTATCATGTAGAAGTAAAGTCAAGCTCTCTTTTACAACTCCTCCTCAAAGATCTAAAAAAATCACTAGGCATAGTCTTAATCTGTAAATCCTAGGAGGGTAAAAAAAAAAATCCTCAGTGAATCATTTTTTCCATCTTGGTTTGGGATAAGGAGATTGGCAGAGAGACTTTTGGACATGGGTCTGGGTCTGGCCATAAAGACTTGAATTGAATATTACAGCACAGAGATTGGATAAAGGGCATAGGCTATGTATCATGGCAAGAAGAGGCCCCAGAGCCATACTGAAGGGTCCAACTTTGTGCAGGTTGCAGGAATGGGTGCTAAATGGCAGCTCTGTTCCTCACTACTCAGTTATGGGTCACAGATTCAAGGCAGACTAAAGAGTAGATCTCTGCCTATGGGTGGCAGTCAAAGGTGAGGAGAAATTGTGAGCTCAGTACTGTGTACTGTGCAAGAAACAAGTTCAGAAGCCAGGAGCAGCTGTGTGGGTCTGACCCCTAGAGTGGTTCAGGCCTCTCAGATCCAGCCCCTAGTCCTAGTTTGAAGCCTGCAGCAGAATAACTGGGTCAGGAATATCAAACCCAAAGTGAGCCTGTAGTTTTGACACTGAACTCCTAGAGTTTTCTAGCTAACTGATAACGGCTTACAGAAATCAAACCAATATCCCTCAAACACATTTATGCAAAAATTTTAAACAAATTATTAGTAAGTAAACCATAGCAGTATACCTTAAAGCCTATACATTATGACCAGATTGAATTTATATCAGGAATTCAGAGCTGGCTTAGTATTGGGGAAATTATAAATATAACTAACCATATTAACATGAGGAATAACTGAAACCATGTCATTGTATCATTAGAAACAGAAAAAGCTTTCAGCAAAATACAACACCCATTTCTGTTAGGAAAAAAAAAATACTGGAAGCATAGGGATAAATGGAGATTGTTTTAGAGAAATTCTGAGAAATAAAGTTCTGAGCATGATCAATTTATGAGCAGGGCTAACATGTGTCGATAAATGGGGTCAAAGGACTCCTCAGTGTCCCAAGGACTGGAATTAAGGACTGACAGGGCCTTTTGTAGTGAATAACAAAACAACAGCAAAATCTCACCAATATAGGCATGTTTTATTCGGATGAACTAGATCTTTCAATGAGGAGGTGGGACAAGTGTCATCATAGCTCCTCCATTTTGCATCATTGGGAGATGAGTTCAGTTCTCAGGTGATTGGAGGTTATGGGATTAGTCTGCAGCCACTTGGAGTTAGTCCAACAGTATAGATTGATGAGATTGACCTTTAGGTTAAGCAAGCTTCTCTAGAATACGGAGGAGGGAAGAAGTTGCAAAGATTGAGGGATGAGTCAAAAGACAAGGGTGGACATACAAGTCCCAACACCAAAATGAGACCCAAGTGACCTGAGGTTGTCTGAAACAGAAGAATAGAATTGTGGCTCAAGTGACTTGAAGTTTCCTGAGTAAACTCACGAGGATAAGGAACAGGAAGAGGAAATATTAAATCTCGTTTGATTAAATCTTAACAAAATAGAATTAAAATCAATTTCAAATGTCATAAGATTTCTTTGATTGCCTTAACATAAGTTGTATCTGTTTAAAACCAAGAGCTAGCATTATCTTTTAGGGGGATAAACTAGAAGTCTTTCAAACAAGATCAGTGGAAAAACAAAAGTCTCTATCACTATCAGTATAGTCCCAGAAATACTACCTATTAGAGTAAAACCAAAAAAATTGCTTGAATAAGCATAGGCAAAGGAGAAACAAAACTGTCACTTTATGTAGATAATATAGTGGTTTTCTTAGAGAATCTTAGAAAACTCAGCTAAAAGATTAATTGAAAGAATTAACAATTTCATCAAAGTTACAGGATATATAATAAATCCATAAAATCATTAGCATTTCTGTATATTACTAACAAAATCCCACAGGGAGAGATGGAAGGAGAACTTTCATTTAAAATAACTGGAAAAAGTGTAAACTACTTCGTTTCATATTTGACATACACAATAACTATGTGAATGTGGTGACAGCATTCATTCTATTTTTAAAAAGATAGATCTGAATTGTTGGGAAATTAGGAATTTCTGGTGGAGAGGCCAAGTCAATATAATTAAAGTTGTAATACTATCTAAATTAGTTTAGTTATTCTGTATCCTACCAAAGTACCAAGGGATAAAATTATTGTCCTAGAAAAATATAATGGACATAATTCACTGGGAGGAACAAGAGGTTAAGACTTCCAAGCATAAAAATAACAACAACAATTAGAAGATGAAGGAAAGGATCTAGCACCACTATACCTTAAACTATGCCATTAATCAATAATCATCAAAATAATTTGGTACTTGTTAAGAAATTGATCATTGGAATATATTTGGTACACTATATATAGAAGAAATCAAGGCAAATAACCTGTTTCATAATCCCAAATCTATTGAGATAAGAACCCACTTTTTAAAAAAAATGAGATGCTATTGGGAAAATTTGAATATACTCGGGAAGAAACTAATTAGAGACCAATATCTCCCACTACATACCACGATAAGATTCAAATATATGCATATTTATCTATATATATTTTACTTTTATATATATATTTCAAATATATATATGCATATATATATATATATATTACTTCTATATAAAGGAAGACATCACAAATAAATTGAAGGAGTAAGGACAGAATTACATGACAGATCTAAGGATAGAGGAAGGATTCATAACCAAACAAGGGATAGAATCGAAAAAGTAAAATGGATAATTTGGATCACATATTTTTAAAGGTTTTTGCATAAACTAAATGAATGCAGCCAAAATTAGAAGAGAAGCCTATAAATGGGGGAAACCTATTTTTTTTTTAGCAAACTTCTTTGGTAAATGTCAAATTTTTAAGATATATAAGGAACCAATTTAAACCTAATAAATTTAAATGAAAAGAATAGTGTTCATTTTCGAATTGGGAAATGATCAAGGTATATAAATGGGCATTTTCAGAGGAATTAATCAAAGCCCTGCTGGTGGAATTATGAACTAGTTTAGCCATTCAGGGAACCAATTTGGTACTGTGTCCCCAAAGTTATTAAACTGTGCATATTTTTTGACTCAGTGATACCACTACTAGGCCTAAACTCCCAAAGAGATCAAAGAAAATGGGTAAAGATCTACATGTTTAAAAAATATTTATAGCAACACACTCTCTCTCTCTCTCTCTCTCTCTCTCATGTGTATGTGTGTGTGTGTGTGTGTGTGTGTGTGTATGTGTGTGTGTGTGTGTGTGAGTGAAGAAATGGGAAGTGAGGGGGGTGCCCAGCAATTGAGAATTGGCTAAACAAGTTATGGCATTTGAATGTTATGGAATATTATTATGGAAAATTATTAAGGGGATCGTTTCAGGTGAGACTTTATGAACTGATGCAAAATGATGTGAACAAAACAAGGAGAACAATTTACAGACCTCAACAATGGTGCAAAGACAAAAAACTGTGAAAGATTTAGGAACTCTAATCAATACAAGGACCAATTATGGTTCCAGAATATTCATGATTAGACTTGCTACCTACTTCCCAATAGAGTAGTGATGGACTCAGATTATAGAATGGTTCATATTGATTTGGACATGGCAAATGTAGAAATTTGTTTTGCTTGAATGTAATAGATGATTTGTTTTTCTTTCTTTCTTAGTGGTGGGGAGAGGAAAACCAGGTTGGAAGAAGAAGAAAAGTTCATTTTATTTACAAAACAAAATTTCATTTTTAAAATATCTTGATTGGTAGAAAAGTCTTATGAGTCTTATTCTTTCATGAACTTCTATTTATGTAGCAAGAAAGGGCAGACAGGTGAAGAAGAAAGACTTTCAGTTTGGTATTGTATACCTATTTTTAGATTATAAACAAGCATAATTTTATTTCACTCAAAAAGATAAATTATTTCACTTAAAAAAAGCTTTATGATGAATTTTTTGTGATTCTATGGCAATGACCAACTGCAAAATTGCAAAACAGATGGAATTTGTCTTTTTTTTTATCCTGTCTTTTCTTTTGTTCACGTTCCTTTTTCCCACAAGGGTGTGCACACCATACCCTTTATTCTTTACTCTGTGTTATGTTATCACTGGGCCTGCCTTTCAAATAATCCCAAGGAGGTATTAGCTGCTAAGAGCTCATATTCATCATTTGCAAGATGAGGAGGGTAGACAAGATCACTGATAGCAAACTCAAAAAGAAATAGGGGCCACTAAACTGTACATAAGGATCCCTGTGGGACACAGATTGACTTTGTTTTATGTGGGTCTCTTATTGGACACCTCTGGACAAGATGATCTCTAAGGGCGTATACTGCTCGAACAATATATGAGCTTATAATATCACATTGTTTCCTCTTCTAGGAATATTTGCATTTTTATGGGGGATTTTGGAACATGGAAAAGCCAGCAAGTCTCAAGAAAATAAATAGTGGTAGGAATTTATACAAGGAGTGATATATTAGGAGCAACTAGGTGGTACAGTAGATAGAATGCTGACATTGGAAGACTTGAATTCAAATCCTGCCTCAAACAAATAGTAATTGTGTGGGTGTGGCCCTGGGCAAGTCACTTAATCAACCTCTGCTTCCTCATCTGTGATATTAGGATAATTACAGCACCTTTCTTACTAAGTTGTTATGAGAATTAAATAAGATAAGATTTGTAAAATACTTTTCATACGTGGAAGGGCTGTATTGCTGTTTAGCTGTTTTCAGTCATGTCTGACACTTCGTGACCTATTTGGGGTTTTCTTGGCAAAGATACTGGGGGAGTTTGCCATTTTCTTCTGTAGTTCATTTTACATATGAGGAAACTGAAGCACACAGGGTTAAGTGACTCACTCAGGATCATACACCAAGTAACTGTTTGAAGCCAGATTTGAAAACTGACTCCAGGGCCAACGCTCTAACCACTGCACCACCTAGTTGACCTGAAATGTTACATAATTTTTTTTTTTATTATATGGGGACTAGAAAGGGCTTTTAAATGTTGCTTTAAATAGTATCATAAGTTTGGCTTTAGAATGTGGTCTCTTAGAAGGCCCCCTCATACCTCAGCGAGCTATTTCCTCTAGCTTCGTGTTGGGCTGCTTCTCTATCTTTGTTTGTCATTATTTTACCTGGAGCTTCTCCGTTCCACCTCAAAACATTTCTAAGCTTAAAGCCACCATCCTGCTTATGTAACTCCTACTTCTACCCCCAAATCAATTACTTTCTGTTTGCAATCTCAGAATTTCAAGAACAGAAGTGATTGAGAAGAAAGTCAAGAGTAACAATAGCTCCACTGTCAATAACAGAAAGAAAGGGTAGGAAAAAATATTAAACTACTGCCTGAAATTAAAAAAAAAAAGTTCGCATCAAGACATACAATAAGATTTGAAACCAATTTACCAAGAGCTTGCTCAAGGCCCTCAAACAACATTAAGTAATTTATATCAAATAGGGTTGAAGAGATACATGATAGAAAGCAGGCTGTACATATTAACTAAATGGAGAAGTCAAGCTTCAAGAAATGGAAAGGAGCATTTTCCAAGAGACACTAAAGGAAGCCAAGGAAATGAAGATAAAAGAGCTGATGTGCAAGGTGAAATATCAGTTTATGAAAAGCATTACTATAGGAAAGAAAAAAAAAGGTTTGTGATCTGACAGTAGCTTGCAAATGAATTGGGGTCACCGTATTTCTCTTCTATTTGAAATAGCTGGAGTTTTGAGTGGAACACGATTCCTTTGAGATACAATGATTGATGATTAAGGCCATCTGGTGCAAATCTGAAGAAAGTTTTCCAAAAAAGCATGGAAGTATTAGTAGCAACATGTAAGTGCATGAAAACTCTGTTATAGCCCTAACCACAGAGAATATTTGGAATCAATGGCAGTCAAGACTTGTCTTCTAATTCCTGCATTGCTGAACCACAGAATACATAATGAAATAACAAGCTTCCCTTGGCCCCAGATACGAAGGTAAAGGCAGGTTACTAAGAGCCAGGCTGTGACAAATGCTAAGGTCATAAAGCTCTCTTTCATTAAGTCCAGTATTTCTCTTACTTTGAATTACCTGAGCACTTATTTATATCAGGGCTTAAGAGTGACCATAAACAGAAAACTAATTTTAGCAGACTCATTAAGCAAGGTTATGTTTATACTGATGTCACATTTCTGGGAAAAGAGCACTGGGCCGGGAATGGGAAGAGCTTGCTGTTAGCAGGGTTACGCAGGTCTGTCAGCTGAGCTGTGGAAACAAAGCCAAGTACTTAGGGTTGTTTCATAGACGACTGACATTTGCAGCATATTCAGTAGGGTACTGAAAGAGAAGGAGTGCTTCCACTTACTGATATATTCAGACTGGCCATTGAACTCTTGTTATTGAATGTTTATGTGTTGAAAAGGCAGGCTCAGGAAAAGTAAGACTAGTGGCCTGCAAAGAAGTGTGTCTGGGTATATTTGTCCACTTAGTATAATTCCTAGAGCTCACACCTCATGTGGTCAGGTGCTTTAGAGGACAGTGCTACCAGCAATTTCACCTGTGACTGACCTGTAGTCACCTGAGGAGGCCTGCCCAACCTGAGGCCAGGATATCACCACTAACACCAGATTTTAGAATTGGCTTTACCCTTATTTTAACCTGCAACTAGGTGCTTCCAAGCCTATTGGGGTGGCTAAGAGAGAAAAACTCTTGCATCCCTGTGATTTTTGACTTGGACCCTAGAGGGTGACCACAATAACTGCCTCCAGAGCCTCCATTGTTTTCCACCTCCTCTGCTGGGCCCTGACTGGGGGAGGAGCTCTCCAGCTGCAATTGGGTCCACCATGGGGGTGGAGGGGTGGTTGCTGAGCAGTCCCCTGCACTCTGACTGAAATTCTCCTAGACCTGCCCATCTCAGGACACTAACCACAGGATCTCATCACTGTTGCTGAGAGCCCCTCCCACGAGTCTAGACACATCTGAAACCAAGCAGTAACCAATTACAGCACCTCCCATGCTGATACTCACCTGCTCTCCTTTGAGTAACCGGATGTCCCATATACTCCCACTCTGCCCAGGGAACCAAGAATAATCTTCACTTGCACTGATTGGACAATAAATATGTAAGTACCTTTCTTCTATCCATTATTGTAAATCTTCATGAAAAAAGTATAAATTATCTTACGAATTGTGTAATACATTTTAATCAATTTGTTTAACTCTTTATGTAGACAGTTTCCACAGCCCTCCCCCCCATTTTTTGCCTGGAGTCCAAAACCCCTAGGGGCAGCCCCACCCATTAGTAGTATTTTCCCTTTGCTGGTGTTCCAGACGCCAGGAAAGGCAATTAGGGTACTGACTGTGCATATTTCATTTTCTTGCATTTCTTTTCAGCTGTCTATGCTTGGTTTGATACACTAGAACCGGAGTACTGCTATATGACAGCACTGTCCCTGATCAATATGTACTCCAAATTCCGCTGAAGGTTATAAGCCTAATAAATTGTCCTCAAGCTCTTCTATTTACTTATAGATGTGTGTGAGAAATGATGCTGTGTGACCTTAGGCAAGTAACTTAAGTTAGTCATCAATAAGCATGTTTTAAGTACCGTATATTAGGTACTGTCCTAAGTATTAGGATGTGTGAAGAAAGGAGAAAACAAAACAAAAAAGGCCTTCCTCTCAAGGTACTCAGTCTGAGGAAGGAGAAAACACATAAACTGCAATATACAGATTTATACAGCAGTTTGCAATTTATACAGAAATATACAAGATTTACACAGAATAAACTGGGGGTCTTCGCAGAGGAGAATACTAAGATTGAGGAGAACCAGGAAAAGCTTCAGGTGAAAAATGGGGCATCAGTGAGACTTGAAGGAAGTCAGGAGGTAGAGAAGGGGACAGAGAGTGCCTGGTACAGAAGATAGCCAGAAAAAAAAAAAGCTCAGAGGAAGGAGATGTCATGATGGATTCAGCAAAGGAAACTGAGAAGGAGCAGTGTGAT
Source organism: Pseudochirops corinnae (assembly GCA_028646515.1). Lineage (NCBI taxonomy): Eukaryota > Metazoa > Chordata > Mammalia > Diprotodontia > Pseudocheiridae > Pseudochirops > Pseudochirops corinnae. Next base: position 458,485,887 of record CM053585.1, read on the forward strand.
AGGTAAAAGAAGCATAAGAGAACAGGGTCATGAACATGTAGAGAACAGAGAGTATCTGCTTGACAGTGTCAAAGGCTTGAGAGAAGTCAGGAAGGTTGAGAACTGAGAAAAGGCCATTATATTTGGCCTATCTAGTTCTTGGTTTCCATGTCTCTAAAAGTAAGATGTTCAATTAAACTAACTGGAATGTCCCTTCACTCATCTGTTTACTATAGGCCAAACATATATAGTGAGGTATATTTTTCATTGAAAGAAAAAAAAAGTCTCTTTCCCCAGGTATCAATTATTTACCCAGCAAACAACAATGGAGTGTATCCTTTGAGGGACACAATTGTATTCTTCACCAAAATGGCTCTAGGTAGGGCCATTAAGCAAACAACAATGGAGTGTATCCTTTGAGGGACACAATTGTATTCTTCACCAAAATGGCTCTAGGTAGGGCCATTAAGAAGACTGTGCTAATGGTGAACTTCATACAGTAAATTTTTAAAGCAGTAGTTACAAGATATTTTTTTCAAAATAGAAATATTTTCCCTTTTCATGCATATTATTTCATTCTTTGGCCATAGCATGTACAGCTTCTCATGATTTCACACTTACCTTAAAATTGTTCTTTAGTTATGTTGTACTCTTATGTCTTGTCTCTAAGAACAATGATTTGTCTTGCCCTTTTGTGTTCCTTGGAGAAACTAGCATATAGTTGGGAAAAATAAGTACTTGATGTATAATTGCTGAACGGAATGGAAATATGAAAGGTTGAGTGTGTATCTGCTTTTTCTTAGATAGTTTTAAAGCTGTTTCCTGTGCTTTTTTTCCACTAATTTAAAAGACCTCAAGTAAGATTTTTTACCTTTTCTTTAAAATATCTTTCTGGTATTTACTCATAAATTGAAGACCTACACAACTATTTTCACAGTCAGAATTCCAGATCATTATTTATAACATTGCATTTTGTGAGTATGTTAGCCCTTTATAGACAACTATTGCTCTTTCCTTCAAAACCACATGTTGTAATCAGGATCTACTTAGGTTTGCATAAAAAAGACATCTACAAATCTCAGTTGTCCTTTTTTTAGCTCAGTTTTAGTCTGCTTATTTTTTTGGTCAGAATGAATACTCCTCTTGGCAATATGGTTAAAAAGGAGTCTCAACAGGTCATTTTATGATTTTTATCCAGGGATTGGATTTTTTAAATATTTGATAAATATTCATAGGTTTAGAACTGGGGAAAATACCTTACAGGTCATCTATTCAATTCATATTTTGCCTAGAAGGAACCTGAATCTCTGTGAGGAGACCTAATTTATTTTATTTTTGTACTTAAAAGATAGGTCTTTATTTTGGGAAGAAGCTTCAGGTCATTAAAAGAATTTTGTCATTTCTTAAAAGCAGCTCATCCCATCCTCCTCCAGGTTTATTTTGGTCCAACTCATTTCTCATTTGCAATGTCTGTATATTTTTAATGATAGATGAGTTCTTCAGTTTGGATAGACACCTACATGCCATAATCTGGAAAAAAGACCTTCTTCATTCATTTGGTTTTATTTGTGCCACATTCTGGGGCTTGATGCCATCAGGATAACTCCCATAAATAGGGGCATCTAGAGGAACTCACAATCTTTTTTTTAAAATCTTACTTAATATTTTACTTTCCTAATTACTTGTAAAAATAATTTTAATAATTTTTTTTCAAATTTTGAGTTCCAAATTCTCTCCCTCTCTTCTCCTCTCATTGAGAAGGCAAGCAATTTGACATAGGTCATACATGTGTAGTCATTCAAAAACATCCCCATGTAAGTTGTTCTGTGAGAGAAGACATAAACAACAACAAAAAAAACCCTGAGAAAAATAAAGAAAAAGCCTCTTTGATCTGCATTTAGGCTCTACCAGTTCTTTCTCTGGAGGTGGATAGTGCCTTTCATCATAAGACCTACAGAATTGTCTTGGATCATTGTATTGCTCAGAATAGGTAAATTATTCATAGTAGATCTTCATGCAATATTGCTGTTATTTGTACGATGTTGAGGAGAGGTAATTTAATGAAGTTGATATAATGTGAAAATTAGAATACAGCTCTACTGACTACAAATGCAGAACTTTTGCTATGCAATTATTTAACCTCTAATGAATACATGGATTATTTATTTTACCTCCTTAGACTGGACAGATTGCAATATTCCATGTACCTGAAAGAATAGGGCTGTTAGGCTAATCATACTTCACCTTACAAAAACATCCCTGAAGGAGATAGAAAGTAATGATACCAGCATATTATTTTGCAAAAGCTTCCTCATCAGGACAATTTATAGAGAATTAAGAATACCCTGTCAACAAATGGATGTCTCAAAGAAAAACGATTTAGTAGAAAACAATCTCACTGAGAACAGGGTTGATTCATTTTTGTGTTTGTGTCCCTAGCGTTTAGCACAGAGTCTAGAAGATATAGATGATCAATACTTCTCAAATTGATAAGAAATTTGAATATTTGTTCTCAGCTAGGATATATTGAACAGTGATGCCTGGGCTCTGTGCCATAACATCTGAATTTGTAACTTGGGTAAGGGAGGTTGAGAAGAAAAAATACAGATACATTATGAAGCAACAATAAATATAGTTGATGTAGATTGTAAGAATACTAGAATGGCCAATAAGATCATTAAGTGACTAGAGTCAAGTCAAATAGAAAACAAAACAAAATTTGAAACTAAGAAGTAACTACTTAAGAGATTTCATTAAAGAATCTTAGAGAAGTACTTTGGTGAGGAAAGGAAGCATTAAAAAATCCTAAAGGAGAAGGAAAATTTGTATACAAAAATATTTATAGCAGCTCTTTATGTGAGGGCAAAGAATTGAAAAGTGAAGGGATGTCCGTTAATAGGAGAATGTTTGAACTAGTTATGATATAATTTTCCTTCCTTCTTTCCTCCCTCCTTCCTTCTCTTTTTCCTTCCCTTCTTCCTTCCCTCCTTCCCTCCCTCCTTCCGTTCCTTTCTCCCTTCCTTCCTCCCTTCCTTCCTTCCTTCCTTTTTTTCTTTGCTCACTTCTTCCTCCATTCCTCCCTCTCTTCCTTCTTCCTTTTCTCCCTTCTTCCCTCCCTCCCTTCTTTCCTTCCTTCCTTTCTTCCTTTTCCAATACTACTTCATATGATATATGATTGTGAAGGAATACTACTGTATTATAAGAAATGATGAGGGGGACGGTTTCAGAAAAATCTGGAAAGACATCATGAATTGATGCAAAGTGAAGTGAACAGAGTCAGGAGAACATTGTACATAGTAATAGCAATATTGTAATCATGATCAACTGTTAAAGACTTAGCTCCTCTGGTCAATGCAGTGATCCAAGACAATTCCAAATGATGCATGGTGAAAAACACTATTCACCTTCAGAGAGAAAAACGATGAATTTTGAGTGCAAATTAAAAGTATATCTTTTCCTTTTTTTTTTTTTTTTTGCCTTTTGGTAATATCATCCTACTAAATAAAGTTGAGTTTCACTAAAAATCCCAATTGTGTTTTTTTTCTTTTTAGATTTCAGATAAACTGCTATTTAGTCACACCTTCTTTACTTTGTATTTGTGAAGGTGATTTTCTGGATCCTGATGAAAGATTTTTGTTCAGTCTTATTCAATTTGATCTTATTTGATTTGGCTCATCATTTAGGCCTGTCGATGTCTTTAAAAATCTTGACTTTATTATCCAAGTTTAGAGTCACCCTCCCCCAATTTTAGCGTCATCTGCAGATCTGATAAGCATATTGTTTTTATTAGAGTCACTGATAAAATTGTTAAATGATAGCAGAAGTCCAAGTGAAGATTTTTGCAGTCTTCCCTAGACATTTTCAACATTCTCCTAGAACGGTGATTACTGTTGGCTTTTGAATGGCTTCCAGCCATTCATTCAGGTCCAAATCCACCTAATTATATTTTCATCTAGGTCTGATCTTTACATATTCCCCACAAGAATAGCATGAGAGATTCCATCATATACTGTCCTAAAACCTCAGAAATTGATATCAGCAGCATTCCCCAAACTAGTAATTACCCATTTTGGTAATTTTCAGGAAGTAAATGATATTCATCTGATATGAACTTAAGGATATTTACTGTGGAGAAGAGAAGACTTAGTAGGGACCTAATAGCTGTCAAGCACTTCAAGAGCTATAGGATAAAGGGAATATGTAGCCTTGGTCACCTTGGCCCAAAAGACAAAACTTTGAATAATGGACAGAATTTTTGAAAAGGTACATTTAGCTTTAATCTAAGGGCAAAATGTAATATTGGGATTTTCCTCACTAGAAATTTACAAACAAAGACTAAATGACTGACTACTTGCATTTGTTCCAGAAGAATTTTATTCAGGTATAAGTTGGACTCAATTGTTTAATAAATCAACAAATATTAATTAGATGGCCTTTGAAATTTTGAGATCCTTTGAAGGTCAGTTCTTACATTTATTGATGTTTTAATTTTGTGGTCTTCATTTCCAAAGGTATCCCTGCAAGGATTAAAAACAAACAGAAGAGAGGGGAAAGGCAATTCACTGATCCTAAACAACATACTAACTGGGCTTGATATCATTTTCAGTGTTCCACATCAATAATCCTTCTCACCTCTATCAAGAAGGGAGGGAACTGTATATATTTTGTATTTTCTTCAGGGCCAAGTTGGATTGATTATTGTACTTATATGCCGTTCAGTTTTGAAGTGGTTTTATTCTGGGGATGGTGGTTGTTTCTCCATTTACCTTTCTATAGTCATTGTATAAATTATTTTACAGTTTCTATTTACTTTATTCTGCATCAGTTAATGTCTTCCCATGCTCTTTCTGCATTTTCCATAGTCATTATTTCTTATGACACAGTAATATTCCATCATGCATGCCAATTTATCATTCTACAACTGATAAATATTTGCTTTATTTCTTGTCATTATAAAAGATTTTGCTAAAAAGATTTTGGTTTATATAGGACCTTTTCCTCTTTGGTTATCTTGCGATGTGTGCCCAATAATGTGATTTCTGTGTCTAAGGGTCACTTTTTTTGTTGACTTTTTAAAACATAATTCCTTTCTAAATGATTCTATCAGTTCATAACTTCAGTAATATTATCTATGAAATCTATAAATTTATTCCTATTAATTCCTCTTTTTTCCATTTGATTAAAATATAGATATTTTTCTCTCCCCCTTACTTTACCTCATCATTTTGGAAGAAAAAAAAGAAAAACAAAATCTTTGTAACAAATATGCAGAATTAAACATAGAAAATCCCCCCGTTGACCATATCCAAAAATATGTAACTCATTTTGACTTTATTTTCCTTAATTAACAGATATAATGGTCGACCATTATATTATTCAGGGTTCTTGAGGCTTTCAAGTTGTTTTTTTTTTTTTGGAAACTTTTTTCTTTCTCTTTTTTTTTTTTTTTTTGAGGGGGGAAAGCAAGATGGTTGGGGTTAAGTGACTTGTCCAAGGCCACACAGCTAGTTAAATGTCAAGTGTCTGAGGTCAGATTTGAACCCAGGTCCTCCTGACTTTAGGAATAGTGCTCTATTTACTGTGCCACTTAGCTGCCCGAAACAATAGCTACTTTTTTTTTTTTTGGCAGGGGGAAAGGCAAGGCATTTGGGGTTAAGTGACTTGCCCAAGGTCACATGGCTAGTAGGTGTTAAGTGTCTGAGGTTAGATTTGAACTCAGGTTCTCCTGACTCAAGGGCCGGTGCTCTATTCACTGTGCCACCTAGTTACCCCCAAGTTGTTTGTTTTTACAACGTTATTGTTGTATGAATTGTTCTCCTAGTTCTGCTCTCTTCATTCTGTGCTAGTTTACGTGTCTAAGTTCCTAGATTTCTCTGAAGTTGCTCCTCTTGTCATTTCTTAAGGCACAAGCATATTTCATTGCATTCATATGCCATAGTTTGTTCAACGATCCTTAAATTGATGATCACATCTTTGGTTTCTGTCCCTTTAATTGCCTTCATAAAAAGAACTGATCTAAATGTTTTTGTATATACTTAGATTACAGGTATTTTTCCTCTTGATCTCTTTGTGATACAGGCTTAGCAGTGGTATGACTGAGTGAATGGGTATGCACAGTTTGGTTCCTTTTAGGCCAAGTCCCAAACTGTTTCAGAATGACTGGACCAAGGCATAGTGTCATGAACTGTGCATTATTGTGTCTTTTTCTGTAGCTACTCCAACACTTGCATTTTCCTTCCCTCCCCCTCCAACTTTGTAATTCTGTGGGCATAAGGTAGTAATTGAGTTGATTTAAATTAGATTTCTCAAATTATTAGTGATTTGTAGAATTTTACATGGTTGCTGATAACTTAGATTTCTTTATAATCTACTTACTGACACTATATCTTTTTTTTTTACCCCTAAATATTCACTAACCATTTCTTTAATAGTACGGTCTAGAATTTTGCCAAGAGTTAAAGTTATTACGGCAAGCTCAAGACTACACTGTTCCCTTGTAATGTTCTATTTGGTTGCTTGTGATTTAAACCCATCTGAACTCCATAGATGGGAGTACCCACTTAGCATCCATCTATCATTTGGCTTATTTCCTAGTTTTCTAGAGTACAATCCTGTCCCTCTTTAGAGAAAATTTAAGTTACCATGTCAAAATAAGGATGTGGTTTGTCATCAAAGCTGGTCATGCCAGTCATATGCTCAAGAAACTCTGGTGGTTCCCTATAGACCCCAAAGTCAAATTTGTACTCCTTTGGCTGGCACTCAATTTCCCAACATTCGGGAACCAGTTTACCTTTCCAACCTTATTGCCTATTATTCTCTGACATGAATTCTAATATTCTTTTGACATTCTATGATCTGTTCCAGTAAATAGAGATAATTAGTAGAGGAGAAATACCACAAGATTTGGAATCAGAGGACATGGGTTCAGACACTATTTCTTACACTTACTATGTTTGTGAAATTGGACAAGACGTTTCATCTCTATGGGTCACCATTTCCTTATCTGTCAAATGAAGGGCTTGGACTAGGTCTTTTTAAAGGTCCATTCTAATTCTGCATCTATGATCCATTAATGCTGCTCTATCCCCTCCCAAACACTAGAGTTTAGTGACTAGTGACACATAGTGACTAGACACTATGGCTGAAACTCCCTTCTTCTTCTTCGTTACCAATCGAAATCCCACCTATACCCTAATGCCCACTTCAAATTTCATCTCCAAGAAGTCTTCCTTCATTGTTTCTCCTCCTACCCCCAACAGTAATGTCTTTTGCCCTTTTCCTTGCCATATCACACACTTCAAATGAATTCATTATGTAATATAGTGTATTAATTACCCATTGTTGTTTTTAAATATTGCCCCTCCCCCAAACTAAGTACCATCAGGTCAGGGACTGTGTGTAATATCAACTCTTGCTGAATTGAATTTTACTATGCTCTTGTCTTTGTTCACAGAATGTGATTTTAAGAACTAGAAGGAATTTGAGATTATCTCCAATCTCTCCCTCATCTTGCCAAAGAAGCTCAGTACCTTTGTGACCAAGTCATATAATCCGGCTCTGAAAACTGGCTCTCTCATTTCTGCCCTGAACATGAATTCCTACCTAGGCCCTTGTCCAATATCCCATTTTATCTAAGACTGATGTGTTACTATTCTCTAATCAGTCCTTTGAGGGGGTAGAATTTTGTCCCAAATCTTAGTTTCTCAGGCTGTCTCTGTTGCTCTTCTTCCTTGACATCAACTGCCTTCTTGAATATACCTGGATGGAACTTAGTGCATGCTGCCACACCTCTGGTCAGTCAACTACATCTTCCTGCCCAACACACTCTCTCTTTCTCCCTCCCTCCCTCTCTCTCTCGCTCTCGCTCTTGCTCTCACTCTTTTGCTCTCTCTCACACTCCTTTTTTTTTTTCTCTGTTTTTCTGTTTTTCCAATTGCCTGGACTGCTCATTTGGTGAGTTTATTTGGTTGTGTTCTAGACATAACTGGAGTGACCTGGCCCATTAACTTTGAAAATGTGCAATAACCCCCTCCCCCCCACGCCCCTCTCCGCCCTCCTGTGTGTATATGTTGGGAAGGAAGATGTAGTAGTTGACCAAAGCTGTGGCAGCCTACAATTTGCCAAAGTCTAAATTAGGAACATGACTATGCAGAATGAGACATAAATTTTCAAACACAACCAATGTGAGGATTTGTTTTTCTTTTCTCTATTTGTTACCAGGGAGGTGATTTTTGTTGTTGTTTTGGGATGGAGTTTGGGGTAGTGAAGGATTGTGAAGGTTAGAAGAAAAAGAAAATATTATGAATGAAGTATTTGAAAACATAAAAAAGAGCATGTAAATTCCTCTTTTTCTGGTCTTCATATTTGCAAGTATTCATGGTTATTGATGTTTGGTAAGTTCGTATATTTTTTTTTAAATTAAAAAAAGGAGAGGGCACACACAATGCTTTCCTTTGTGATCATTTGAAGAGGAGAGAAATTGGGTGAGTTAGAGGGAGCATGTGTGGATACTACATACGATGTAGTACAAAATTCTTGGGACCATTTCAGGAGATGTGATTGGCAATCTTCCAGAGATAAAGACTTGAATTAAAAGAACATGACAATGGACTTAAAGAGCCTGGAATATTCTCACTGTAACCCTTGAGCTTGTTATAATGACTGGTTCATAGCGGTTTAAGTAGGAAATTATTTCAAGAGCAATATATTTTGTCACATAGAGAGGAAAAAAGGGTGTTGGGGTCTAACCAGTACTATGAGGTGACTGATCTAGTCATTGGAGGGATAAGGCCAGTCATCTGACCCTAATTAAGTTAAATTTAATTTGATAATGCTGTATTTTCTGTGTTCCATGTTGAGAATTTAGATGCATTTCTGAGCTACTCTAGTTTCATGAAAAAAAAAATACTTGTTATTTGCAGTGATAGCCAGCCTCTCTAATTCCATTTGTCCTATTACCTGAACAGGAGCTGGGCATACATTGTCTTTCACAAGAATCAATATCTTATCTATTCGACTCCTTGAAATGAGCTTTCATTATCCGGGTAGTATTAGAGAAATGACTTGCAACTTTTATTACTTCCCCTATTCCCTACTAGGATGTATAAGGAAATTTCCATAAGTGGTATAGACATGTATGAGAGACAAGTCACCTTCATCCTAGAAAATCAATCAGCAAAAAATTAATAATTGAGCATTTTTGAGAGTTTCAAATGATAGTCTTTAACTGATCTCCATAATAGTAACTAGTACCTACCCTAGAGAATGACCTTGGGGTTCAGACCATAGACCTTACTATGGAACTTACTATATACATATACTTATTATACACACACACACACACACACACACACACACACACACACACACACACTCTTTTCATATGCTTCAGGCTGCTTCAGGGCATTCTTGGATCATAGCTGCAAGGAATCTCAGGGACCTCGTAGTCTAACTACCTCATTTTACAGATGAGGAATTGCAATGAAATGACTTTTCCAAGGTTATATAGGAATTAAGTGGGAGAGCTGGTATTTGAACCTAAGTCCTTTTGCTTCAAATTCAGCATTCTTTCAGCTATTTCATACAATCTGTCTTCTATTGTGACTTTTACACAATTGTCTTGACAGATGTAGGCTGCTTTTATAGACATCCATACTGTCTAAATTGATGCATCTTTCATTTCTTTTTCTCTCCCAGAGGAAGCAGTAATGAAAGCTAAAGCAGAGTTCTTGATCGTGAAAGCTCTATATCTAAGGAAGAATTGAATACTGGGAATGAAATGAATATGTGTATACTTATATAGTTAATATGTGCTTATATAAGATATATACAACATACATATTGACATATATGTGCATACACATAATTCTGGATATATCTTTATATGTCTGAACATATACATGTGTGTACATACAAACATGTGTATATGTATATATATGTATGTGTGTATATACTTCTTTAAAAAACGTTAGACTGTGTTCCTCTTTTCTTTATTCTTGCATAAGAAATGGATACATTAGGGAATTCAGGTATCTTCTCCATGACAGCTAAACAGAATTTTACAAACTATGGTTCTCTAGGATTGTGGTGTATCAGCTGACATGAATAACGATTCCACGACATAATTCAGATTCTAGCCAATTTTTCTCCTCAAACACTGAGTATTAAATTGCAAATGTGTGTATACATTGCATGTGACAACTTTTTGATATGGCACTATACATAATTTCTTAATTTGTTCCAAGATTTCCCTGATACACCCACCTTCCTCCAGCAATTATTTTATAACCTTCAATGTTTGAGAACGGTACATGTGGATTTTGTCAAGACAATTGAAGTGAATAAATGTTGGATAGCCAAATTTATTTGGGAGGTGACACACTACTACTTCCACTAAAATTTTACTGTATTCTATGATTATCCAGACACTACTTAAGCCAACACTTGTCATTTCAACCTTTTTTCAAACAAGAGGATTCTTGTTTGAAACAAGTGTATATAAGCCTACTTTGAGGATCACTGCTTTCAAAAACAAAAAATATCACTGTTTTCTGATATACATATGATTGAGCTGCTTTAAAAAGAAAAAGTTTAACAAGGTCAAATTCATATAAACAGCATAGGGTCATTTGAGTCAAAGATCCCTGCCGCTATCAAATACATAACTAGAAATTTTGTTCCCCAGGGCTTAAATGCATTAAAAAAAAAATCATGGAGTCAGCCTGTATAAAATATACCCTCACCTCTGACAAATTGTATAATACCCAGAGAAAGAAGTTCAAAATTCTCTCAAATGATCTTGTCCTTCAAAGTGGTTACGTAAACAAGAAGTAATTTTGACCAATTTATAGGAAATGATGGGGAGGTAATAGGAGTTTTAACTACATTGCCTTCTAACTGTTGAAGGGATGCATATTTTAAATGTTTCTACTGTCTAAATTTTAGCTTCCCAAGGGAAAGCACCAGTCACCAGTCTCTATTCGTGGGTTTGGATTCTAAGGTAACTCAAATAGTTAGTCTTGAGTTTGAAAGAGAATCAGAGTTTCTCTGAATGACTTAGAGATCTATAGCAGTGAGAATAATTTTTTTGTTTCCCCTCTTGCTCTAGCATAGAGAAAGGAGTCCCAGGTAACATCAACATGAGTCTAATATGATATTTACAACTATAGTATATGCTAGGGATGGCTCAATGAATTCCTGTTATCTCTAAACATCATAATGTGCTATAGTAAATTTTTAAAAGAAATTATATTTACTGATGCAATGTAATGGTCATACTTCACCTGAACCCATGACCTTTGCTAAGACTTTGTTAGAAACCATATCTCATTGAAAGAAATAATTGGTAGAACCATAATGTATCTACATTCTCTTGGCCTATATTTTGCATGCAGGGCTCTGTGAAGCTGGGACCATTTTCTGATTGAAATGTTATTATTGCTGCCCTTCAAGCATTTATTCCTTGATTCTTACTTTATTCTATTCAGGAGACCATTTCTCATTAGCCAAGATATCCCACTGAAACTGTGGAGACCTGAGGCTACAACTTTGCTACAATAGGCCTGGCCCTAGGCAAACTAATAACTCAGAAGTGTAAATTTAACACTGTGAATTTCAGACAACTCGATTGTCTGTTGAGGGAGATAATTTGGGCATGGATGACCCCTCAAACAATATTGCTTACATATAGGACTGGCACTGCTCCTCAGTTTATTTTACTTTAGTCCATATGCTATCACTTCCAGACTTCCTTTCTAAACATTATTACATTTGTGATGAATTTTTAATGACTTATTACCATTCAACTTTTGCCCATATCACAGACTAGCTCCCAAACTTGGTTTGATCAATCTCCCTCCCATCCAGTGCTAAGTGCTATTGGACTATAATATATTGCACTATCTAGTAAGGGAATTTCAGTATAATTTACAAAAAGTCACTAACATTATCTTCTTTCATGGGAAGAAGAAGGAACTTATTATTCAAAAATATTAAACTCCTAACTTGATTAAATATATCTATCAATAAACATTTCTTAAGCTCCTACTATTTGTGAGATGTTCTAGTCAAAGGGAATAGAAAGGAAGGAGGGAATGAGGGAGGGAGGGAGAAAGAAGAGAAAGAGGAGAAGAAGGAGAACAAGAACACAGCTTTAGTACTCCAGGAGCTAAAGGAAAGACAAAATATACATGTAATTAAATACAAAGTAGTTATAGAGTAATTTTTTTTAAAGGAATTCCATAGGAACCAATGGACAAGTATATCAGGAAAGGAACCTGGTAGTAAGAAAGTATTTCAGCTGAACTTGGAAAGAAGTTGGGGAACCTTTAACTTGAAGAACTCCAAATTTCCAAAAATTGCCTGCATAGCTGACTGACTGGTATGGGTGGAAATAACTTGTTGTCATGGAATCTGAGTTCAGATTCTGACTCCAATATTTATTACTTATAATGACCTTGGAGAAATCTCTCAATCTAGGTCTCAATTTCATTCTAGGATGAGGGGCTTGTACTGAATTCCTTATTTGTCTAAATGAATGAGCCTGTGATATGATAATGGGGATGAATATGTTTATTAAGAGATTACTGGCCCTGTACATCAAAGTGTTATTTTTTTCCATCTGCCTCGTTCCACTTAGCACCATGTTCCAGCTGCTTTTACAAACATGACATTTCTGTATATAGTTAGAAAGGGGAAGCAGAGGAAAAAACATGTGTGGTACATCAAGAAGAGCCTTACCTTTAAGTAAAGGTGGCCACTCAGCATGATCCTGGATGATGGCAGAGACCTTGATGACCTTGTCTGCATGAGATATCCCTAGCTTTTGAAGGGTGTCTCAGAGGAGTGTAAAAAGGGAGTTCTGAAGGTTTGATTCATAAAAGTGAATGAATGTGTCAACAATAGGAAAAAAATTGTTGAAATCCTTTAGTGCTTTAGGGTTCAAGTCATCACAAAGTTTGGCTCCATCAGTGTACTTCAAGCATATATGGAGGGTGATAAGATTGACTTTCAAAGAAAAAAGTATCTTCACTATTCCAAAGACTGCATAGATATTCTCTTGGGCAAGTACTTTGAGAAGATGAAGGATGATACCATAATGTTGGATCGGATACTTTGATCTGGAAATAGGTATGAAGTGACTGAATAATAATGATGTTGAGAAAATGAATCCACAGTCTTCTGTAAGTTTGCTATATGCTGATAAATAGGCAACGTATCACCTGGCTGGCCAACCTGGCCTGTGACATGGACTATCCTTTCTTCATCATGAGCAATTCCTTCAGTAACCAGATGCTGGATTATATTGAACTGTGGCCCTCCTTAGGTAAGTAAATAACGCTGAAACTGAGTTCTACCTCAGCAACATGAACATGAATCTAAGGCAACTCTGAGGGAAAAGCAGGTCTGTTATCTGGATTTGCCTTTGTAGTGCCCCTGGAAACTATATCACTGTTGGTATAGAGGCCTAGCTATGCTGAAATTTCAAAGTAACAAAATGTACTTCTTACCCATTTTGCTGTTCATGTAGAATAATAAATGGACTTTAGATATGAATATATTTTTTTTCTTAAAAAAAAATCTTAACTTCCATAACATTCCACTCTCTTTTCTTTCCTCCTGGGTCTGAATGCTCCATTTTTGTGCCCTTTTCTTCCTTCTGTGTATTTGATATCTAACTCTTTGTTGTTCTCTATATTCACCCTGTTAAGGAACTCAGCCACTTTAAAGGCTTACATTATTACCAATACGTAAACAATCATCAAATCTAGATTGCTACCTTGGATGTCTCATCCAATCTGACATGTATTATTGATGACTTTCAAACACATTTCAACTTAAGATGTTCTTTTTGTTGTTCTGGAGTCATTTCAGTCTGGTCCAACTCTTCATGATCCCATTTGGTGTTTTCTTGGCAAAGATGTTGGAGTGGTTTGCCACATCCTTTTTTTTTTTTTCTTTTTTGAGGGGGGGATGCAGGGCAATTGGGATTAAATGACTAGCCCAAGGTCACATGGCTAGTAAGTGTTAAGTGTCTGAGATCACATTTGAACTCAGTTCCTCCTGCCTCCAGGGCCAGTCGGTACTCTATTCACTGTACCACCTAGCCAACTCTTGCCATATCCTTTTGCAGCTCATTTTACTGTTGAGGAACTGAGGCTAAGTGACTTGTCTAGGATCACACAACTAGCAAATGTTGGAAGCCAGATTTGAACTCATGAAGATGAGTCTTCCTAATTTAAAGCCCAATGTTCTATCCACTGTGCCACCTGGCTATCCTAAGGTGTTCTATTATCATCCTAAATTTATTTGTCTGGAACTGAACTTTTCCATCATGATATTAGGATGTACCATCTTGATTTCCCTTATTCTTGTCACTGAAGGAATGCAATTATTTTCCCAGGCACAAGTTTATGAGAATATGTATTCATCTTAAATGCTTTCATTCTGTATATCTAATATATTGTCATCATATCACTTCCTTCGAATTACTTTTCAGATCAGCCCCTTTTCTATTCCAGTAATCATCATTAGAATCTTCATCTAATCCTCTTCATACCTCCTTCACACAGTTCTTAATTCAATCTTTCTTGCAAAGCATGTCAACTCATTTTTCTGAAATACAAGTAACATTGAATTTTCTTGCTAGAATCAAAAGCAGCATTTTCAAAAGATTCTAGGAAAGAATCTAAAATAGATACCTGCTACTTCTTTTATCAAGTCCAAATTCCCCTTCTGGAATTAAACATTTTCAATGAAATGTCCCCAGTAATATTAATATCAACAATTTTAATAATCACTTAGCTGTTCACATCAACTCATTTGAGGAGGAAAACAGCCCTAAGAGGCAGGGAGCCAAAGGATTTTTTTTCCAAATTAGGAAATTGAATCTCATAGAAGAAAAATGACTTCAGAAATTATATGGATCATAAATAGTAGACTCAGAATTTCATATCTAGCTGTCCTTACTCTTAAATCCAGTGTTTTTGTTAGTATTTCTCAGACGTCTTTCTTTCTTGCTCCATAATGTATTCCATCCACCCTGATTAAGAGAATCTTCTCACCTACTTCTCAACTTGCAACAGAGATTCCTTTCTACCTCCTTCATGAGGTTGTACTTTATCAGTTATCTCCACCTTATTCAACTCCCACATTTTTACATGGAATAGTCTCACTTTGAAAAAAAATACACACTTAACCCCAATTGCCCTACCCTTCCCCCCTCCAAAAATAAAATCACAATTCCAACCTTTTAGACTAATTGAAAATCTCAGTATATGAAGACTTTTGCCCCTGCATAGCTGGGGTATTTCTCTTTCATGATGTCAAAGAACCTCAGCATCAGGATCCTCATCGTTTTGCAATCTTGCGTCAGCCTTGGTACTCCATCTCCATGAGTACATTCAGTATTGTCTGTCCCTATGATTGGAAAGTGGAATAAAAACCTCCTCTCAAAGCAGATATCTCTTCATTTCCCACCCAATTATACTACTTTGGTCTACTCTCTTATGTTCTTTGCCAGATACCTTCTCCTCCTCACTCCAATCCCATATCAATTTTTCAGCTTCTTTTGTGTGTTGTCTTTGTCCATTAGGTTGCAAACTCCTTGAGACCAGGGGCACTCTTTTATTTTTCTTATTTGTAATCCCAGCACTTAGGAAAATGTCTACCGCATAGTGGGTACGTAATAATTGTTTCATTGACTTCTGGTACTCTTTCCAACCCCAAAACACTCAATGCTAGTTATGTCATTATTTTCATCAGATAGTAGTATTTGTTCTATTCAAGACCATAACATTTACACATATTAAAAAAGATGAATTATATATTTTCTTGCTTTTATCATTCTCTGTTTTAAGTTTTCCTGTTTTAAGTCAATCTCCAACAAGCAGCGTATAATAACCTTCCTTTTTATCAACCACAGTGCCTGTGTAAGACATATTTACATAGGTAACATGGTTGCTTTTGTACTTCAGCCTCACTTTTGATCCAGGTAGCCAGAATGACAGCATAAGAGATATGATAAGGGCTAACTTTGCTTTATTCTTGCAGGGGCCAATGAGAATGGGAGTACCAACTCCCACATCGGAATACCTACAGCATCCCTTAAGTTTTGATGGGGGTCAGTCAAGACAAGCACACACATTCCACAAATCCCTACTTATTGATCAGTGCTCACTTGATTTATAAAGGAGCACAGAAAGAAGGTGAGTTGCCAGCAATTGCCTCACAAATTTACCTTAATTTTAGCAATATCGTGATGACTTAGCACAGAGCAAGCACAGAGGGCTATTCACAACTTAAGCACAAATGTTTATATTGTGTAAGGTTATATAATGATGTGCAAGCATGGTGGAATTGTTTACAGGACAGGAGCCTGGGAACTAACATCTAAAAAGGAAAAACAAATCCACCTTACATACAACATAACATGCTGTAATAGAGAAAATACTGGATATGAAACAGCAGAGATCAAAGTTCAAATCTTGCCTCTGACACTTGCAAAATGTATACACATGCATACACCTACATATATGACTTTGGGAAAGACTCTTAATTTCTCTGAGCCTCAGTTTACCCATCTGATATTAATGCCACTAGCATCTGTCTTATAGCAGTGATGCAGGGTTATAATAAAATAATGAAATAAATGTAAATATAAAGTGATTAAATATGTCAGCTGCCATGAATTCATACTTTTA
Source organism: Pseudochirops corinnae (assembly GCA_028646515.1). NCBI lineage: Eukaryota > Metazoa > Chordata > Mammalia > Diprotodontia > Pseudocheiridae > Pseudochirops > Pseudochirops corinnae. Next base: position 458,502,566 of record CM053585.1, read on the forward strand.
AAAAGCAATATAAAATAATTCTGTAACTGCACAAATATTTTGTAGACTAAGTTTGAATTGTGAGTTAGGAAGGGGATAAAAAACTATTTTTAGTGTTGGTTATCAACTCTTCTTTTCTAACTATTCTGAAATGATATATTGGGAACAAAAATATATATATAAGATGCTGTATTAAATCCAGAATTAGATGCAGTCTTTTTTTCTGGAGAACTTCCAATCTAAATTAAACACAGTAGCTAGCTTCCTACTAAGCTAGGAAATCAAGAACAATTTTTTTTTTTTCAGGGCAAAGAGAAGCTTTATACTTCATTCCTCTTCATGACAGTTAAGATCTATTATTTCATAGCAAAGTTGTGTTCTTTTAGGTGGAAAATTTATCTTTTATCATTTCATGATTTTTGTAATCTCTAGCTTTTTCATGAACTGGACTCTGTTTTGTCCTTTTTCTTAGTTGACCTTCCTATCCCAATATAATCTTTCACTGTGTGATTGTGTTGTGATCTTTTTGGGGGAGCTGAGTGGTATCCCTGCTGTGAGGATATATATATATATATATATATGAACAACACAATCTGTAGAACATAAAGAATCATGCAGTTGATTACATAACTAAGTGAAGGGTACTGGATTTAACATTTTCAGAGGGTATTGGGTAGATGGTGCTTTTCTTCCCTTCCGCTTACCCCTATTCCTTCTTTCTGGAAACACTTAACAAAATATCTGGGCCATAGCTGGTGTTTAATATATTCTCAAGGATTCACTGGATTCAACCCTTGACTGTATCAATTGTATGAACTGATCAAGTCACTTAGGAGTGTAAATATTTGTTCTACATTGGTAGAAGGAATTTCCTCACTAAGGAATTCACAGATCTGGACAATATATAGAGAGAACAAACAATGAGTCCTATTTGGTTGTATCAAGTTAGAATCAGTGGTCTTGCCAATATGATTTTATAATCATGGAATGAAAAAGATGAAAGAACTCTTAGTAGTTCATTTAGCACTTCTCCCCTACCTCCAGGAAGTAGAGTGCCTGAATTTTCTACCCTGAAGTTAAGTTACTGTGCATGTTTCTTTCTCTGTCTCTGTCTCTCTCTCTTTCTGTTTCTCTCTCTCTCTGTCTCTCTCTCTCTTTCTTTCTCTCTCTTTCTCTGTCTCTGTCTCTGTCTCTCTTTTCATATATGTGAGTGCATAATTTGATAATTTCCATACACGTATTTGACAAAAGGATCAAATATTTCCTATTCTAATTCAAACTTAAAAATACATATTGCCCCATTCTGAGACTTTGGGAATTAACTTTTAACGTCAATTTGTGTGTGTGTATGTGTGTGTGTGAATGATATATATATATATATATATATATATATATATATATATATATATATATATATATATATGTATGTATGTATTTGTTTGTTTTTTTTCAAAAGCTATTAGTAGAACTTTTTTTTGAAAGTGAGGATGGTGTGATGGATAGGGCCTGGCATGGAATCAGTGTAATCTTAGTTCAAATCATCCCTCTGGCATATAGTAAATCAGTGTTGATGGGTTAAACAATTAACCTCAGAGTTTCCCAGACAACACATCAACACCATAAGCTACACATTTGTTGTGGATGTATATTGATAGAGGAAATTTGGACACCAGCCTTCCTTTCTAGTTCAAATTATTCATTCTGATATTGAGCAAAAGACAGTGAAAGTCCAATGTTGCCTAGATGTACATAGTCTATACTAATGAAATGGAAAGTCTAGACCTATTATATAAAATATACAATTATTTTGGATGGATGAGGTTGAAAATAAATGTTTCAATTTTTCACTGCTCTTTGGATTTTCTAATCCACTTCTGCCAAATTTATAATGAAGAAACTTTGATAAATCACCTTTCCTGTCTGACCCTCAATTTCCTCTTTTGTCAATTGATGTTAACAACACCTGTACTGCCTTTCTTATAAGACTACTGTGCTTTATTTTTTCATATTTACTCAATTGGTGAAGAAAGAGAAAAGGGTAGATTATCCAGCACTCAATACATGAGCACTAATGGTCTAGTTTTCACTTTAATATTATGTGGAATGAATGTGAATTATAGAACATAGGTCATTATGCAAAAATAACTGAAGTGTAATCTTTTTCCAACAGAGAAAATTCACTATAGAGGTGCTACAAGCGATGATGATGATGTTTTATATTTTAAAGTACTTTTCAGTTTAAAAAGTTCTTTCATAGAAATTATCCTATTTAACCCCCACAATGACCCAGAAATTGGCAAGATAGATATTATTATCCCCATTTTGCAGATAAAGGAAATGAGGCTCTAAAACATTATACATTATATTTACAATCCCATTACTATCAAGTGACCCACAGCTAAATAATGATTTCCAAAATAAACCCCAATAAGGATTTGGTCATCTTACTCTTGGCTATTCAATAGCATTTGTTAAATTACTTCTTTTTAGGCTTCCCCTTGTATTCCACAAACAGCTTCTCACTGCTCTTATGACCTTCCTTTTTCACAAATGATGGTCTAACAGACTCTAACTACAATAAAAACCATTACTGTTCAGTGGAAGTCTACTCATCTGATAATGTAGTGAATGGCCTCATAAGAACATTTTCAGATTCACCCCCACATCTAAACTTGATAATGGACAGTAAAGACTCTAAATTTTTGATAGCATGAAAATCCCTGCTCTTTTTTCACCTTTTGTCTATAACCATAGTGCTTTATTGCTGAGCTTTAGAAAGCTGTTCTCCTCTCCATCTCCTGATGAGTAAAGGAAGAAATAATACTGGCATTATAGAATTTTCTTCCATTCAAATACTACTCCAAACTCTTATTGAGTGGGAGGGGGGGAGCTCTGGGTCTCAAAGTCTATACCAGTAAAATGTCAGCTTGAGTAACTTCAGTTATATTCAGAATGATTTCAAGAATAGTTTATAGCATTATAGAGTTAGAATAGGAAGGAACCTTAGAGGTCATCAAATCCAGTCCTCTCATTTTATAGATGGAGAAATTGAGGCACAGATTATTTGAATGATTTGTCTAGGATCATATTGTCTCTTCTGATGATCAGCCTGTGTATGTGTAGATAGGCTTGTCCTCAGTAGGCTGGCCAAATGGTGTGAATTCTTGGGTGATAGCAAATCATGAAACAAAGAAAAATACAAAAATGTCTTCAGTTTCTTCATCAGCCTTTGTCTTCTTCAGGCAGGGTGTCCAAGAGGCAACAAAGGACAGAAATAACCATAGCACTCATCAAGATCTTTGATTTAGAGCTAGAAAGGGTTTTAGAAGCCTTTAATGGATAGTTGATGGCACAAAGACTCAAAGAAGGCAAAAGACGGAGCCACAATTACAACTTGAATTTTTGGACTCCAAATGTAACACTCTTTCCATTGCATCACTGAATCACTCAGTAAAACCCTATATGTGTAATTCATTATCACATTAAATAAAAAATAATAAAGGTGATGGTGCCAAATATAAATATTGTCATCTTTTTGATTCTATTAGCCATCCCTTAGTGGTATTTCAGATGTCTTAACCTTTGGATTTATGAAATGACATAACTAATAATTCCTTGAAATCTTTGTAGTTTTCTCAGTAGTCAGTGCTCTGAGTTACAGAATGGATCTATTGTGATTGTACATCTATATGTGAAATTCTGGTGATTATCCACCACCCCACCCCCTACTCCCCAAATCTTTATTTTGTATATAGAAAGTATCCCAAAACACTTGAGGAATTAAACGTTTGTTTTCTGAATCTAAGGCAAGAAAATCAAAGCAAGGGCAGGGTGGAGTGAAAAGGCAAGGGAAAGGAGTTTTGTTTTCAGATGAGATTTATAAACAGATGGAAGCTAGATGAGGCTGAGAGATACAGGGAGGATTATATTTAATCAAAGGGCTTCCTTTTCAGTTTCCCTCTAAATCCCATGATGAATGTTTGCAGCAGTTTTTCTATTACTAAAATCGAGTTTACAGGTTCACATATTATATTTTTCTTTGTTTCCACCCGTTGTTCCTTAAATAACTACCATATTTGTTCTCTCCTATACTCACCCATCTATCATTTCCTTTTGTCTTCCAACATACTGCAGCTGTTTGCCATTACTTTCTGTGTGAATTAAAAGTGCAATCTATAACCTACTATTCTTTCACTACTGATGATACCATGTGTGTTATCATCTTTTCTTAATGATTTTTATCCGTATTTTGCACGGCCTGTTTCTCTTGAAAATATACCTGCTTTTATGTTTAATTCAAATTGACTTGCTGCTGTATGTCACTTGAGACTGCTGGTTGTTGCTCCAATTTCCTATCTAACTGGATTTGATAATTTTGACTTTTTGTTTTTATATATGGGTCTGCACAAATCTAAAAATCTGGTAATCTGTAATCCTCCAAAAAAGCACATTTCATTTAGATGTTAATTAAAATAAAAATAAGACAGATAATTGGAATTTTTGAACTTATAATTAGGTATCTGACTTCTATATCTCTAGGTATAATATCATTTATGGTGATGTAGTTGCAAGAATTCTCAGCCTTGTCAGCATGGTGTATTTGATAGAATGGTAGAATTAAAGTCTGAAAACTTGGATTGAGATGCTGATAATGACAGTTATTTGCTGTATTACCATGAGAAAAATAGCTTAACTTTTCTCAGTATTAATTTCTTTATATGTAAAAATTCAAATAATAATACCGACAGGGTTTTTGTGAGGCTTAAATGATAAGTGTTTGTAAAATTATAAAACACCATAAAATGTAAGCTATTATTTTCAGTCCTCTCATCATGCCCTTATTCTTTGTATTATCTTTTGGTGTATCATTGGAGGTAATAAATTAGCACATATAGTACTGTTCATATAGTGTCATAAATAAATATCATTGACTTTAATACTCATATCTATGTATTCATAACCCCCCTTCCTCTCCCTCTCTTTCTTTTAACTGTCTAGGTTATTCTTCCATTTTTCCACTATCCATTTTCCTTCACTATTTGCTACTCAGTCCATGTGTATAATCTTGAAAAGAATCTGTAGCAATTCAAAACTGACTGAATGACTGGATATAAAGAGTAGTTTCTAATTGTTATTGACTTCCAAGGATGTCTTTAATGGAGCATCTTAGTGTTCTGTTCTTTTTTCCCCACACTATTTAGCATTATGATCATCGAAACACTTGAATACATAGATGGTGGTTTTTATCAAATGTACAGATTGCATTTGTCACAAAGTTGGGAGGGATAGCAGAAATATTGGATAACTCTGCCATGATCTAAAAAGATGTCAATAGACTAACACAATGGGACATTTCTAATAAGATGAAGTTTAATACTGATAACCGTGAAGGGAGATCAATGACCAGATGACAGTTAAAGTAATATAGAATCTTTCCTCCCTATCACAGCCATATCTTAAACAAAACAGAAAAAAAAAACAGTCTATTTTTATTGACTTCATTTCTACTCATTAACTGCATTTCCTTTCCCTTCTCTCATGTCTCAGTTTTAGCCCTTTGTATTCTGGCTTACAATCTGGCTTACAATATCATCATTCAAAATTTATCAAAAGTAGAGACATAAATATAAGAAAGAACTTCCTAATACTTAGATGTATCCACCAGTGTAAAGAAGTACCTTAGAAGCTAATGAGTTGCCCCTCATTGGAGGTTTTTAAGTGGATGCTAGATGAATATTTGTTGGGATTGAAGTAGAATGGGTTTTTAGTCAGGTATAGTTTGAGTTATATGGCTCTAAAGATTTTTCCACCTATGAAATTTTTTGATTCTGTAAATGAAAAATGGGTAGTAGAGTAATAACCTGCTACCTTCCTTTGAACATTAATTTTGAATATTTCCATTTTTTACATCTTTAGAAATTCAGATAGGTTATATCTTTACATTATTTTTCATCACTTTTTGTTAATATAACTGGACCACTGCAGTACTTCTTTGTTCTTACTAATAAAAGCACCATTTTTATTAGTGAATCTTTAACATATAGACATTATGATTATGTTCTTTATAGGCAGATAGCTACTTGGAATATTACCCTGCTTGAATAAGTTTATATTCAATTTTTGGATACTGGGATTCCCCATTCTCCACTTTTTTCCTTTCTCTTTCCCCTCTACCTGTTGCTCCCTAGAACCAGCCCTTTCCTCTGAATTCTAGCTTCTTCATTCATTTCTACTTCTGATCCCCCAGTTATTAGTAACTCCTCCCAAAAAAAAACATTTAGTATTTATTTTGTAAATATTCTGTACATTCAACTATATCTCAAATAGTGCAAACAACAAATCCCTTGAAAGGATTATGTGTGTTCAAATTTACCCTATTCTAATTTATATGAAAATGTGGTCATTGGTTCCAGCCCAATGGAATGATGTAGTGCCAATTAAAAAAAAAAAAAAAGACCATGAAATAACATTTGTTTTTCTTACTAATTTGTGTCTAGGTGTACTTATATGTGCACATTTCCTTTTCCTTTTGGAAGATAAGCTCTTTAAGACTGGTGACATTTTTTTGTCTTGGTATCCCAAATACTTAGCACAGTGCCAGGCACCTGATAAATGCCTATTATTTAATTTATCTCACTTATGGCCCAGTTTTGGGCTGAGTAATAGAAAAAGTGGTAGTAGGAAATTGGTTAAAGAAAAGTAAGATCTGATAGGGTAAAATTTAAGGCCAAAGAATTTCACATATTATTTTTATTGGGGAGAGGGGAGTGTACTAAATGCCGAACAGCTTACTCTGAAATGGATTTTTGGGATACAATCTATCCATAAATTAGTTATTGGCTATAAAATGTAAGTAATTTAAAGTGTTTATTTCATTTTTCCAACCTGATTCTTCGTTACAGAGAAAACAAATAATATTATACACAATAGTAGGCTTGCAGTCTAGAAGATGGGTTCAAATTCTACCTCTGATACTCAGCATTTTTGTGTCCCTGGACAATTCTAAATTCTGTGTTCTTCAAGCAACTCACTAAAAATTTTCCATTTTGTTCTAGACAAATTGTGATCTATACAATGATTTGAGTTGCCAAAAAAGACAAAAATCATAGCTCCATTCAATATATTCACATACTCTACTAAAAACTCCCATTTAACTATAATTACATGTTATAATATGATTAAAATTAGACTTTACATAGTGGTCCCTTAAAAACATTAATAAATAGTTAAAATCACTGGTTAAACAATAGAATCTCTCCATCTCTTTCCCTTGCTGATGTTTTCTACTGATAAAATCATCCTTTTCTTTATAAATTATATTGTGTTTTTATTGAGATTGCTTCCACCCCCCCCCCCCATTTTGGGCATGTTTATTGCTAGGTAGCAAGTATGACACTGGAGAATGAAACATTTTCTGTTTCTGTGAATGTGTTCTCTATAAAAATGCTAATGGTTTTATTCAATATTCAATAGTAGGAAGAGATTTTCAAATAATCTCAAAACTGGAAAATTATTTTGCTCAAAAATTCATGTAGGGATCTTTATTAAACTTAATCATTGGCATTTTTATTTTCCACAGAAGAATTTTTCTTAAATAATGATCCTGTTCACTTCAATAAGTGTGCATTGACCAATGACTTGGTGCTTAACACTAGCTAGGGATTGAGGGTTTGTTTGTTTTTTATTTTAAAGCATATCATATGGTTACTGGCTTCAAAGTCCTTAATTATATGTGTTTTAGTACTGTGTATCAGATTTAGTACACACATTTCCCAAAAAGCCAGAAAGCTTAAGCTCTTCTAGAGCCCAAAATATTTTCCCAGTGTTTTTAAAGTCATAGTTTATTCCTTTAGAATAAATCTGTTATTTCTTTGCAGTGGGGTTTTCTTACACTGATTCAAATAGCAATGTTTCTTTGCCTAAACAATTGGACTTCATTGCCCCAAAACTTCATTCCAGTACTCAAAAAAACATGTATGAACAGAGACCTATGTTCCATTGCATTTAGAATTCAGAGAAACTAGATATCAACTGGTCTACTTACTCCCATTTTAGAGATGAGGAAGCAGAAACCTAGAAATGAATTGACCCTGTTCCTTCAGGTAGTAAGGAATTTAGCTTAAATTCAAACTCAAGACCTCTTATTTCTAATCTATTATTTTTCTAATAGACATGGAGTTAAGATGAACCATTGGAAAATTTTAGTGGTGGACTGAAAAACACAACTCAAGTAAAAGTACTGTAGAGATACTATGACTACCACTATGGTACATATGTATATTTAGGTCTCAAAAATGAGACCTGCAAATAAAAATCTGTGTGCTTGCCCAAATTTATAGACTCACAGGGTCATTCATCACCAAAATCATAGAATTAAATACCTCTACATTCATACTTCTGTCCCTATATTAGGGAATGTCTACATACAAATTAATGTATCCTGAAAATCCCTAGCTTTCTAATTCCTTAATCCTTCCAATTCCCATGATCCATTCCTCCATTTTAATTTGGCCACAAACAGCTTAAAGTTCACAATCTATCCAACTTTTCCTTGTTGCTTCTAGATATTTCCAACTATCCTCCTGTCCTTAAAAGGACAATAAAATGTGAAGTTGACTCTTTCATCCCTTCTAGCTATCTTAGAGCTTATCTCTTCCTTTTCACAGTAATGTCAAAAGACATTGGGCCTTTTTAAAAATCGATTTATTTTCTTCCAGCTGTCTATCACGCCTTGAATACTGTCCTTTCTCATTTCTGTTTCCCAGCTTTTTAGGTTTCCTTCAGGTTCCAACTAAAATCTCACATCCTTTGAAAAACCTTTCCCCAATCTCATTAATTTTAGTGCCTTCCTTTTGAAATGATCTCCAATTTATTGTGTATACGTTTGCACATTATTATTTTCATGCTTTCATCCCCATTATAATGTGAGTTCTTCAAGAGCAAGGACTACCCTTTGACTTTCTTTATTTCCCCAAGTGACTGGCACATAGTAGACACATCATTGAGTCAGTCCAAGTTTTAATATAAAAGCTCTTTATTTTCTCTACTTTCTCTCATTGATTCTACTTTCTTTTCTCACAGTCTGGCTTCTAGTATCATCAACTCAGCTGAAACAGCTCTCTTCTAAGTTATAAAAAAAACAACAACACTTAATTGCATGATCTAATGGTCTTCTCAAAATCCTCAAGAGTCTTGACCTCTCTCCATCATTTGACACTGTTGATCACTTACTCCTCCTGAATGTTCTCCATCTGAATTTTCATTATTGCTTTCTCTTTGTTTTCTTCCTCACCATCTATCCCCTTCTTCTCAGTCTCCTTTTCTGGATCATCATCCATTTTATTGCCCCTAGATCTGGCTGTGTCCCCAAGCTTTGTCCTGTACTCTAGCCTTTTATCTATTATCTCTCTTTTGATGACCTTATCAGTTGCCACAGGTATAATTTTTTTTTATATCCACATGATTTCCAGGTCTATATAATTAGTCCTAGTCTTCTTTTTGAGCTATAGTTTCATAATGCAAGATACTTATTGGCCATTTTAACCTGGATTCCCATAAGCAACTCATACTCAACGGATCTCATTATATCTTCCCCAATTCAGAAACTTTTTCCTAGTGAGGACATTGCCATAATTTCAGTTATCTAGGTTCTTGACCTTGGAATAATCGTCACCTCTTTATTTTCTCTCCTATCTCCTGTATCTGTTCCTATATCCAATAAGTTGCAAAGCCCTGTCAATTCTACCTCCACATCTCTGTTGGTTTTTATCCCCTCATCTCCAGTCATAACGGCATAACCTTAGTTCTTGCTCTCATCATTTTTTGCCTAGACTATTGCATTAACCTCCTAATTTGTTTCCCACACACAAATCTTTGCAGATTCCTATCCATCTTCATCATAGTTGCCAAAGTTATTTTCCTAAAGCTCAGGTCTGATCATGGTACTTCTCTACTCACTAGACGCCAGCAATTTACCTATTATCTCTAGCATCAGAGGACAGCTCAACGAATGGAGAGTTGGGCCTGCAGTCAGCAATGCCCAAGTTCAAATCCAACCTCAGACAGTTACTAGCTGTGTGACCCTGGGCAAGTCACTTAACCCTGTTTGCCTCAGTTTCCTCATCTGTAAAATAAGCTGGAGAGAGAAATGGCAAACCATTCCAGTTTCTTTGTGAAGAAAATCCCAAAAGAGATCATGAGAGTCAGACACAACTGAAATGTGCTAAACAACAAAATCTAGCATCAACTGCAGAATCCAGTATTTGGCATTTAAAGTCTTTTACAAACTAGTTTCAATGGTGTTGGTTTTTTTCAAGCCTTATTATTTATTATCCCTCTTTACACAATCTGTAGCACAGCCAAAAAGTTCTTGTTATTCTTCATATGTGACACTCCATCTCCTGTCTTCATGCCTTTTCCAATGACTGTCCCCCATTGCCTAGAATGCATTCCCTCCTTACCTTTGTCTCTACGTTTCCTGGTTTCTTTCAAGGGTCATCTTAAAGCCAATGCAAATCCCATCAATTGTTAGCATCTCTCCTTCCCCCCAAAATTAAGTCTCATGTGTTTGAACATAAAAATGAAACCAGTCCTTTATCTCTAGTAGCTTTGATTCTTTTGGGGGAGGGTATTCAAGAGATAGATAGATAGATGAGTGAATATGTATTTTCACTGTCCTAATTTAAACTCTTGGAGAGGAGGAATTGTTTCACTATTCTTTTATTCATAGGGCCTGGCAGATGATAAGTGTTAGTTGAATGAATCACATGATATCAGAGTTAGAAAAGATATCACAGATCAACTAGGCCACCATACCTGTACAACCATTGTTTCTCTATTATCTTAAACAAATGATCATAAATCTTCCACTTGTAATTTATTATTATCAAGGCAGTCCATTATCATTTTGAATAACTCTAAGTGTTGGAAAATTTTCACTTAAAACAAACTTAATTCTCTTTTCCACCTTTCCTGGTTGCTCTGGGCCCCCTTGGGGCAAGGAAATGTCTGATCCCACTCCTGTATACATTCCTTTTGATATGTAAAGATGACTGTCTAGTACTCTGCCTTGTGCAATAGAAAGAATATTAGATTTTTCAATTAGAGGACTTAGGTTTAAATCCAAATTTTGTGATTTAGTACAGAGTGACTTTGAACAAGGCACTAAATAGCTCTAGGGCTCAGTTTCCTAATCTGCAAAAAGAAAGGAATCTTTTGATTCCTTTTGAGGACCAAGTTTATGACCCTATGATTAGGCAATTCACTTTGAATTCTTGGCTATGTTTAGAGTATCAAATTATTCTTGGGATAGAAAGCATTATAGAAACTACCAATTCCACCAAATAATTTTAATTTAGCACTCATTATTTCTCCAAATTCTTCTATCACGTCGGATTTTTCTGTTTCAAAGCTAACTCCTTAAATATTGCTGTATTGCTATTAGTTTCTAATCAGCCATGTCCAATTTTTCCATTTTAATCATAATTTGTGGTGATAGGGATCTCAATGGTTCTTGTCAAACAAAGTACATGTGAATTTGTGTAGGTCATTGTGCAAATTCTAGGGTATTTTGTTAACTATAATTACACATCTCTCAACAGAAAGCCTTTTCATTTGTGAGATAAAGAACTTAAGATCTGATAGATAACATGTTGAAATTGAAGGAGTTTTAGATCCTAGAGTTGGCTCCAAACAACTATTCAGTGTGTGAGTCTGGGCTAGTCACCCTGTATTGCTGTGACTCTCTGTTCCCCTTTGTGTAAAAGCTGTGATGATAACCTACCTCTGACCTGCATTGCAGAAATAGTCACAGAATCAACAAATCCTAGAGCTGGAAGGGGCCTTCACTGAAGAAAGACTCTGAAGTGCTGCAAAGTGGAATACTACATGAATATCAAGTTATGTTGAGGCTTATTTGAAAGGGCTCTGAGTGAACTCAGACTTAGAGGAAAAACTCAGCATTTTGGTAGAAACTTGAAAGCAGATCAATCCATGCCCAGAAATTAGATCTCATTAAATTAATTTAGTAGCCTGACCATTACCTCTTCATGAGGTCAGTTGCCTGGTGTTTAGTATAGTAAAATCAAGGAAGGAAGGAGGGAGGGAGAGAGGGAAAAAAGGAGAGAAGCAGGGAAGGAAAAAAGACCTGGTATATTAGTTATTTAAAGAGATTTTATTTCTAAGTTAGGAACTGAAGTCACCAATCTCCATTTTGTACCAAAGTGGTACAAATTCCTTTATCAAGAAATGGATTCATAATTACCTGGAGAGGCTTATACGGACTGATGCTAAGTGAGAAGAGCGGAACCAGGCAAAACCTGTACACAATCACAGACACATCGTACATATGATGACCAACCTTGATAAACTGGACTATCCTCAACAATGCACAGCTAA
>CM053585.1:458515440-458531084 GCA_028646515.1 Pseudochirops corinnae
GGAGATACCTAAACTCAGAGAAAGATATAGAAAGACTATAGTTTAAATGGAGACTGAAGCAAAACTCGTTATTGTTCTCTTTTATGTCTGGTTTTGCTTTTTTTTTTTCTTTTCCCAGTGATCACTCATTGGTTACAGCCCTTCTATATGACCAAACTATTGTACAATGTGAAAGTATTTGCAGATCCTATACATGATTGCACGCCACCATGGGGGGGGAAGGGAGGGGAGAAAATCTGAAACTCAAGTGATTGTGGAACTGAATCTTGTAAATTAAAAGTAAATGAGTAAATAAAAAAAAAATTAAAAAAAAAAAGAAATGGATTGTGATTGTTTCAGGTGCTTAGGAGAAACACTGTGGTAGAGCATTTTGAATTCTGGAATCTATCTTGGGAATAATTGGGTTCAAATTCTCTTTCAGATAATAACTGTATGACTTTGTTTACATCTCTTGACCTTTTTGAGCCTCAATTCTTCATCTGTAACATGAGAATAAAAACTTTTGTTTTGGGGAAGTTCAACTGAGATAATGCCTTTGCAATCTTTGCATACTTTAAAGCACCATATAAGGGTCAGTTATCATGATTATTATAGATTATGAACTTATTTTTTCATTCAAGGCCTAGTCCCCACATTGAATTGAAGCATCTATACTCATTAAAAGAAGAGAAAGTTTATCTTACCATGTGTCAGATCTAGAGCTCAAAGTGAAAGCAAAAATAAGGCACCCCCCCCCTCATTGGCTTCTTTGTATTTTAATTTTAGATTGGAGAAGATAAAGAGGAAATATTTTTGATATTGATCTCACTTTTATGAGTTCAAAGGATTTCTATGAGGCCTATATGAGGAAAAAATAAGAACAAACTCTACACGGTATGGGATTTTCTCACACTATATACAGCCTGCAATCTTATTATTCAAATCAGTCTGTTCTAGTTATTTCATTATCACATCCTAAATCCTGTGCCACAGATGGTAGGCTATATGTAGTAGTTTTACATGAATCTCTTTTATTTTAGTCACTGAAGTCAATAGTCTGTATTTCTCCATTTTGTTAATGAGATAAGGAACTCAGTTTTCCGTTGGCCCAGAATACTAAATTATCACCCATTTCTAGAGCTACTCTCAACTGCATACTTATTATTGAGGTCTAATGGCATTGTGGGCAAGCCAGAAGGGAAGGAAAGAAGCATCTATTAAGCACCTGATGTATGTTGGGCACTGCTAAGTGCTTTACAGCTATTATCTCATTTGATCTGTGAAAAAAATCCAGCAAAAACAAAACAAACCAACAAAAAAAACCCATCATTGGTAGAAAGAGTGGACAAAAGTAGTGCTCTATCCACTCTATCCACTGACTGCCTTATCCATCCATCCATCTGTCCATCTATCTGTCCATCCATCCACAAATGAAACAGTTGAAACAAATATGTATACATGTATGTGTGTGTTTGTATACATAAAGAATAGGCAGAAAATCTTGCCTTGGAGTCGGAAAAGCCTTCCCTATGGAAAAAAAAAAATAAAAGGAAATACAACAATAGCAGCAGCACAGCTTTCCCTCATGAAATGAATTGCATTGTTCCCATTAGAATCTTGTCTTTGAGGCCTTTCAGGGGCTCAGTACTCTGCTCTTTGGTTTAAGAACAGATACTGCTGGATTAGTAATTAGTGTTTACTGATTCAAATCTATCCTTTCTTTGGATTCACTTCCTGTTTGCTGTTCTTGTGGTTTCTTCAGATGACCCCATAATCAGCATTCATATACTTGTCAACTTTAATATTTTAAGACTCAACAATATAAGTTATGAGGGCTAATTTTCCCAACAACTATGAACTATCACTGTGGCTTGGGGTTCCCCAGTGTTCTGACCTTAAACTTCTTCATTCAGACTGAGAAAAGGTACAGAGATAAAGGTATGGTTATGGGACAAAGGGATCAGGTTTTGTTTTTTTGGTTTGTTTGTTTGTTTTTTGTCTTTTCTTAACCTACCTAGCATAGTTTTGGCTGTTCATATTCAAAAGTGGCCAGCAAAAGCCTGAAAGTGGTTTAAGGTGTACACTTATACTGGTAAATTAAAGGGTCAAAACTCATGAAATTTATGTAGAGATGAATGGGATCCCATATCAGGATTGTATTCCCTCCTCACCCTTTCCTCTGAGAATCCCTAGATTCCTTTAAGATTCAGGTCATGTATCATCTCCTACATGACGCCTTTCCTAATCCACACCCTCTCCCAGTTGTTAGGTTTTTCTACCCCTCCTTCTGGCCACAACAACTTTTTTGTATATCTTTTACAACCACCTCTCTACATAATATTTCCATTCCAACTTTCCAAGTACAATATAAACTCTTTGAAGTCCAGGGACTGTTTCTTTTTTGTCTTTGAAAATTTGGCCTCCAGAACACTATAGAACACATAACATGCTTAATAAATATGTCTTAAATTAAATCAAATTGAAGTCCCAATCACCATTTCATAAATTGGGAATGTGAAGCCCAGAAGGCCTAAGTAATTTACATCTAAACACATAAGTATTAAGAAGTAGAGTCAGGAAGCGATTTCTGAGTCCAAAGTTAATGCCTCCTTCACTAAACTGCATTGGATAGAAGGCCCATTTCATCTATAAACCTGCAGAAATCCCATCAGGGCAAAAGAATGAAAATCCAGTCTCTTTCTATCTTCAGGGTTAACATATTATGTGATTTCAGAGTTACATATGCATGCTAAGGCATGCTATGGTCAGTAAGAGTGAGTTGTATTCTTTGTTTCAAGTTTAAAAGTTAAAGGATGGCATGAGAATAGAAAATGTGTTCCTTTGTGGAAGATGTTCACTTAACAGTTCACCTGGAGATGCTATATTTATCTGCATTGAATTTCAGTAAATTGTGAATAGGAAATTTAACTGAATAGTTGCTATTGTGTTCTTAAGCACATGGCCAGGCTTAAAGGAGGCAAGTACCTCGTGGAAAGGGAATGTTTCATTTTTGTCTTCTTACCCCAGTGCCTGAAAGAGTTCCTAATACACAACACAAATTTGACAGACCTTTTTTGATCAATTGAAATGTGGACATGACCACCTAGGTTGACCCAAATTAGATTGTTAAAGGAAATCAGCATTATACACTGTGGACAGTAGGAATTTCATTAGTGTTTGTCCTATCACATTGTCTCTTGTTCAGTAAGACTTCCCGGGTGTCTCAATAGCAGTAGGAGCAATAGAAAGATATCCCCCTGGGTGAGCTGAGAGTGATCTTTCATCTTTAACTTCTGAAATTTTGGAGAGGCCAAAAATTGAAGGAAGCTAGGGTTTCTTTATGGTTGGCAAGACATCACTTGTTATTTCTTCACCCACTAGTATAATGGGGAGAAACAGCTTCAACCAAGCCCACTTTCAGGTGAGAAGTTCATGTCCACTAAGGAGATAATCATGTTCTGTCAGGGGCATAGTGAGTGTCTTTCATCTCCTTGATTTCTTCTTAGTCTTGTGGTTATTTATGCCTTCTCTCATCAAAGACCGTAGCTTGATTAGAAGATGGAGTTTGTAACAATAATGCAATATTCACAAACACCCATGGTGGTTATGAATAAGCTAGTAGAGAGTGAATCACAAAATGTAGTAAACTCTCCACATTGAGGGCAGAACCAAAGCCTTTATTCAAATACCAGAAAACTGAGTCCTAGAACCAGAAAGCCAAAGTCATTACAGTAGTCACGAAGTTGATACACATGGTTAATGCACTGAACACCCATATTCCCAAGCCTTCACAATAGAACAGACTCCCTCAAGCAGGGATCCTTCTCTCACTCACAGTAGCTCCTCAGCCTGGTTCTTGGAAGTTCTCAGCAAAAGTTCCCAGAAGGAGGGTCTTTGCAAAAGTTGCAGAAGGAGGGTCTCAGCAAAAAGTTCCCAGAAGGGAGGGTCTTGGCAAAAGTTGCAGCCTCCAGGTGCTCACTGAGAGAAAATCTGACTATCCTGCTGGTTCTCTTCCTTATATACAGTATAGCTCCTCCCCATTCTGCCCCTTCCTGTTACATCAGCAACTTCCTCCCAAGGTGTTAACTACTTCTGTGTTAATTAAATAGCTTAAACAAGGGGTTAACTTGAAACAAGGTGCTAAGTACCTGCTTACTTGCCAATAGAAAGGGGCATGGAAGATCTTCAGATTCCATTTATAGAGTTTTGCTCATGAGCAATTTCTGCAATTAAAAAAAAAGGTTCTGTTCCATTGAAACTTTGATTCTGCTTTTACTATTGCCAAATTAACATTCAGACCTTATTATAGTTATTATAATTGTTATTATAGTTGCTTGATTTTGTCTGGCTAGTATCTCAACAGTTGTTCAAGTAACAGACAGCATCTACTCCAAGCTACTCATTTCCCAACCAAGAAAAACCTACAGGTAAAATGATTTGCCCAATGTTGCACCAGCAGGAGACAACAGAACCAAAATTTGAACACAAATCTTTTGAGTCCTGATCCAGTGCTCTTTCCTCTGCTTTCTGGGTAGCTAAGGTCCAGAGTTAGGAAGACTGATTTCAAATCCAACCTCAGACTCTTACTAATTGTATAATGACCAGGAAGATCATTTAACTGCTCTCTGCCTCAGTTTCCTCATCTATAAAGTGAGATCATACAGATCATAATAACATCCACCTACCAGGGTTGCTAAGAGGATCAAGTGATATTTATTAAAGACTTAGCATAGTCCTGGTGCAAAGTATGTCCTTAATAAATGTTCCTTCAATTTCGTTTTCTTCCTTTTGTCTAATCTTTCCATTACACTATGCTGCTCCTACTGACTCCTTTGTCATCTTGGAAAAATTATTTCTTCTCCATGGGCTTCAGCTTCAAGTAGAATCTCTGAAGTTCTTTCCAGCTCTACATTTATGATCTCTGCCCTTGTCATGGAAGACACAGCCTTTATAATATAGTTGGTATATTGGTATATGAATTTAATCATAGAATAATTGAAATGTAGAAGTGGAAAAACCCTTTTAAAAGAATTTAGGCTAAATCCTTCATTTAATAGGTGGAAAAAGTGAATCCCAGAGAGTTTTTAACCTCTCCATGGTCAGAAAGATCAGTGGTGAGAAAGCTCAAACTTGAACCTAGATCTCCTTTCTTCTAGCCCAGTGTTCTCTCTGGTAAAACTGACTCAGGCATCCTTCCATTTGAATCTTGGCTTGAAAAAGAATAACTAGACTTTGCAATAGCTAGCCATCACCTGAGTAGCCTACAACATGGATGTTCCTTCTGTCCTTCTGCAATAAGAGTAGTGATGGGATTTCATTGCTCTACAGAGTTAGAATATATGAATATGTTTCTTGGAGGAGGAGGAGGAGATATCTCCACCAAGTGAATTTATGAAATCTGCTTCCACAAAGAAATACCAAGTGTGCTTTTCTAAAGTGGGCTAAAAATGCTGATAGGCCTGTAATTTAGTTATTTCTCATGCAAATTTCTTCGCAGATGCCAAATTTGAATGAAATTGCAAGACCCTATCCCGGGAGGGTGAAACTAAAAAGAATCTTAGCTAGCGAACAAAAATGTTTTCCATGAGTAAACAAGAGATTTACAGCTTTCTCCTCTCTCAGAGGAAACCTTTCTTCCAGGGAAGAAAAAAAATAAATAAACAAACACAAATTTCTCTCCCCAAAAGTAATTTTGTCAGGGTTAGAACCAAGTGAAAATACGGATTTGTAATTATCGTTTCTCCCTTGTATGTTGGGCATGCTTCCTATTTGGTAAGGAGATCACTGAATGTGTAGGGTCTGAGAATATATTAGCTTTCCAGAAATTGTATATTTTTTTCCTTTCATGAAGTACAAACTACTGTGTTAGGTTACTGTGACATTGCACGAAGATAGAAAAAAGTGGAAAATAATCACAATAGACCTTCAAATTTATTGAATACTATCAAATAAAGGAAGGTTGTTTGTAAAATTGTCCTTAGCTTCAAAAGGGCTAAAATGAAAAATCCTTTCCTACTCCTTATTATCAACCTGTAGAACTGATACAGCCTTTGTACCAGGCACAGAGCTGGTGGTTACTTGGGGAGTATGATCTGAGAGGCACTTGCAGGGCTTCCTGCCCTAGGATACCTTTCCTACACAACTTCTGTGGAAATGGAAATTATGTTATTATACCTTCTTTTAGTTTATGAAAACAAAGGCCCTTATATGGAAACATATATAAATGGGTGTATCTGTGTAACATATGCATATGTGTATGCGTTTGCATATATTATATGAAATATGGCCATTAAACCATTGATATTTTATTGGCAATTAGTATACCATACTATTCTTAATTAGTAAGCATTAATCATCTCCTCTGTGTCAAGCACTATACTGAAGTCTGGGAATAGAAACAATTCATGAAACAATCCCTAAGCATAAGAGTTTACATTCTAATGGAGGAGGCAATAAGGACACATAAGTGCATGTGTGTGTATAAAAATATACACACACATATAAACACATATGTGTGCTTGTGTTTATTTGTATGCAACAAATCTGAGGTGTTTTGAGAAAGAGCCATGAGCAGGTGAGGGAACCAGAGAAAGGTTATTTGGAATGATGTTGTTATTAATTAATTGGTCTTTCAGCAGAATCTTGAAAAAGAAAGGGATTCTATGAGGTGGAAGGAAGGAGGCCATGTGTCTGAGGTATGGGGGACAAGCGTTGAAATGAGAGATGGGGCTTCATGGGTGAGGAATAAAGAGAAGGTCACTTTGGCTGGACTGCACTGCAGGACAACATGCAGCTGCCTAGCAAATACATGAGAGAAACAGACACAAAACAAGCAAGCTTTGATGGGAAAGGGGGAAAAAAACCAACAACACCCAGATTATTGGGATCTGGAGAGAAAAACAGGCTATAGATAGGACACAATAATAAGAAGCAATCTTTGTCAGTCAGAGCAAAAAAATATGAGGATGATGACTTCCAGACATGATGGTGCCAGAAGGAAAGGAAAAGTGCCAAAGCCAAATGTGATAAAGGATTGACACAATCAGTGGTGGGTGGTGACAATGAACATATGACTCTGGTGTCTTATTGTAGCAAGGAAGTTAACCTCAGCTCTCTAAGGCTATCCCAGCCAGAAGAGGGAGAGCTCTGGCAGGCTCCCTCGAGCTAGAAAGGCTTTGAATATAGTTCAAGTTGCAGGCTCTCTACTATTCACCAACCAGCTTATCTAATTTACTGAGAGGTTCATGATTCATACTCAGAAGGTGGGGGAACTAGGTGATGAAATCTTTGTCCATATGGAAAATGGCCCTTAGTCTTATGTAGCCTCCATCTCTAATAGGAGTTGGGATAAAGGTATTAAGAGGGAGAGGGCATTAATTCTAAGTATTAGAAAGTTTTAAATTCTTTACAAACACTGATTTAATTTATTGGCAGCAGAAATGTAAGAGCTTTGCTTAATGACTGATAAGTTGATGTGCTACAGGAGGAAAGCAATTGATATTGACTTTCTTGAAACAGATGCAAATGGAACTAGAAAATCAACCAGTTAAAAAGCAGTCATTAAATGTTTACTATGTGTCACACTCTGAGTACTGAAAGACAGAAGTAGTTTCTTTTTTCAAAGAATACCTTCTGATGCGAGAGAGAACATATACATATATACACATATATATATATGGGTGTGTGTGTATGTGTGTATGCATGTATACAAACATATGTGTGTATATACATATATACACATTTAACACACACATCTATGTGTATATATATATGTATAACCACATATATGAAAATAGCATGGAAATGAGAGATGTAACATGTATATGTGGAATAACAAGTAAGGCAATATGGCTAGACCAAAGTTGTCATGGAAGGGAATAATGTTTCAGAAATCTGGAAAGAAAGGAAATGGCCGTGCAGTAAAGGACTTTAATTGCCAAATAGAAAAAATTATATTTGATGCTAGATCACTCAAGTGCAGGGCCTTGTCTAGAGAAGCTAACTTTCACACACCTGCTATATTAGGGCTGAATAAACATTTTGTTAACTGTTCAGTGACCAGCCTGGAACAAGCGATTCATTTCTAACCAAAACAGAACCTATACAGGGTACATGAGTAAGCCTCAGTGGCTAAAACTGTAGATCTTGGAGTCATCTATGTTGATATGATAGTTGAAACCATAGACACTTATAAGATCACAGAGGAAGATATAGAGAAGCTACAGCTACCTAGATATTCAACACATGTTCTCCGTGAAGAAACAAAAAAAAAAAAAAAAGAAATTTGGAGGAATTCTTTTTTCTCAGTGTCCCCAAATGCCAAGTGCTAGTTCCACCTTAGAAAAAAGGTTGATGGCTAGGGTCTCCAATGGATTTTTAAAAATACTTTTACCTATGATAATTCCTGAGTTGTTTACCATATATTTTGACAGATAGTTTACTTCATTATTACTGATAAAACTATTTGTAATTTTTTTCTCATCAATGATCTGACTTCTTAGAGTCTACCAAGGTTTATCAATTGTTTGAACATACACATTCTATTCAATATGTCAAACCACACCATGCTTATCTTGTTATTGAAAAAGAACTTCAAAACAGCTTAATCACAAAATTAAGTTATACTAAGTCGATAAGCTTGTCTCTACTACCTTGCTAAGGTATGAAAACTTATTTTCCCTATATCTCTATATCTTCAATCTTTAGCACATGATTATGAAAAAACAATGAAAAGAACTGAGGTAAGCTGTCTTCTTTTTTTCTTTTCCTTTTTCTTACTCTTTTTGCTTCTAAGCTCTGCTC
Source organism: Pseudochirops corinnae (assembly GCA_028646515.1). Lineage (NCBI taxonomy): Eukaryota > Metazoa > Chordata > Mammalia > Diprotodontia > Pseudocheiridae > Pseudochirops > Pseudochirops corinnae. Next base: position 458,524,222 of record CM053585.1, read on the forward strand.
TATTCATTAGGCTTCTGCATGTTAAGTGAGAATGGCCCTGTCTCATATTGCTAAACTATTACTTTGTTTCTATCCAGTATTATAGGAAGTAGCAAAAGATCCTTTGTGCTGGGTTTCTATGGGTGTGAGCACATCCTTCTGTGAGACCAATCTTTTGCTACAACAAAAAGATCATTTCTCTTGTTCTCCTTGTGGCTTGGTGCTGTGGTAGCTAGTTGAGGACACCGTTGAGAATTTACCCATGACTACATCTTGCTCTGCTCATGAGGCCTTGGAATTTCAAACAGAAGATAGTTGCTAGATTTGGAACTGTATGCACTCAAACTGCCTTCAAAGAGAAGATACTGAAATAGAAATATCTGAAAGGAAATTATAATCAACCACTCTATATTGGGAGGATGGTATACAATATGTTGCTTTTATTTTCCCCTCAGAATTAATCTATTTTCATGAAGATAAGAGAAGAAAGCATGGCATAAGTGGGTGCAAAGCTGACCTAGGAGTTACAAAGATCTGGGTGCAAGTCTTGCCTCTGGCATCTTACTGACTCTTTGACACAGGGCAAGTCACTTAACCTCTCAGCACCCCAACCAATTCTCTAAGACCACAAGTGGAAGGGCAGATGCCTTTCATCCCTAGACTTGGAGTAGGGAAGACCTAAAACCCTTCTTGACTCACTTGGGTGGGTAGGACCTCACTGATCCTGAGGAAGTCACTTAATTTCACTTGGCCTCAGTTTCCTCTTCCTTAAATAGCACCTAACATAAGGTTATTGTGAGGATAAATGAGATAACAAAAATTGTCATGAATCCCTTAAAATTCTCTATAAATGTTAGCTATTTTTATTGACATGGGAAGTTTCCTAACCAGGGAGTTCCCAACATTACTGAAATATCAAAACTTTTAAAAATGAAAACACAATGCTAAAATTTCAGAAAAAGAAATGTCCGGTTAATTTTCATCATAATTTTTATGACTCAGTTATTCTTTTTGTCCTTGCCTTTTCTCCTCCCACCCCCACCCCCCAAATCAGTTGAGGGAAGAAGGGAATGGAAATTAAAGCCGACATTGTCATTCAGGGTCAAACATGCCAGTTCTGGTTTGAGGATACTTCTGTTTGTGTATGGAAAAACCTGGGAGCCTTTGGCCTGCCCACAGGCAATCCAAGGGCTCCTATCTCTGCCTGCAGATCCTAGAGAGAGCTTTAAATTCCTTTGGACCTTAGCCTCCCCCACCTTCTGGCAAAGCACAGAACTTCTCATTCTGATTGTGCTCCCCCTCAGAGATGAAGGATGCCGCAGGCCTGAATTCTACTTGGTCAACAACTATGAAGTTTCACTGAGACCAAGGAATACCATTTACATAGTTTTTACTGCACAACCAAACATTTTCCCTCCAACACCAGACTTAAAAGGAGAGGAAAAACTGTAACTCCAGATGCATAAAAGAAAATGAATCCTGCTGGTAGAGACTTTTGCTTGTGAACTATTATGCCAAAGTGTTGAAAAGATAATACCATGCTATAATTAAATGGGTGACTTCATGAAAAGTTAACAAAGAATTATCATTTTAAATGTAAAAAAAAAAAGTTTCCCAATTGCAACTGTGTTATGCTATGCAGATAGGCTTAGATTTTTCACATCTTTTTTTGTTGATGGGACCTCTTGCAGTCACGGAGTAATTTCATTTAGTGTGGAACTTTTTTGGCATAATGTCTATAACAGAGGGAGATTTGCTTAACAATCCATAGACTAACAGGATTGCAAAAGCTTTAGAAGAAATGGATCCATTTGTTGGGGGAAAATCTGCTGTTAATACCGCCTGCCAGCTAAAGACTAATTTCCCTGCTAATGTAAAGAGCTTTATTATCTCCACTAAACAGACATGTGCCATTAACACTTATACACAGGCACAAATCAGAGTGCCTCACTTCATGTTTTCTTATTAAATGCCAATTCTGTTTAAATCTGAAGTCTCAGATAGGGAAGGAGTTACTAAAAGGTAAGGTTACCTGAGATGATTAATACCAAAAACGTGTTAGGAATTGGTAATGTCTTTAACTTGTTATTTTGTGTTGTTGTTGGTTGTAAGTTTTACGTTGATGTAATTTAAGTGGTTGTTAAGTTGTGGCTAGTAGGCTCCTAACTACATTTTGTGTCTGCTGTTCTGCCACATTTCAATTCCTGAAGCAGGAGGCATGGAAACAAGTTCATCCCTTTGAAACTCAGCATCATGCCCTTAACTCCATCATTGACTGACACCCCCAACCTCAGCCTCCTCTTTTCTCTGACTGGAGGGCTGGAGGGTGGAATACTAAATTCCTAATGTCTTCCTTTATGGAGGGCAGAGACTGGAGTCTCAGATCACACTGTTTCACATCTGCTGCCCTCACACATTTCAGCTCCTTTGAATAAGATGCCCCTTCCCTCCCCTTTTATTGCCTCCTTTTCTGTCTTATCTTCCCCCTTCATATTGTAAACTCCTAGAGGTTAAGAACTGTCTTTTCATTAATAGAATCCCCAATGCTGACACATAGTAGTTATGTAATATAGTAGCCCACAATAAATATCATATTTATATTGTTATCATTTTACATTATTTAAGTTATAGCATAAGATAGCTTAATAAATGTTTATTGGATTGGTTGAATTTAAGAAACGAAAAAGGGAGAGTAAAGGCTAATTGTATACTACAAAGACTGAACCTGGGATTTAGCTCTATTGAAATTCTTTGCATTTAAATACTTTTCTTAATATTCCAGATCATAGATTTAGAGCAGAAAGTGACCTCTGAAGTAATTTAGTTCACCTTGTTTTTACATATGAGGAAACTGAGACCCAAAGTGATTAAATGTCTTGTCCTGAACCACACTAACAGTTAGTTAGTGGCAAAGGCAAAATTTTTACACAGCTCCTTTGACTACAAATACAGTGTTTCTGTGAATTGGTAGTTCAGGAAGGCCTAACTCTCTGGCCTCCATATATTCACAGGATTTACTGTCATCAGGTATCTATCATGCTAGCAGGCTTGTATCAGTTAGCAATTTGAAAGGGACCTCGATGCAATTATTTATGGCATTATTCTATGCAGTTCTGTCTCACCCATTAATGAATCATCAAGCATTTATTTAACTGCTTACTACTATGTGCCAGTTACAGTTTTAAGAAAAAGAAAAAAATATCCCTGCCTTCAAGGAGCTTATATTCTAATATGTACCATATATATAAACAAATAGTACAAGATACATATAGAATGGATGAAAAATAGTGCAGTGAAGAGGGTGCCTGGCCTGGCATCAGGAAGAGCTGAGATCAAATTTGGCCTGACACTTACTAGCTCTGGGATCCTGAACAAGTCACTTAACCCTGTTTGCCTCAGTTTCCTTATCTGTAAAATGAGTTGGAAAAGGAAATGGCAAGCCACTCCAGCATCTTTGCTAAGAAAACTCCAAATAGGGTTGTAAACAGTCAGACACAACTGAAAGAATTGAACAAAAACAACATTAGAGGGGAACACATCATGGAAGGTGGTGTTGACTCTTAGGAGGAAGAGTATATGGAATAAGCCTCCTGTACAAAGTAATACTTGAGTTGAGTCTTAAAGAAATCCTGGTATTTTAAAAGGGAGGAGGGAGATCATCCCAAGAATGAGAAATTATCAGTGCAAAAGATACAAAGTGGAAAGAAAATGGAGCTTTGTAACTGAGGACTATCAAGTAGGCCAGTTTGGGAGATTGTAGCATTCGAGGAGATGAATGAAGATCTTTATGAAGAACTTTAACTTTATAATGAAGATTATGAGGAACTTTACAAGCTAAACAGTTTTATTTACTTATCCTGGTAATAGGGAGCCACTGGGATTTTCTGAGTAGGCAGTAATTACACATTTCTTTTTAATCATGTGATCCCCCTTTAAATAATATAGATGCAACTGCTATACCCTGTTGAAAATTTGGGAGAGGTCTGCTACCCTTTAGTTTTGTTTTTAATTTTTAAAAATTCATTACTTATTTTTAACATTCTTTTATTAAGAATTTGAGTTTCCAATTGTTTCACTCCACCCTTCCCACATCCATTGAGAAGGCAAACTGATATTAATTATGCATGTGAAATCAATTTATGCATTTCCATATTATCCATAAAGAAAAAGAAAGAAAAGAAAAAAGCCAGAAAAATAAAGTGAAAAAATTGTACTTCAATTTGCATTCAGAATTCATTGATTCTTTCTTTGGAGTGAGATATCATTTTATATCATGAATCATTCAGAATTGTTTTGGATCACTGGATCTGACTAGCTAAGTCATTAGAATATTGATGTTATGGTGTAGGATGATTTCCTGGTTCTCCTTACTTCATTCTGTATCAGTTCATATAGGTCTTCCCAGATTATTTATTTTTTTGAAACCACCCCCTCATAATTTCTTATAGCACAATAATTGTCCATCACGGTCTTATACTACATTCCCCATGTGATGGGCATTCCCTCATTTTCCAATTTATCAACACAAAAAAATCTGCTATAATTATTTTTGTCCATATATGTTCTTTTCCTTTTCCTTTAATCTATTTAGGATATAGACTTAATAGGGGTATTGATGGCTCAAAAAAAATATGCACAGCTTTATATTCATTTGGGCATAATTTAAATTGTTTTCCATACCTAATTCACAGGTCCGCATCTTGCACATTTTCCAATAATTACCAAGAAACCCACAAAACTGTTCTTGCAATTTTTGTTTGCAAGATCCCCATTATATGGCATAGAACCCAAAGAGATAGGTGGAGACCCCACATGGTCTAAATGATGAAATTCTTTGTGGTTTCTAAAAGCTGAAACCAAAAATAGATGCTCATTAATTGGGAAATGGCAAGATGAATTAAAGTACTTTAATATTGTTGAATATTGTATTGTAAGAAATGAATGTGAAGAATTCAACGACATAAAAACATGTATGTACTAATGGAAAATTAAGTAAACAGAACCAGGAGAATAATACACACAATGATTGTAATAACATAAATTCAAGGCATCATGGTGCAAAAGAACATTGAATTTACAGTCATAGGACCTAAATTCAATTTCCAATCTTAGGCAAATGCCTTAATCTCCCTTTGTGTGAGTTTCATTTGTAAATTGAGGTAATTTGACCAGATAATGCCCAAGGGCCTTTTCAGTTCTAGAACTATGATCCAAGAAAAGAATCCTTAAAAAAAAAAAAGAAAAAGAAAAAGAAAAAACTACTGAACTCAAAATAATTAGAAGTTACCTATGTTACTCCAAAAGTCACAACTTATTCCTGTTAATAAAGAGGTAGGGGCATCACAATCATCAGTTGAGGACATAATATGTTAGATAAATATCAGTTGATTTTGCTTTCTGGTTTTCTTATTTACCAGAAAGGATTCAATGGGGCTTGAGGGGTATATATCAGGGAATGACTGTTGTAGAATGGCAAATGAGATTAATAGAACTTTAAAAAAACCTGACTTCTTATTAGTATTTGTTAATTTTTAATCTTTTCAAGTAACATTTATTAACTATTAAGAGTATTTTAAGTATCTGGACTAATGGAGTACATGTATGTGTTTTCTTGTTTGGTTTCCATTATAAGGGAATCACAAGATTGTAGAGATGGAAGAGAACTCAGAAGCCATGTAGTCATTTGTATCTGATTAAGATTCCCTTCTACAAAACACTGGACACATAGTCAATTAACTATTTGAAGAGACCCATTTAAGAAGAACCAAGTAATGTCTGAAAATGTTAGCTCAATCTATTAGAATGACGACTCCATGAAAGCAGAGGCTCATTTTATTTACTTATTTTTATATTACCTAGCATAGTGGCTTATACATAGTAGGTATTTAATATATTTTTTTAAAACAGAATTGAATTAGAAAACAAGATATTCAACTTTTATATAACTCTATCTGTTCTTTTCTTCATATCAAGCCCAAATATGCTTCTTGCCATTTTCGGTATATTGTTCCTACTTCTTCCTTCTGGAAGGAGATAGAATAGAATTAATCCCTCTTTCATATGACAGTCTTTCAGTTGCTTGAAGGGAGCTAGCATATTCCCTCTTAAGTCTTCTTTTCTCTAGGTTAAACATACTCCATTCTTTTAAGCGATTCCTTTTTGAGATTGTGCTCCAGTTCCCTCTCATCATCCTGACTGCCATTTTCTTGGGGGGGTGGTGAGCACGTTCCATGTTGTCTGTAGTCTTCAAAGTGTGAGACCTAAAACAGAAAACAAAATGCCAGATATTACTAGAACAGAACAAAGTTTGGATAAACCGTTACCATCCCTTTTTGGTCGCTGTTGTTTGCTTATGACAGTCTGGGATAACGTTAGCTTTTTTAGATGCCATGTCACTGTATTTGTGAAATCATACTGAGCAGTGTATCTACTAAAAACTGCAGATCTTCAAAGGATCTATTATGTCATTTTCTCTCCAAACTGTATTTGTGACATTGACTTTTATCACTCAAAAGTAAAACTTAATATTTACCGCTACTAAACTTTATCTGATTCTGTTTATCCCATTGTTCTTACCTGTCAAGTATTTTTGTGGATCCAGACTCTCACTTACCTTTTATAAATTGCTCCAAACTTTACACAATTTATACATTTTGAAAAAATGTCATCTATCCCTTTACACTAGTCATTGGTAAAAAAAAAAAAAAAGAAAAAATCAGTACCATAGGGTCAAAGGTAGATGCCTAGGGCACTCTACTAAAGACCTCATTAAAAGTTGACAACTTTACACAATTTATACATTTTGAAAAAATGTCATCTATCCCTTTACACTAGTCATTGGTAAAAAAAAAAAAAAAAAAAAAAGAAAAAATCAGTACCATAGG
>CM053585.1:458531584-458552617 GCA_028646515.1 Pseudochirops corinnae
AGTATGAACAGGCAGTTTTTAGAAGAGGAAATCAAATTATCTATAGTCATATAAAAATGCTCCAAATCACTATAGATTAGCAAAATACAAATTAAAACAACTCTGTGGTACCACCTCACACTTATCAGGAATGACAAATACTTGAGGGTATAAGGGAAAATGAATACAATAATGAAATGTTGTTTCAGTTGTGAACTGGTGTAACTCTTCTTGCGAGTAGTTTAGAACCCATATTATTCAAAGGTTTACAAAACTGCATGCCCTTTGCTCCAACAATCACATTACAAGTCTGTAGCTCAAAGGAATTAAAGGAGAAGAAAAAGGAACTATATGCACAAAAATATTTGTAGCCGTTCTTTTTATGTTGGTAAAGAATTGGAAATTGAGGGGATGTTGATGTGTTGGAGAATGACTGAACAAGTTATAGCATTTGATTGTGATGGAGTACTACTAAGAAATTATGAATGGGGTTGGTTTCAGGAAAAAAAATGGCAAGAACTATATGAACTGATGCAGAGTGAAGTGAGAAGAACTGAGAGATCACTTCGCAGAGTAACAGCAGTCTTGTAATAATGACCAACTGTGAAAGATTTGACTACTTTGATAAATGATCCAGATACTTCTAAAGTTCTCATGATGAAAAAATGATATCCTAATCAAGAGAAAGAGCCAATGAACTGAGTGCAAATTGAAGCGTAATTTTCTTGTTTTATTTTGTCTTATTTGTGATATGACTAATAAGGAAATATGTTTTACATGATTTCAATGTACAATTGATATCATTTTGCTTGCCTTCTCAGTGGGTGGGGGAGGTATAGGAGGCAGGGAAAGAATTTGGAACTCACAATTTAAAAATACTAAAATAAATGATATTTTTTTCTAAAAGGTTTGGTTTTTTTTTTCTTTTTTTTTTTGTTTTGTTTTATTTAATGCTGAATGAGATAGAAAGTCACTGGAGTTTATTGATTGGAAGGAAGGGGAAAGAATGACATGGCCAGACCTACACTTAAAGAAAATTACTTGGATAGCTAGGTGGAAGATTTGTTGGAGGGGGGAGAGACTTTAGGCAGGAAACTACTATAGAATAGAAGGCTATTCTAATAGTCTAGGTAAGGCAGGATAAGGGCTTGAAGTAGCATGATTGCTATGGGAGTAGGAACAAGGAGAAGACTGGAAGAGTTAATGTGATGGTAAAAGAGCATAATTTGTTAACATATAAGATATGAATGAGATTGAGGAGTTTAGAATGACATTCAGCCTATAGGCCTATATGACAGTATCTACAACAGTCATAAGGAAGTATTGAAGAGAGGAGGTTTTGTGGAAAAATGTAGAAATCATAGGATATTTGGGTCAAAAGAAACATTTGAGTTTATGCATTCCACTTCCTTCATTTCTCAAATGAGGAAACTGAAGTCCAGATAGAGGAAGTGATTGCCTGAAGTCATAACAATAGCAAAGAACTGTTTTATTTTGTTTTTTTCTCCCTGTGCCATGCCAATCAATTCTGCTCTGAGTATTTGTAGGTTTATAAATCTAAAGAAAGAAATGGCAAACCACTCTGATATCTTTCCCAAGAAAACCCCATGGACACAGGGTCATGAAGAATCAGACATGACTAAATGACTGAACAAAGTTTATAAATATGTTGAGACACAATTTGATTCAGTGAAGAGTCTGGTTCAGAAGCAGGAAGACTCAAGTTCAAATTCTACTTCTGAAAAATACTGTGCAAATCATTCAAATTCTCAATGCACAGGCTAGCACTGTGATTATGTTGCTGAGAAGATATTGGCCAGCAAAGTGGTCTTCTCAAAGTACAGAGGTGACTATTTCATCCTCCACTACAACAAAGTGGAGTGGTCCTTTCAGCTGCAGGACCAAATATAAAAACCTTTGGCATTTAAATCCCTTCATACATCGCCCCTCCTTCCTTTCCAGTCTTCTTACACCTCACACCCTCTAGCACATATTCTGTAATAGATTACAATGACACTGGCCTCTGTTATTTTAACAAGATATTCCTCTCAACTCTGGGCATTTTCATTGACTGTCCCTATGCTTACTTCTATATCCTGGATTCCTTCAAATCCCAGCAAAAATGCCATATTCTGTAGAAAATCTTTCCTAATCTCCCATAATTCTTTCACTTTCGTCTGTTGATGATTTATTTCCATTTTCTCCTTTAAAGAGCTGATGTGTACATAATTGTTTGTATAAGCCCTTATTGGATTTTAAGCTCCATGAGGAGCTTAAGGAAGTACCTTTGTTTTCCTTTCTGTCCTTAGCCCTTAACACAGGCTCTGAAACAGAGTTGGTACTAAAAACTTATTAATAGATGGATATTAGTACTTTTAAAGTTACTAAACACTTTCATACATATTATCTAATTAGATCCTTAAAACAGACATGTGGAGTTAGGTAACATAAGTAACAGCATTACTCCCATTTTACAGGTGAAGGGTCTGAGGGTATGGGAAGTTAACTGACTTGCTTAAGGTTATGTTGTTATAGTAATGGAAACTGAACTCAAACTCAAGAAAGGTAGGAAGAGGTCAGTTTGTAAAGGGCTTTTAATGCAAAACAGAAAATTCATTTGATAGTTGAGGGAATAAGGGACCACAGGAGTTCTAGTGTGGAGGAGGTGGATTGTGAGAGAAGGGTGAACTGGTCAGACCTACACTTTAGGAAAATTACCTTGGTTGATGAGTAGAGGATAGACTAAAAGAAAAAGAGACTTGAGGGAGAAAAACCAATTAGAGGGCTATTATAGCAATCATCTGAGGAAGAGAGAAGTGCCTGAACTAGGCAGTGTGAAAGGACAGGAAAGACGTGTAGAAGTTGTGAAGATTGAAATCAAAAGTTATAATACCAGATTATATATTTGCTTTGAGTAAGAGTGGGGAATTAAAGATGACACCAAGGTTGTAAGCTTGGATGACTGGGAGGATGGTGGAGTCCTCAATATTAATAAGAAAGTTAGAAAGGGACAGATTATTTTCAGCAAGCTAATGAATTCTGTTTTGGATATATAAAGGGAAAATGTACTTAGATTTGTGCTTTAGGAATTCGAACTTAAATTGAATGGCTTGTAAGGGTGTTTTTCTAGACCTAGTTCTATCAAGAAAAAACTGATTGGTATAGTAGAAATAAAGAAACAATTGAGTCAGGTAGTTACTGTTCCAACTTTCCAAAGAAAGTGCCTAATTACTCTTTGTCAGTTTTAGTTATCACACATGAACAAATACTATTTCAGGGACCTGAGTAAACTGGATGCTTTGATTGCTGAGCTTGGTGGTTGTTTGAAAGATTATGGAAAATGAGAGTTGTCACATGATAAGAGGAAGTCAAATGTTGTTTTTCAGAAATGGGAAGACAGTAATGTCTATAATTCATATTTTGTAGAATGATGAACTTGGCTCTAGCCAAATTGTAGAATAAATTCTTAAGTGACTCATATACAAATGTTTAGAATAGAAGGCAGTGATCACTAAGAGCAAGCAGAGTTTCAAAACATATATTGACATTCCAAGAAACAGAAGTCATTCCTAAATGATACAAATTTCCAATGGAAGATGGAATAATGCACCCCATTGAAAATATATGGATCAGTCTTTTTAAAAGGATTTTAAAAAATTTTACAACAAAAATATGGGTTTAGGTTGAAGAATATTTTTAAATGTATCAAAATCCCATTAAATTAATGTTACTGTATAAAACAAGTGATATCACAAAAGGACTTAATATCAAAGGTTTTTACACCAACAAATTTAATTATTTTACTTTGTCCTGAGTGGTTGGCACACCATTGGGCAGAAGAGGAATATGAATCTCTAAAAAATTAGATAAAAGAAGTATCATTTCCATGTAAGAGGATCATTGAAGTCTTCATGAAGCTTAGTCAACTTATATATGTGTCAGCTTTATACATGTCTGCCAGGCTCTGTTTAGGAAAGAGAACTACGAGAGAATTCTGCCCTGTCTTTCCCCTCTGCCCTTCAGAGCCTTTAAGTGTGGTCTGGGTATTTGGGTGGGAGTAGATGGATGAAAGGGGGGAAGCACAAGAGAGAGGGATGTCTTCATAGTTGGCAGGGTTTTTTGTGTTGCTGATCTTAACTACATAAATTTTTCCTGATTTCTGTTTTTGAGGTCTCCCCCAAATACCTCTCCTCAGGGGAATAACACATTACAAAATTTTTAAAGACTTTCTATATTAATCTTTAATAGAAAAATTATGGGTCCCTTCATTCTCATTTCAGTAAATTCTTTCCCCATGGGATAATGCAGTTTTCATGACAAATATCTCCCTCCTTCTTTCTATTCCTCTGCTTCCTTCTTTCCTTCCCCCTATTTACCATCTCTCCTCCTTTCTCTCTTTCCCCTTTATGTGATATATGCATATCTAGCTAGCTAACTGGTCAACTAGCTATCTTCTAGCTGTGATGTGATTTTTCTGCTTCTGTATATTTATGAATCAGACATATGATACAAGAAAGCTCTCTGTACCAGTGTCAATCTTTATTTGCTCTGCAATTTGTGGTATTAGAGAGTTGCTTGGGGCAATAAGAGGTGACTTATGACTTGACTAGGGTCACACAAGCAGTGTATGACAGAAGCAGGACTTAAACCAAAGTCTTCCTGATTCCAAGACTGACTCTCTTGACATAAACCATGATGCTTCTCATTTATATACATTCTTACCCTTATGGACATTTGTAAGTGATATACATACATATATGTAAATGTGTATGTAAATATATATGCATATATACACACATATAAATACACATTAATCCATATTTCAATTTGAATAATATTTTATTTTCCCCAATTACATGCTAAAATAATTTTTTAACATTTTTAAGACTTTGAGTTTCAAATTCTATCCCCTCCTTAATTCTCCCCTACGTTCACACCCTCCCAATAAGCAATCCAATATAAGTTATACACGTGTAATCACACAAAACATTTCATTATTATTCATGTTGTATATGAAGACTCATTATTTTATATTTCTAATTCTATTTCGTACATTTTAAGTTATACATAAACATAAAAAAAATCATTATCTCATCAGAATATAGTGGTATTGCTTACTTCCCTTATCTGGTTTTGTAGCTGTTATTTTCTATCCTGACTTAGGTTCTACTGGATAGTGTCAGCTGTTGAATCACCAGCAAGTAGGACATGATACCTTAGATTCTTTTTATGCTACCTCCCCCCCCAGGATAGCCACCTGCTTTGTCATTGAGAAAAGGACTCATGGCAACCTGACAAATACCTGGTTGCTGAGCATAGCCTTTTCTGAGGCTCACTTGTAGATTTCCTTTAAAGCAGGTAGCAGGGGTTGGGGGGAGGATTGAAAATTCATAGAATATCCCCATGAAGCCAAGCTGAAAGACAGAGAGAAATACCTTCACCTCATACATAAAATATCAACAGAGTCAGTGCAGGGTGGTGAATCTTTCTTATTAATATCCTACCTAAATGATACAGGAAAACAAGGGGATAAGATAAAAATGTATGTCAAAGCAATATCCTAATCCCAGATGCATTTTCTGACTCTGTAGGCAAGCTGTTCTTCCTCACAGATGCACCTTTGTCTTTCCATTTTGCCCTTTGACCCAGGGCATTATTTTCTATTACATTAGACACCTCTAGTTCTGTTGGGACATTCGGCATAATGAGTTGGAATGCTTGAGTTCTATCTCTTCCTCAGATCAGAAGCTGAGAATACTGAAGTTTTCTATTCCTGCATAAATGCAGTTGAAAATACTACTGGGTGCCTTATAGAATGGTGTTTCCATATCAGCAATGTAGCCTTCTATGTGCCTGACCTCCTGTTACCTTTGACTCTCTGTCTTATTGTTTCAATCCTACCTACAGCCATTCAGAATAGAATTTGTACATATGAGGCTCTGCATCTTTGAAACCACTCATGTCATCACAAATTCTATGGCAAGTATTTTGGTTGACTCGTGGCCTAAGAGTCAATAATATAAGTGGCATCATCTTTATTTTATAGGTAAGGAAGTCAATTGGTTTGTAATTATTCCTTGAACTCAATACTCCATCTTTTGCCTCTCTGTCTTTAGTCTTCCCCTCATGCTTGCAAGGTTCTCTTTCTCAGTTCTCTACTTCTTAAAACCTAGAGATTCCTTCTAGATTCATCCTATCTCAATCTCCTTTTATATTCCCCTTATTTGTCCACATTAATTTTCTCCTCAAATTATTATGTGTAATCTGTATGTTCTGGATTACCATCCCAAATCCAGCCTGGTTTCGTCTTCTCTTCAGTATCCCTTCAGTAGGGATATCCTTGAGGAACTGGAGTATCTCTTGTTTAATGCCTTTGACTTGAGGCTTTATTCTGGATGTAATTCCCCTACTGTTAAGCACCTGTGACTAGCACTTCAGTTATGTTTAATTAGTTAATGTTGATTAGCTTTGTTGTTGTTCAGTTGTTTGAGCTGTATCTGACTCTTCGTGACCCCATTTGGGTTTTCTTGGCAAAGATACTGGAATTATTTCCCAAGCCTTCTCCAGCTTATTTTGCAGATGAGGAAACTGAAGGAAACAGCATTAATTGACTTGCCCAGGTTCACACAGCTGGTAAGTGTCTGAGGCCAGATTTGAACTCAGGAAGAGGAGTCTTCCTGACTCCAGGCCCAGCACTCTATCCACTGTACCACTTAACTGCCCTGATTAATTTTACATAGGTATATTACTTTGAAGATGCAGAAGGAACAAAAGTACAAACATTTCCCCTTACCAACCTGGGGCGCACTATCCTCTATATGTCTTTGATGTCTAGAGAGAGTGGGCTCAGATTTCACATTTTGTGTACATAGCTTTGGTACTACCAGTTCATGCCCATAATATAGCACTAAGGATGGTTTCATCTTCATCTCAGCTACTGTTTGACAGAATCCTGAAGGTTACTCTTTGATCCTTAAAGCATCAGTACTGGGTTGGCTGCAAAACTTGGCTTGGATTCAACTTCACTACTGGACTGCTTGAATCGATATTGCTCACTCTCTTTACCTTTCAAAACTTATACGGATATAACCCATAACTATATCTTTCTCACTTAAAAAAAGAGCAAATACCAAGGCAGGCAAAGAACTAAAGGCCATAGTCACAGGTCCATATGTTAGTTTTAGATGGGGAGAAGATTGGAGGATTTATCTCTTAGAGTATTGTCTCACCTCAGATGCTATCTAGTAAGAAGAAGTCAACCAAAAAGAAGTAATCAAACCCAGAGAAGAGCTCAGTAATTCCTTTTGAATGTACTCCCTGTTGCAGTTTCCCAACAGTTACCAATTAGTGATTGCTACTCAACATGTCGTTACTATAACCAATTACAGAACATTTTCACACTCTCCAAAGTTTCTCCAAGCATTTCTGTACACATCAGCATGTCTGTCCAGAAGGAGCGTCTCCAACGTCTTCCCTACTGTGACTAGGAATAAATGCATATATCTTAATTGAAGCCTACCTTTTTATGGGGAAAAAAGATCAGAATACATCTCTTACTTGATGATGGGCCAATCTTGTACTTCATAAGAAAAGGCCGGCCCATTATTATAAAAGATATCTTTCTCATGATGGTTGAATGATGTCGATTCTATGAGTAGGCTCATAGAAAAGAATTGATGTTTTCTAAGCTGAAAGACTGGATAATGACAGCCTTTTAATTTTTGTGAAATAGTTATTTAATTCCAGCAAGCTTCCACTAAATTGGTGTTAATGACCTAAGTTCACAGTGTTCACAATGCTAACAGCTGTTTATTAGAAGGGATATTGAACATTTTTTCCATGTCAGCAGGATACATTGAAGTAAAATTGTCACTATGAAAAAGAGATATAAAAAGATACCAATTTCTCCTGGATTCTTGCTTCAACCCCATCTCAAAGGAAATTCCCATATTCCTTGTTGAAGTCAACTCTTTTAATTTCTTACTCTCACATCTCAACTTTCTCACTGACTCAACTCTACCTACAAAAAGTCTTCCAATACCCAAAATGCAACAATTTTTTTTTCTTAAATTTGACTACGCCTCTCACCCTACCAACATCTTTCCTTCCTTTTGACACCAAATTCCAGAGAGTAGTTTATACTTACTGTTTCTATTTAATTACCACTCACTCATTTTTTAAAATCTTTTTGTTACTTGGCCTCATTCACAACTCTCTAAAAATTCAACAATAGATTCTTTTTTTTTTTTGCTTTTTGGAGGGGAATTGGGGTTAAGTGACTTTCCCAAGGTCACATGGCTAGTTTTTATGTTAAGTGTCTGAGGCCAGATTTGAACTCAGGTCCTCCTGACTCCAGGGCCAGTACTCTATTCACTGCACCACCTTGCCACCCCTCAACAATAGGTTCTTAATTGCCAGATTTAGAGCCCTTTTTTCTCAGTCTTCATCCTCCTTGATCTTCCTAGAGTATTTGACATCATTGACCTTCTTGGGATTTATTCCCTTACAATTAACTAGTTCTGGGAATTATGTCATCTTCCAGTCACTCATTCCTGAAACCCAAGAGGCCTCCTTCATTCTTTCCTCTCTGTTGCCACCTACATTCAATCAGTTGTCAAGACCTACCAATTCCTCCTCTGTAATATTTCCCAGTTCTATCAATTTCTTTCTACTCCCATTTCCGACACCATAGTTCAGGTCTTCAGTATCTGTCCCCTATATCAGTCTCCCAATAGCTTATCCTAGCTCTACTCTGTGCTCCAATTTGTAGTCTTCACCAATACTGAATATGAATTTTACTGATATTCACATCTACCATTACTGAACTCTTGCTCAAACACTGACAAAGATTCCATTTACCTAGTAAATATAGTCCTAACTCACCCTAACTGCAAAGACCCTCTACATTCTCTTTTTAGCCTATCATTATAAAGCTATCTCATACATTTTTTCAATTTTTTTTAAATTTCCAGTTAGAATGGATGACATGCTATTAGCCAAACATACTTGATGTTTTACTACCCATTTGCACACAGCATTCTTTAAATCATCATCCAAAGCTATGTTACGCTTAGACAGATAAACTACTCAGCACTTACTATGTATCAGCCTCTGTGACGAGTTCTGAGGTAACAAATAGAAGCATTCTATACAGTTCCTGACCTCAGAGACCTTATATTCAATTGGAACAAGACAACTATGATAAAGCTTGTAATTCCTGCTACCAAGGAGGGTGAGGCTATCAGATTTCTTGAGTTTTTGAGTTCTGAGTTATAGTGGCTAAAGATACTAGGAGTCTGACTTAAGTTTGGAATTACTATGAGCCACTGGGAGAGGAGGACCACCACATTGTCTAAAAAGGAACAAAGTGACCAAAGTAAGAAACATAGCAGGTCAAAACTCACTCAACAAGTAGAGTGAGAACAAATTATGTGTATCTCCTCTAATGACTATCCTAGATGACATATAGGAACTCAAAAAAAAAAATTGATATAAAAGGCACTAGAAAGGAGAATGGTATGCTCATGGTATCATGACTAGTGATGTGAGAGCAGTGCTGCTCAAGCCTGTAATTGAAAGTAATAACTACCTAACTGGCATATAGAAGCCCTTTGAGGTTCCATAGGCAGAGTCTCATTTTTCCACAAGAAGGGGATAAAGATGACAGCTAGAATGGAGAGTTCATATTTGGAGATTTCTGAGTAGGCCTACATAAAACTTCCTCTTCTCTCTCCTACTCAAATCCTACATACTATTCAAGGTCAGCATCAAAATCTAGCTCTTCTGATTTCTCTTGCAAACTTGATCTCTTGATCCTTTTAATTCTCATTGAACTTGGTAATTCTCTTGCTCATTTAACCCACCTTACTTCATTCTTCATTACTTATGCACATTACTTGTCCACATACCAGATAATAAGCTTCCCAACTATAGTTACTGTAATATTATCTTACGCAGTTTTGTATTACCCTTCAAGACTGAACATACCAACCTGAACACAGTGAGTCATTTAATGTTAGCTAAATGAATGGATAAATTCAGTTTGGAACTAAAAATAGGTGCCTCCCCTTTCCTTTAACCCTTTTCTTAATCCCTCATAATCTGGCTCCTGACCTTATCATTCCACCAAAATTGGTCTCTTCAAAATTACTAATGATCTCTTAGTTACCAAATCTAATGGCTTTTTCTCAAACATCATTCTCTTTGACCTCTCTGAAGACTGACATTATTGATCACTCTCACCAACTTATTCCTCTTTTCTCTCTAGCTTTCTAGGATACCATTCTTTCCTTATTACCGTCCTATCTATCTAACTATGCTTCTATCCCTTTTAATGGATCCTCTTCTATACTATGCCCTCTAACCTTAGGTATCCATCTTCTTTTCTCCTGTAGTAAAGTATCTGGTGATTTCATCAGTTGCCATGGATTTTATTACCATCTCTATGCTGATGATGCTCAAATCTACCCTGATCTATTCTACCCCGATCTGTCTTCTAACCTCCAGTATTGCAGTCTGAAAGAAATCCATTTGCCTTTCAAACATCTCAAACTAGATGTCCAGTAGATGTTTCAAACTTAATATGTTCAAAATAGAACTCATTATTTTTCTCCCTAAACCCTCCCCTTTCCTGTTTCTGTTCATTGCGACACCATCCTTGCAATCACTCAAGGTCTAATTTTAGGATTCATTCTTGATTCTTCACTTTCTCTCCTCCTGTATATCCAGTCTGTTGCCAAGGCCTATTTATTTTACCTTTACAACATCTCTCAAGTAACCTCTCTTCTTTCCTCAGACACTACCACCACTCTAATTCAGGCCCTTATTACCTCATGCCTGTATTATTGCAATATCTGCTGATTGGTTTGCCTGTCTCAGATCTTTTCCTGCTTCATTCCACTCTCCATTTAGCCACTAAAATAATTTTCTTGAAGCTCACATCCACTCATCACCCCCCTTCTCTCTGTCTCTCTGTCTGTCTCCTGCAGGATCAAATATTAAATGATCTATTTGTCATTCAAAACCATTCAACCTATCTTTCTTGTCTTTTTACACTTTACTCATCAACAGGTATTCTTCAATCCAGTGACACTGGTTTCCTGGTTATTCCATCCATTTCTCAGCATTTTTTTTTTCTGGCTATTCCCCAGAACAATGCTTGCAATGTTCTCCCTCCTCTGCTCTGACTTCTGACTCTCTGGCTTCCTTTAAATCTCAACTAAAATTCTAATTTCCTGTATATAATTTGCTTTGTGTATGTTGTTTGCATGTGGTCTCCCCTGTCAGATTGTAAGCTGCTTAAAGACAGGGCCTGTTTGTTGCCTCTCTTTGTATCTACAATGCTTAGTACAGTTTCTCTTACATTGAATTAATTTATTAATGCTTAATAAATATTTGTTGATTTAAAACAACAACAACAGGTTTTATGACTGGTGAGAAAAACTTTCAGGCACCACAAGTGATAATGTAATATATTTTAATGGCTTTCCTGTCTTTACATAATAGATTAATTTTCTTCCAGAAATCTTATATGTCTATCATATTTTTGTTAATTAGGTCATTAAAGGTTCTGTCTATTAAAAGGAATCTTCTCTAAAATGAATAATTTATTTGAAAAGTATATGATAAGACCTTTCTATCCCAGGCTCCATCTAAAGCAGCAACTGCCACCGCCAAGATGTTGATGCCCAAGAAGAACCGAATTGCTGTCTATGAACTCCTTTATAAGGAGAGAGTGATGGTAGCCAAGAAAGAAGTTTACATTCCAAAGCACCCTGAGCTGGCAGACAAGAATGTGCCCAATCTCCATGTCATGAAGGCCATGTACTCTCTAAAGTCTCGTGGCTATGTTAAGGAGCAGTTTGCATGGAGGCATTGTTCCTGGTACCTCACCAATGAGGGCATTCAGTACCTCCGGGATTACCTTCACCTTCTCCCTGAGATTGTGCCTGCCCTGCTTCAAAGAAGTCGTCTGGAGACAGGAAGGCCAAGGCCCAAAGCTCTAGAGGGTAAGCAACCTGCCCAACTTACTTGGGGTAAAGCTGACAGAGACACATACAGATGAAGTGCTGCTCCTCCTGGTGCTGACAGGAAGACTGAGGCTGGGGCTGGGTAAGCAACAGAATTCCAGTTTAGAGGTGGATTTCGTCGTGGATGTGGTCAACCTCAATAAAAACTGTAGATATATGTTTGATATTGAATCAAATTTGGGAAAAAAAAAAGAAAAGTATATAATAATCCACTGAAGGGTTTGTGTTGAAAGTCTAGTTTTTTAAATATATAAATAATTCTTGATTTTTTTTTTCCAGAGTAAATTTTTGAAAAGTAGTAAAGAAGATATAATGTAATTTTTTTTTAAATCAACTTAATCCACTCTCCTGTACTAGAAAATTTACCCTTTACTATTTCTCCATTAGATGAATAATGGATTCCTGCTGTGTCACCAACCAGCATTATAGTCTTTGATAAATCACTTAATGTCTTTTAGCCCCAGGTTACTTATAAGTAAAATGAAGAGATTAGACTATGTAAGGCCTAACCTCTATCCCTAGAAAATTTATAATTCTATAAGATGGCCTGTATTAGAACTGCTAAATATGGGGTCAACGAAGACATTCAATATTTTTGAGTTTGATCTGTGTACCAGTACTCTCTGTTGATTAATTAAGTGAAAATATGGCACAACAGTTAGATCTTCCTTGTGTCAAAAAGACCTTACTTCTACTCCTGTCTCTGACATATTAGCAATGTGATGATAAGAATGTACTTTAACCTCACAGTATCCCAAACAGATCCATTTATATATATATATATATATATATATATTTATATTTACATATATATATATGGGGGGGTGTATATATCTGTACATACACAGATATATGTATATTACAATTATCATTCATTTATTTCTTCTCACTTTCATCCCTTTTAAGAAAGAAAAGAAATATTCCTTGTAACAAAGTAATAAATATGCATAATGAAAGCAAAAGAAATGTTTATATTAGCCATGCATAGCCTGGGAATTTCTTAACATGAAATGTGAGAAATGAAATCACAGGCTCAGCCTTCCTATCCCTCTCATCCATTACAAAATCCATTATCTGCCATTGTTTTAATCCGTATGCAGATTTATGTTGCATTCCTTTTATCTCATCAACTGACAATTCTTACTTTATCCATTGAGTTAATTTGTGGCATATTTGCTAAATAATTCACTTCATTTTGGAGGGTAATTTGATGTAATCACAGAAAGCAAGGGACAGATAACATGTAATGAGGCATTCATATGGTATCCTTTTATGAACTATCAAAGAGGCAGGTTGAAGATTTGTCATACCTTTAAAAAAAAGACTAGGCCTGACTACCAGAGAAAAAGAGAATTCTAGTCAGGGATCAGCTTTGCATATGACCCTGTGACTACCAAAAGGCATTTCCCCCACCCAAGTTTAGCTATGGTGTTTTCCAACAAAGGAACTCACCCAGTAGGATATATCACATGCACTAAGTAGATATATGCAGAAATTCCAGGGCATAAAGGAACTTCAAGGAATATGACCTCTGCCAACAGAGATGAATTGGAAAGAATACTGGATTTGGCATTTAAAAGTGAGCAAAAGAGAGGAGCAGACCCAGGGAAGACACTCGAATGATGCACAAACCAGAGATGCTATGAGTGGGGGAAAGCAACATGAAAACATTCTGAGAAAGGAGGGACTTTGGGGTGCTGCAGTATTCCCTACATGTGGCCTTCACTACAAAGTCTAAAAAGAATAGAGTGTTACATAGAGATTTTTATTTCAACTACTGTCCTTAGATGGGAACTATACAGCATCCACTTAAAAAGATTTTATTTCATCAGTGATGAATGATACATCATTTAGATACACTTGACTGTAGCAAATCAACTTATCTTCATGTCACAAATTTAATGTTTTTTAAAATTTTTTGAATAATCTAGTAAAGTATCTTAGAAGTACAGAGAAAACAAAATTTTAAAGCCTAAAGAATTTGATTTTTTTCTTGAGCTTTTTGCTTAAAATGGCAGCTTTTGAAATGATTTTGAAGAATTCACAGATCAGGAAAATTAAAGCATCTAAAAATACTTCCGTCAATATGGAAAAAAAATATCCATTCCTGGGGTTTCCTGTATATAATTTCCTTCTGATGGCATAAAGATTATTAACTCCTAATAAAATTTCTTAAGTTCAGTGTTCAAGTTGCTTCCATGCCAATTTCTTAGTATGGAATTTTAAAATGAATGGAGCTCTGTTCTTTCTATATAGAGACAGTGCTTATGTAAGTTTTCTTGAGACTAAAGATCAGAAAGTAAAGCAAGAACATTGTGTTTAGTCATTTCCCAGGTGGAATTTTATACTGTATCATTCCCTGGCTGCCACCCAGAGAGCCTTCTGTGATCAAAATGTCACCATCTAACACAATGCTAAGAAGCACAAGTAGAGTAATTAGATCCAGGCGATTCCCACC
The DNA here is from genome assembly GCA_028646515.1 of Pseudochirops corinnae. Lineage (NCBI taxonomy): Eukaryota > Metazoa > Chordata > Mammalia > Diprotodontia > Pseudocheiridae > Pseudochirops > Pseudochirops corinnae. The sequence continues at coordinate 458,546,051 of CM053585.1, forward strand.
TCCTAGCTTTATTTTCTCATATAAGATTTTTGCTTAGTTGAATGATTTTCTATTTTTAATCTATATAAACAGATAAAAAAAATTATTAGTAGCCAAGGGCAATGTAGAGCTCAAGATCCTAAGAAACCTTGGGAAATGAAATATTTTGTTTAGTAGTCATTAGAATATCGGAAATGAAGTATGATACACTGCATAAAATGTTGGGTTTAGTGTCATGGAGATGAGATTGAATCTTGGCTTTGGCATTCATTTGCTAAATATTCTAAGGCAAAGTCACACTATACATATGGGAATTACTGAAACAATTTCAGGATTTTTATGAGACTTGGCAGATAATGCACAAACTTTGAAGTCCTGTATTAATGCCAGTTATTACTATTTAAGCTAACACCTGCATAAAGTAAAAGCTGCTTATTAGCCAGTGTCATAATTCCATTTTCCCAAAGCAACATTTTAAAGGAACTTCAATATTTATCTCATCATTGTTGTTAGGAGAGGGCATAGACTGCTATGTCTGTGGGCATCTGGGAGTGCCTAAGTAAAAGCTGAAAATACAAATGCTGATCAACAGGCCCCAAATCACACTTAACTAAAATTGTTTCCTTATTTCTACAATCATTTTTTCTGGAGCTTGTCACTCATATCTTAAGGGATCAGGGTCAACCTCAGACTCCCATTGGTCATGTGAACCTGGAAAAGTCACTTAATCTCTGCCTCGGTTTCTCTGTCTGAAAAAGTAAGGATAATAATAGCCCCCACCTCTGATGGCTGCTGTGAAGTTAAAATTAGATAATATTTAAGTACATTGCAACCTTAAAATGCTCTAAAAATACTAGTTATCATCATCATCATCATGTAGAAAGAATATTGGATCTGAAGTTGAAATATATGAATTTAAAACCCCAATCTATCACTTCAGAAGGCAGCTAGGTGATGCAGTGGATATAATGCACGTCTTAAAGTCAGGAAGACTCACCTTCCTGAGTTCAAATCTGGCCTCAGACAGTTACTAGATATTTTATTCTGGGCAAGTCACTTAACACTATTTGTCTCAGTTTCTTCATCTGTAAAAAGACCTGAAGAAGGAAATTTCAAACCACTCCAGTATTTTTGCCAAGAAAATCCCTGGGTAAAACATTTAATCTGTGTGGCTCTCAATTTCTTTATCCTTAGAATGAGTGTCAGAGTAGATGAATTCTCAGCATCTTTGCAAATCTAAACCCTGTAACTTGCAAGGAGATGATACCAACAACAGAAACTTGAAAGTGCAAATTGTCTTCTAGCCTATGGCCCAGCACACTGAGCTCTAAAATTATATACATTGGTTTCTATCTTCAAAACTTCTCAAAAACTAAAATTAAATCATGTTTCTTTGACTTATTTTGCTCACCTGAGGTAGGTAAAAGAGTCTCTTGCTCTCATACAAGTACTGAATGTAACAATATATTTATCATATATAGTGCAGCCTTTATTTTGCCACTTAGAAATACAAAATTTCATAAATGTTTTCAGGATAGATCATAAACATATTTCCACATTAGTCATTTTGTGAAAGAAGAATCAGAACAAAAAGGAAAAAATTCCAAAAATGAAAAAAAAAACAACAGAAAAAAAAAACAAAAAATAGAAAATAGTATGCTTCAACCTGCATTCAGACTCCACAGTTCTTCCTCTGAATGTGGATAACATTTTCCATTATGAGTCTTTTGGAACGTTCTTGGATCATTGCATTGCTCAGAAGAGCTAAGTCTAACAAAGTTGATCATCTCACAATGTTGCTGTTACTGTATATGGTGTTCTCCTAGTTCTGCTTGCTTCATTCAGCATCAGTTTATATAAGTCTTCCTAGATTTTTTGATGTCTGCCTGCTTGCTGTTTTCTATGGAACAACAGTATTCTAAAACTTTCATATACCACAATTTGTTCAACCATTCCCCAACTGAAGGGCATCCCCTCAATTTCCAATTCTTGACTACCACAAAAAGAGTTGCTATGAATATTTTTGTACATATGGGTCCTTTTCCATTTTTTTATAATCTCTTTGGGATACAGACTTAGTAGTGGTGTTGCTAGATCAAAGTTCTATAGCCTTTTGGGCATAGTTCCAAACTGTTTTTCAGAATGGCTCGATTAGTTCACAATTTTACTAAAAATGCATTAGTGTTTCAATTTTCCCGCATCTCCAATATTTATCATTTTCCAATTTTGTCATGTTAGTCAATCTCATGGGTGTGATGTGGTACCTCAGAATTGTTTTCATTTACATTTAAGTAATATTGATTTAGAGCATTTTTATGACTATATATAGCTTTAATTTCTTCATCTCAAAATTGCCTGTTTATATCCTTTGACCACTTATCAATTAGAGAATGACTTGTATTCTTATAGATTTGACACAGGTCTCTATATATTTTTAAAATGTTGCCTTTATCAGACATTGGCTACAATATTTTCCCCCAGCTTTCTACTTCCCTACTAATCTTGGTTGCATTGGCTTTCTGTAAAAACTTTTTTTTTAATTTAATGTAATCTAAACCATCCATTTTGCATTTCATAATGCTCTGTATCTCTTATTGGTCATAAAATCTTCAATTTTCCATAGATCTGTCAGGTAAACTATTCCTTGCTGTCCTAATTTGCTTATAATTTCACCATTTATGTCTAAATCATATACCCATTTTAACCTTACCTTGGTATGTGGTGTAAGATGTTGGTCTATGCCTAGTTTCTGCCATACTGTTTTCTAGTTTTCCCCTCAGTTTTTGTCAAATACTGAGTTCTGATCCCAGAAGCTGGAGTCTTTGTGTTTATCAAACAGTACATTGCTATAGTATTGACTATTGTGTCTTGTGTACCTAACCTATTCCACTGATCCACTACTCTTATTTCTATACCAAAACAGTACCAAGTAGCTTTGATGATTGCTGCTTTATAATGCAGTTTTAGATCTGTATTCTCTTCATATTCTGGACATTTTGTTCTCCCAGATGAATTTTGTTTTTACTTTTCCTAGCTCTACAACATAATTTTTTTTGTAGTTTGATTGGTATGGCACTGAATAAGTAAATTAATTTAGGTGGAATTGTCATTTTTATTTTATTAGCTCAGCCTACCCATGAGCAACTGATATTTTTTCCAATTATTCAGATCTGTAAAGTCTCCTTTTTATTGATTATGTAAAAAGGTTACCTTTCATTTAATCTGAGCCAATCAATCTAAACTTAATCAATCCACATTTATTCGAGAATGGATCAAATGAGCATGGTCAAACCCTTTATTAGGAGAAGCAATCAACATCCCAAATTTCATTACTCATTAATCTCATCATCTTAATCAAGAAACATCCCTTTTTAACTTCCTTTCATGTCAAGAGCTGTTACCTCCTTTATTGTAAAAAATGGTCTTAAGAAATCAGTGCTTATCCAAACCACCAAAACATTTGGTTTTACACAATTTGACTGAAATCATAAATGACCAAGCTTAGAATTAGGTGTCATCTGCAACTGACAGATAAAAGAAATTTTCAAACAATTTGGATACACTCTGTTTTCCAGAGTTCAGCCCCATCTAGCAGGCTGTGCCCTGAGTGTGGTATAGCAGTGATCCTTTGTGCTCTGAATTATCTCAGCCTCTGGCACAATGTATTGCTTTGACCATCACCAGGTGTTCACTAAGGGAATTATGCCCCCCTCTATTTCCCTGGGACTTGAGAGCTGATGTAGTACAGCCTTAAGATATCTATTGCATCCATTGACATGCTCACAATCCCTGCTGCCTGTGTCTGTCACATGAGCTAAACCAGGTACTAAGCTCCTGGCTCTGTACCCCACTATGTAACAGTCAACTTGGAAATTCTTCCCACAGGACCCAGGAGTGCCACACATGAGCCTGCCATGGGAATAGCAACTCAAGACCCAAAAATGATTGTGTAATGGTCCAGCCCACTTGAGGGTTTTGTTTTTTTTTAATGTATATAAAGCACTGCCTTGCCCTAGTATGTTAAGCTTTCCTCAGGAGAGAGAACTTCCATTAGCAAGTGTCATTTCCCTCACTCTGAAATTAATTAAACTTCTCTTTGTAGTCTGCATCTCCCATTTCTAGCTTTCTGTTTGGTTCCAGTCATTTCCAGGTTAGAGTTCCAGTCTGGTTGACAGAAGATACTTCTGTCCTGAGAGTTATCTGCCATATTGAGATTTTCCTATTAATGATTCCCAGAAGTCAGTAGAGTTGGCAGAGGGGATATAGTGCCAGACTTGGAGTTAGGAAGATTCATCCTTCTAAGTTCAAATCTGGACTCAGACACTTACCAGTTGTGTGGTCACATACTTAACCCTGTTTGCCTCACTTTCATACAAAAAGAGAAAGAGAGTGTATTGTCTGCTTATGGCTGTGATATTTTATCTCATGCCTCTATAGCCATAATTTTGGGAAACAGATATCAAAGACATGGGAGCACTGACCCAGATTTGCAGCTAGATGAAATTGTGGATAGGTGACAAACAAGCCAAACGTGGGTGCATACTTTTATACACATGTATATGCATATGCATACATATACATAAAAATATACATGTATACACATACATCTACATACACACATATAAATGCATGCACACACATGCACATACATGCATAGGCTTGTGCATGTATGTATGTTTGGTACATGCACATGCATGCATATATGTATATGTGTGTATATACACATTCCCTTAGTAAATATCATCTCAGTGCCCCAATGCTTTTCACCCAGTATTTCTGCTGTCCCAGAATAACAATTATTTTAGGAACCTCTGGCTCCCATATTTTTTTTTTTTTACAGAAAGAACTTTCTGGGAACCCATTTGAACTGACTGCTCTCTTATTTATCCCAGGAAGAGCTAGAAAATTTTTATATAAGAATGAAGAATCTAGAATATTGTCACTAGGCACTTGTATGTTTCAGGAGAGTGAATTCTGTTTCTTTTTCCTGTGCTTGACTTGCAATTATAGAGGTGAGGTAGAAATGTTATTAGAAATAGAGGAAAGAAAGAAGAGGACCCAATTCAATTATGAACTGTCTTCTGCTGCCCCTAGTGCCTGTGAGTGGAACTGTGAGTTATGCTGCCTAGTACAGTACCAAAAATCCTTGGATCTGCTTTCTGGACACTTCCTTATGAGGTAGCTGATAACAGAAAGCACAAGTTTAGATGTTACTATAATTCCCAAGAGAACTTTTGTGTTCAGTAGGAACAGAAAAGTATCTAATATTACTCTTCCTCACAATGATGAGAGTCAATTAAAAATTTGAATAAAAATGCTTTGTGGATTTCATAAATATGGGGGGGGGTGGATGTTCTAAGCATTAAAAAGCATGAGTCAGAAAATATAAACAGGCAAATATAATTGTACTGAGGAAGATGATATCTTATCAAGGTAAAGATAAAAACTAATCTGCATTTTAGTAACTAGCATAAAATCCTGTGGTAAATATATGGAGATATATATGCATCTGTAATTTTAATATTCTACATGCACATATTTCCATGAAAAGAATTTTGAATGAAAGAACTATAAAATAATCTTAAAAGTCAACTTGTGGATATAGTCACAAAACTGAATATACATAGGCATGGGTGTATTCATACACACATATAGATACACATCTATGCATATAAAGTAACTATATGGGTACATATACTTTGTGTGTATATAGACATAAGTGTATATTTATACAACATATATTCTTTTTTTTTTTCAACCAAAGATAGCTTTTATTTTTGTCCCCAATGATTTCTTATGCGGTATTTATAAAATTCTTCAACTTTCTCCAGGCCATTTTTTATACAGAAATATTGAAATGGATCTGTGACTCAATTTGAACTGTCTTTCCAGTGATGCATATTGCAGTCCATCCATGCCAGCCCATGCTTTGTGACTCTTGTCCAGCCTTCCCAGAAGTTCAGCACAGGGTCCCATGCATCATATTAGTGACCTTCCTTGCTTTATTCTTAGGGTACCAGTCTATCAGTCAGGATTTCTACCTGTCATTTCTACTATATTTGTAGTATATATTGAATCAAACAAACACTGAATCAGTCTGTCTTCTCTTTTTTGTCATTAAATTCTCTGATGGCATTATTTATTCTGCATTTCTTTGAAGTATCTCATTAAATGTATGTTACAGCCTACTTCCTGGGCCATCTCCAGTTGTGCTGATCTATATCTGGCCACTGTATCCAGATATCTAGATATTGCACAGCCCTCCGTCATTTAAATCCAATTCACTTGCAAGTCATGGGAATATCTTCTTTTTTTTTTTTAAATTTTATTATAGTTTGCATCATTCATTTCCACAAGATTTTGAGTTACATATTTTCTCCCCATCTTTCCCCCCCCACCACCCCAAAACAGCCATCCCAGTGTGTCCCCCCTCCCCCAATCTATTCTCTCCTATGTCACTTTTCAGTAGGGCAAGATGGATCTCCCAACCATAGTGCCTGTGTATCTCAAGTTCCAGTTGGATGTAGTCAATAATAATAATAACAATAATTGCATATATATATACGTTGATACATATTCATAACATTT
>CM053585.1:458553117-458579316 GCA_028646515.1 Pseudochirops corinnae
TGTTTTTCTGTTTGTTTGTAACTTCTGTTTGTATTCTCTGAAGTTCAGGGTGCTGACTTTTTCCCCCTGAACTAGGTAAATGATATGTTTGATTAAAGTGAGATTGTTAACCCATTTTGAGTTGCTTTCCTTTAGAAAAGCAGATCTAAGAACCTGTGCTAGTAGCTGCCCTAGGCATGCTAGGGTGCTTGCTGTTACAGCAGTCTAAATTATGTACCCTTGAACAAAGTCTGTTTCATCCAACACTAGTTACATTTCTATCTTAATGAAAAAGCAAAGATATCATGATAAAATTCTATTATCTGTTAGACAAACTTGATTGACAATTTTAGGAAGTCTCTATTATATGTTTTCAACAATCATTTGTTAAACACTAATTACTTAATGAAGTATCTTTGGAGGTGCTTGAGATACAAAGCACAAAAAGAATCAATTCTTCCAGGAACACATGAAATGGTTTATGTTTTATAGGATGTGGAATAAGTTTATAGATAAAATTTTCAGGCATTGTTTGGGGAAAAAAAATGATCCTTAAGGGGTGGCTAGATGGTACAGTGAATAGAGCATTGGCCCTGGAGTCAGAAGCACCTTACTTCAAATCCAGCCTCAGACAATTAATACTTACTAGCCCTCTGACCTTGGGCAAGTCACTTAACCCCAACTATCCTGCTTTTCCCCCTCCAAAAAGAAAAGAATAGAAAAATCATCTTTTGCAAAGCCTGAAAGAGATACATCATTTTTCTTTTCAGTTACAATAAGTTTTTCTTCCTGAGGAATGATTCTGACAAAAATTTGTGTTTGTTTATTCTTATAAGCAAACAGAAAACTCAAAATAAATGATGTAACCAGAGGCCCCATACTAACCTTGAAAACATCAAATATGGAGATGTGTTTCACTGCCAAAGTCATTTTCTTCTAAAATGACACTTGGGGAAAAAAAATGTGTTAGTCAGCATAAGGAAGTTATGATCCAAAAGGACTGAGGGTATATTGGAACCTGATTTGAAAATGTTTTTTAAGGTTGGTTTATATGTGTTTCTAATGCTATATTATGAAAAGAAATGGTGCAAAACATCACATTTGAGATGCTTGGGGACTGATCTCAAATGTGCTTTATTGATTTGCCTTTAGTGTTAGGAGTTAGAGGTAAAGAATCTAGACATGGTAGATCAAACAGGAGTACTGGGATAGGCTGTTAAACTCTGCCATGAAAATGGCAGCATTGCACTTGAAGAATATTACTCAAAGGACTAAATATTTGATCTAAATGTGGTAAGGATTCTTGTACACTTAACAGGACCTTACTAATACACACCTACTGTATTTCATCAGGCAACAGTTATACATCACTTAAGTGTTTTTCCAGTTCCTACCTTCAGAGGGCCACCACCAACCTTTGTGATTGCTTCAAGGAGCTAGTTTAATTCAATTTAACATATACATGTTCAGTATCTATTAAGACAGTAGGCATACAATAATGAAAAAAATGGCATACACCCTGCTTTCAGGGAGCTTATATTCTACCTATCAGGGAGTTAGAAGAATAAACCAACATGGAAGAAGACCAGACCAATGGCGAACTGGTCAGTATGGAAAGAGAAGGTAACTGAATAGAATTAGAGCCTCAAGATTCTGGAATAAATGTTTCTCTAAGAGAATGGAAGAATAGGGCAAGGCACAATGACTTTGAACTTGAAGAAGATAGGGCTTTAGGGTTTTTTGTTTGTTTGCTTCTTTTTTCACTCCTTCTCTTTTGTGTTCTACCAGCATTAAAGCAGAAAAATTATCTGGCTAACACTTTGCTGTGAATCAATTGTGCTACTCTACAGATCAAATCATTCCACCCTTATCAGGGAACTACTTAAAATGTTTAATTTCTCTTTGTTGTAATTCATGAAGAAAACAAAGAACTAAGATTTAAACTGGGCACCAACGAACAACAGTCCAATGAAATGGACTGTTCTCTAGTGATTCATAGAAAGTTATTATTTACAATGGTGAATTACTATCATTTGGATAGATTCAGTTATAATTCATGTTTAAAGAACTTTGCAGCAAAATGAAATCTATTGGGGAAACTTCATGTAGGCAGTCATGTCTGCACACAACAAAAATACAGTCCATCAAAGTAAAAGAATTTTAGCAATGCCTCCCATGTGTGTCTTCAGGAACCAAATAACAAAGGATTTTAACGTAGCTTTCATTAAAGTTCATTTGAAAATGTACTTTCTATGTGGCATGATCAGTATGTTGAAGGAATGCCATAGCTAGCATTTAGTCTATACTTAAACTTGGTGAGTGGATCCCAGAGAGTCGAAGCTTTTGTTCAAAACCATGTTGCTCTCAGGTTTTGATGAATCAGCTGCCATTCCATTACCAGACCTTAAAAGTGATCCAAGTTTGGAAAGATCAATACATAAAAACTCTAGACTTAGCCATTTTAAAGCAAATATTTACGTTGAACTTTGTGCTGGAGGCTGTCAGGATGCAGAATGCATTATGGAAGCCCATGAATCAGCAGCCTTCTCATTCCAGGTCTGGTCTCAGGGAAGTGGCAAAAAAGCTAAACAGCAGCAATGAAGTGTAATCTCACATCTTAAATGAGCATTTAAATCACCAATCTGAAATAGCATGGCTCTGTGACAGAAAGAAGTGCTTGCTCATCGGGGGTTACATGAATAATTAACACCATGTCTGTGAGTGGAGAGGGGCTGACTGTGAAATGCTCCGGAAATGGAATGTTACCTTGTGTTTTTGTTGACATGATTGAAGCAAAAAATTCTGATTAGAAGGTTAAAGGGGGGCTTTCTTTTAAATCTTTAATAGACATTATGGAGCTTAATTCATCAGTCAATATAACAACTCTATACCTTTGCTATAAAACATACATGCACAACATGAGTAGCATAATGAACTAGGAGCACCTCAGGCTATATAAGTAGAGGGTATTATTGTGTAAAGAGATGTGAATAATATGTAATTAGAGCTGGGAAAGTGGTACCTAATGGCCATTGCTGTGGTTTGATTCATTTTTTAGGTGTATCTTTACTGGACTTTTAATAAAAGAAATCAAAGGGTTGACATCTACTGTATCTAATTCTATCTTTTCCCAGACATCTTTTTCTTGATTATACTTCATAATGCCCAGATCTTTCCTTTTGCTTCATAACCCTTACCACGTTAAACATAAAAGTAGGCCCAAGACATTAGACATTTTCCCTGATGGAACTTGAATGTGAAGATTTTAAACAGCAAAAGGGATTTCTCAGAGCAACAAACTCTATGTGAATTAAGGGTGTAGGAGGGCAGGTGCACTTTCATTAAAAACAGGTGCAGGTTAGTCTTAGAAACACAGAATTTGAGAGCTAGAAGAGACTAAAGTGAAAATTTGCTCCAACCTTATTTGATGAATGTGGAAACTGAGGCCTGGAGAAAATTGCTTAAGCTCATAGATTCAGATTTGAAAGGCACTTTGGAGCATTGTGGACTTAAGGTGAAGGAATCTCCCAAGGCAATAAATCCAAACCTTGGGTTTACAGATTTAAGAAAGAAGAGTTAAGTGACTTTTTCAGGATCAGACTGCTGTTATTTTGATGCAGGATTTGAAGCAGAACTTTTTGACTCAAAGTACAACAACCTTCTTTCCACTACATAGTACTCCATTTAGGGAGTGCTAGAGATGGACCTTGGATCAATGTCTCCTGGCTTTTAGGCCCATGTTCTACTTTTTCTTTTCTGGCAATGGATATCATAATAGATAGTTATTGGTTTCATCTGATTCAAGTAGAAATTTTGACTAAAATATGAAAGTTAGAATTAAGCCAATGAGGTTTATTCTTAGCACATACAAATGCAATTAAAATTTGCCACTTCCCCTCCAGAATTCAGCAACCTCTCCTCCTTTGGAATCAATGCCTAACTTCTAATTTATTTTCCCATCCCTCTCCATGACTTCATCACCTGACTTAGCTCGCTAACTTTAGCCTTCCTGTCCACCCAGATTCCAAATATCAACCTTGGCCTCTCTGCACCTTAGTTTCTTTATTAGTACCTTCAGAGGATGTGAATACATAAGTGATAGTTCCCTTTTAGCTAAAGAAACAAACAAAAAAATATGATTGTTTGATTCTGTAAACATATGTTTTATGATTTTAAAATATTATCATTCTAGAAGGAAAATTGAAAGTCATAAGTATAGGATAGGATTAGGCCTGTCACTTCTTAGGCATAGGAAACTTGGAAAATCACATCTACAAATACAAACCACCATTTGTTTTGCAATTTGCTAAGCACCTGACTGAGAGTTTAAGTAACTTGCCCCGGGTAACCCAGTGGTCGATTTTAAAGGTAAGGTTTGAACCTTGACTCCAAGTCACACTGTCTCCATATGCTACGCAATACTATGCCTCAATATAAATTAGAAACTAATGCATTATGCAATAAAGCTTAAAGCTTCACTAAGATTTTGGGAATCTCTCTCTGCATATGTATATATGTGTGTGCATGCATATGTGTATAGGTATGTATGTTGTGTGGTACATATGTATGTGTACACATACATATATATTTATATGTGTATAGATAGTGTCTATATATATTCTCTATGTATACAGAAACGTATGTAGTGTCTAAATATATAGTGTCTGTGTACACATTTATGAACATATATATATTTATACATAGAACACACATATAGACACATTTATGCATGGAGATGTGATATATAGATGCTATACAGTATATATAATATATACATTCATTGCATACCTAATGTTTATGTGTGCATATTTATGTGTGGATATAGATATACACATGCATGAAATGAATATACGTATAAGCATGTGTATAGAGACAAAGGAAAGGAAAGAGAATAAACATTTATCAGACACCTGCAATGTTCCAGACACTGTGCTAAATGTTTTACAAATATATTGTTCAATCCTCAAAGCAACCCTATGAAGTAGGTGTCATTATTATTACCACTTTACAGTCAAGAAAACTGAGGCACAGTGGTTAAGTGATTTGTCAATGGCCATGCATCTGGTGTCTAAGGATAAATTTGAATTTACTAAGTCCAGATCCAGCACTCTATCTACTGCATGAAATAGCCCTGCACATGTACACATGAGCATGCTCACACACCACATATAAGTATGGAAAACAATAAACATTAAATTATGTATGTATATGTAGATATAGATCTCCAAACAATAAATAAAGGAATTAATTAAATGCGTAAGAAATTATCCAAATGCAAGAATTTAAAGTTCTTGACAATCATGGGTCACCATTGAGGTCGAGATATTTACAATATTTTATTTCCTCTTTTTGAGTTCACAATCTGAGATAATGCTGTGGGAAAGATAAAGTTTTTATGTTTGATAAGGGGATATGTAAAAGAGGAAAAAAAGATAAAAAGAGGATATGTAAAGAGGCAATGTAAAGTGAACTACTAGTAGATGGAAGACTCTTTCAAATGGTCAGACTCTCAGCTTTTTCCTCTATCATCTGGCACTTCTTCCTGAGAAAATCCTCAGAACTTGACCATGCAAACAAATTGTGCTATACAAATTATGAGGTAAAAGTTAGCTGCCCTGACTGTTTCCTAATGTTTTCTTCTTGCCCCACAAATAGCCTTCCAGAAACCAAGAATATCATCAAGCTTATGCTAATGACCATCAACCTTCCTTCTTTTCTATACCTGATTTCAAACTTCAAATTTCTCCATTTGTAGAACTCATACATTTGGAATGATTAACTATGGCAAGCATACCTAATTTCTGTAGTTAAATACATTCAAAGAGAGATATCCATGTTTCTGAATTTGGCCTTGATGAGTTCTAGAATGTAGTTTCCAAGAGAATTTATCCATGACAAAAACAAAGTGGTTAGCTACTGAAACCAAAACATTGGAGAAATATGTCAGATATGACTGCTCTTGATAGATAAGAATATACAACATCAGATTCCAATAAAACATCTCATTCTTTTGCAAAGATTACAACCAAAACTGGAAACAGTTTCATAATACAAATTAGTACACTCTCTTAGCAGATGTAATGAGATTTAGGAAAACAAACATAACCTTTGGACTCTAATCTCATTCATGGTTCTCCCTTAGCAACCTTAACCTAGGATTAAACAATAAAACTCCCTTCTGTTAGCTGACATATAAATACAATTTCTGTGCTTCAGACTAAATTTAGTGATATCTGTTTCATCTGCTTACCACTTAAAACATTCTTCTTTGTAATTATTCCCCTTCAAATTCTTCCTTTTTCATAAGTTACACCCTAAATCATGAAAAACCTATTATATTGTGTCAACTTTTTCCAAAATGTCTACTTAAGAAAAATAGTATGTAAATATAACATTTTCAAAAATATCAAACATAAATCCTGAGGGTCTTTTTGGATATCTCATGATATTTCCTTTGTCCACTTCATCAACATTGGTGGTAATTATTTCTAATTTCTCCATTAGGGAATCAAAAGGCATTTTTGTTTGAAGCAAACTTTATTTTTTCCCTATTTTAATAGTTTTTAAAAAATTTTTCCAATTACCTTTAAGAAAGTTTTAAACATTGACATTTAGATGATTTTGAGTTCCATTTTTTTCTCCCTCCTGTCCCTTAAGCCCTCCCCAATATGTAAAGCAATATGATATAGGCTATACATGTACAGTCATATTAAACATACTTCCACATTAGTCATATTGTAAAAGAAGAATCAGAACAAAAGGGAAAAATGAAAAAAGAAAAGAAAATTGAAAATAGTATGAGTCTATTTGCATTCATACTCCATAGTTCTTTCTCTGGATGTGATTAGCATTTTTTATCATGAATCTTTTTGGAATTGTCTTAGATCATTGTATTGCTGAGAAGAGCTGAGTCTTTCAAAGTTGATCTTTGTTTAATGTTGTTGTTACTGTATACTATGTGCTAGTGGTTCAACTCACTTCACTCAGCATCAATTAATCTAAGTCTTTCCAGTTTTTCCTGAAATCTGCCTGCTCGTCATTTCTTATAGCACAATAGTATTTCATTACATTCATATAGCACAATGTGTTCAGCCATTCCCCAGCTGATGGGCATCACCTCAGCTTCTAATTCTTTGCTACCACAAAAAGAGCTACTATAAATATTTTGCACATGTGGGTCCCTTTCTATTTTTTATGATCTCTTTGGGATGAAGACATAGTCTAGTGGTATTGCTGGATCAAAGGATATGCACAATTTTATATCCCTTTGGGCATAGTTCCAAATTGCTCTCCAGAATGGTTAAATCAGTTCAGAGTATCACCAACAATGCATTGGTGCTCCAATTTTCCAACATCCTCTCCAATGCTGATAATTTGTCTTTTCTGTAATATTAGCCAGTCTGATATCTGTGAGGCAGTACCTCAGAGTTGTTTTAATTTACATTTCTCTAACTGATAATGACTTAGGGCATTTTAAAATATCACTATAGATAGATTTAATTTCTTCATCTGAAAACTGCCTGTTCATATCCTTTGACCATTTATCAATTGGGGAATGAATTGTATTCTTATACATTTGACTCAATTCTCTATATATTTTAGTAATGAAACATTTATCAGGCACTGGCTGCAAATTTTCCCCTCAGTTTTCTGCTTTCTTTTTAATATTGGTTGTATTGACTTTGCTTGTGCAAAACCTTTTAAATTTAATGTAATCAAAACTATCCATTTTGCATTTCATAATGTTCTCTATCTCTCATTTGTCATAAATTCTTCCATTCTCCATACATCTGACAGGTAAACTATTGCTTGTTCTCCTAATTTACTTATTGCATTACCCTTTATGTCTAATTTATGTATATATTTTGACCTTATTTTGGTATAGAGTATGAGATATTGGTTTATACCTAACTTCTGCCATATTATTTTCCAGTTTTTCTAGAAGTTTGTGTCAATTAGTGAGTTCTTATCACAGAAGCTGGAGTCTCTGGGTTTATCAAACAGTACATTACTATAATAGCTGACTACTATGTCTTATGTACCCAACCTATTCTGCTGATCCACCACTCTATTCCTTAGCCAATACCAAATAGTTTTGATGATTACTGCTTTATAATATAGTTTTAGACCTGGTATAATTAAGCCACCTTCCCTTGCATTTCTTTTTTTTTTAATTAATTAACTCATTTTTAGTTTTAATGTTCATTTCCATAAGATTTTGAGTTCCAAATTTTTTCCCCAATTCTCTCTCCTCCACCTCAAGATGTGGTGAATTTTGATTACTCCTTTCCCCAATCTGCCCCTCCTTTCTATCATACCCTTCCCCCTACCTTCTCTTATCCCTTTTCCTTCTATTTTCTGGTAGGGCAAGATAGATTTCTATACCACCATTGCCTGTATATCTTATTGCGCAGTTGCATGTAAAAACAATTTGTAACATTATTTTTAAAACTCTGAGTTCCACATTTTCTGCCTTGCTCCCTCCTCACCCATCCTCATTGAGATGGAAGGCAATTTAATATAGCTTATACATGTGTAGTCATGTAACACACTTCTATAACAGTCATGTTTTGAAAGACTAACTATATTTCCCTCTATCCTATTCTTCCCACAATTTATTCTACTCTCTCCTTTGACCTGGTCCCTCCTCAAAAGTGTTTCCTTCTGACTACACCCTCCTCTCATTTGCCCTTTAAACATTGACATTTAGATGATTTTGAGTTCCATTTTTTTCTCCCTCCCGTCCCTTAAGCCCTCCCCAATATGTAAAGCAATATGATATAGGCTATACATGTACAGTCATATTAAACATACTTCCACATTAGTCATATTGTAAAAGAAGAATCAGAACAAAAGGGAAAAATGAAAAAAGAAAAGAAAATTGAAAATAATATGAGTCTATTTGCATTCATACTCCATAGTTCTTTCTCTGGATGTGATTAGCATTTTTTATCATGAATCTTTTTGGAATTGTCTTAGATCATTGTATTGCTGAGAAGAGTTGAGTCTTTCAAAGTTGATCTTTGTTTAATGTTGTTGTTACTGTATACTATGTGCTAGTGGTTCAGCTTACTTCACTCAGCATCAATTAATCTAAGTCTTTCCAGTTTTTCCTGAAATCTGCCTGCTCGTCATTTCTTATAGCACAATAGTATTTCATTACATTCATATAGCACAATGTGCTGACACCTTAAAATGACACCTTAAAATAGACTAGCCCAAGTGACAAAAGAAGTACAAAAAGCCAATGAGGGAAAGAATGTCTTAAAAAGAATAAATGGTCAAATGGAAAAGGAAATCCAAAAAACTCACTGAAGAAAATAATTCCTTAAAAATTAGAATCTTCTATCATCCCCCCTCTCTTATCCCTTCCCCTCCTACTTTCCTATAGGGTAAGATTGATATCCATGCCCAAATGAGTATGTATGTTGTTCCCTCCTTAAGTCAAAACCTATCAGAGTCAGGTTCATTCCTTCCTTCTCACCTCCCACTTCTTCCCCTCCACTGTAAAAGCTTTTTATAGACACTTTTATGTGAGATAATTTACCCCATTCTGCCTTTCCCTTTTTCTTTCTCCCAGTCCATTACTCTCGCATTCCTTAATAATATTTTTAAAATATTATCCCTTCATATTCAAATTGCCTATGCTCTCTGTCTAGGTCTATCTATATACATATATATGCACACACACATATACATGCATATACATATAAACATATATACATATACACACATATACATATATGTATAAACACATGTATGTGTATACTTCACTCCAACTATCTTAATACTGAGAAAGGTTTTGTGAGTTACAAATGTCTTTCCATGTCAAAATACAAACAGTTCAACTTTAATAAATCTTTCATGATTTCTCTCTCCTGTTTACCTTTTCATGTTTCTCTTGATTCTTGTATTTGAAAGTCAAATTTTCTATTCAGATCTGGTCTTTTCATCAAGAATGCTTGAAAGTTCTCTATTTCATTGAATATCCACTTTTCCCCTGAAGTATTATATTCAATTTTGCTGGTGAGGTGAATCTTGGTTTTAATGCTAGCTCCTTTGACCTCTGGAATATCATATTCTGATATTACTTAATATAGAAGCTGCTAAATCATATGTTACCTTGATTGTGTTTTCACTAAACTTGAACTGTTTCTTTCTAGTTGTTTGCAATATTTTTGCCTTAACCTGAGAACTCTGGAATTTGGCTACGATATTGCTGACCACCATTTTCCTTTTGGGATCTCTTTCAGGAGGTGATCAATGGATTCTTTCAATTTCTATTTTACCCTTTGATTCTAGAATATAAGGGTAGTTTTCCTTGATAATTTCTTGAAATATGACGTCTAACCTCTTTTTTTTTATCATGACTTTCAGGTAGTCCAATATTTTTTAAATGATCTCTCTTGAAATTATTTTCCAGGTCAGCTGTTTTTCCAATGAGGTATTTCACATTTTTTCTATTTTTTGATTCTTTAGGTTTTGTTTTATAATTTCTTAATTTCTCATAAAATCATTAGCTTCTATTTGCTTCATTCTAATTTTTAAGGAATTATTTTCTTCAGTGAGTTTTTTGGATTTCCTTTTCCATTTGACCATTTATTCTTTTTAAGACATTCTTTCCCTCATTGGCTTTTTGTACTTCTTTTGTCACTTGGGTTAGTCTGTTTTTTAAGGTGTCATTTTCTTTAGCATTTTTAATGGGGGGGGGTCTCCTTCAGCAAGGCATTGACTCATTTGTCATGATGTTCTTGCATCACTCTCATTTCTCTTCCCAATATTTCCTCTAATTCTCTCACTTGAATTTCCAATCCTTTTTGAGCTTTTCTCTGTCCTGTGACCAATTTATATTCTTTTTCTTAGATGCTTTGGATGTAGGAATTTTGATTTTATTTTCTTCTTCTGGTTGTATGTTTTGATCTTCCTTGTCACCGAAGTAAGAGTCTTTAGTCTTATTTTTTTTTCTGGTTGTTCACTCATTTTTCCAGGCAATTACTGGACTTTTTAGCTCCCTGTTAAGGTAGGATGATACTTTGAGTGTGGAGCATGTACTGTCCCAAGCTTCAGGGTTTTGTGTAGCTGTTTTCAGAGATATTTCTAGGGAACTATACATTTTCAGTTCTTCCTAGGTCATGTGATCAAAGGAGAGGTGTTTATTCCTCTCCTAGTCTGTGCTCTGGTCTGTGAGTGACCACAAGCATTCTTTTATACCTTGGAACTATTAGAATTCCTTCTCTACTGTCACCACAAGATCCACCACTCCAGCATTCCTTCTTACCCAGGACAAGCACTGACAACTGTAACCCAGGTAGTAGCACTGGCAAAGCAAGAGAATCCTGCCTCAGCACCAGCAAAGAGATCTGTACAACCCCTTTTGATCAGTCACTCAAGCCCCCCACCAAATGTGGGCTGACAGCTCTGGAAGCTGTCTCACTACTGCCACTGACTCCATCACCCTGGGCCTGCTCCTCTCTCAGGTCAAATAGTCCTTTCCTACTGACTTTCTGTGTTGTCTTTGGTGTTAGTGGGTTGGGGAGAGACTGGAAACAGCCACAGCTTCCATTGATCCAGTGCCCTGAAACCTGCTCTGGGTTTGCTAGTTAGAATTGTCATTTTCTTTTAAATATTAGCTGACCCTACTCATGAGCAATTTTCTTTTTCCAAATCATTTAGATCTGATTTTGTTTGTATGAAAAATGTTTTGTAATTGTGTTCATATAGTTACTCAATTTGTCTTGGCAGGAAGACTCCAAAATATTTTATATTTTCTATCATAACTTTAAATGGAAATTCTCTATTTCTTGACACTGGGTTTTGTTAGTATTATATAGAAATGCTTATTATTTAGGTGTATTTATTTTATTTCTTGCAACTTTGCCAAAGTTGTTATTTCAAATAGTTTTTTTTTTAGTTGATTCTCTAGGATTCCCTAAGAATACCATCATATCATCTGCAAAGAGGGATAGTTTTATTTCCTCATTGCCTATTCTAATTCATTCAGTTTATTTTTCTGTTTTGATTGCTAGAGCTAGCATTTCTAATACAATACTGAATAACAGTGGTGATAATGGGCATCCTTTTTTCACCTTTGATATTACAGGGAAAACTTCTAGCTTATCCCCATTAAACATAATGCTTGTTGATGGTTTTAGATAGATATTACTTATTTTAAAGGAAACTCCATTTATTCCCATGTTCTCCAGTGTTTTTAATAGGAATGGTTATTTTATTTAGTCAAAACCTTTTTTTAACATCTATTGAGATGCTCATATGATTTGTTAGTTTTCTTCTTGATATTGTCAATTATGTTGATAATTTTCCTAATATTGAACCGGTCTGGCATTCTTGGTATAAATCCCACCTGGTCATAGTATATTATCCTGGTGATAAAATGCTATAGTCTCTTTGCTAATATTTTATTTTTTAAAATTGCTATCAGTATTCATTAGGGAAGTTTGTTTATAGTTTTCTTTCTCTGTTTTGGCTCTTCCTGGTTTAGGTGTCAGTACCATATCTGTGTCATAAAATGAATTTGGTAGAACTCCTTTTTTTTGGCCTATTTTTCCAAAGGGTTTGTGGAAGACTGGAATTAATTGTTCTTTAAATGTTTGGTAGAATTCACTTGTAAGTCCATCTGGTTCTAGTGATTTTTCTTTCCCTCTACCGTACTAGGTTTTTTGCACCTTTTCATGTGATGTACCTTACCCTCTTCTGCCTTTTCCTTTCCTCTTCTCCCCGTACAATCTTTTTTTTTTTTTCACTGCTTACTTTTTTATATATTAGCACATCAAAGTGAACATATACCCACACAATTTGGCTACAATATTTACTTGGAGATTTCATTTTGGGTTCTCTTTCAGGAGATGATTGGTGGATTATGTCAATGACAATTTTATCCTCTGGTTCTAAGATATCAAGGCAGTCTTACATGGAAATTTCTTGAAAGATGCTGTCTAGGCTCCAATTTTTTTTTTTAATCATAGCTTTCAAGTAATCCAATAACTCTTAAATTACCTCTCCTGGATCTATTTCCTATGAGGTATTTTACCTTTTCTTCTA
Source organism: Pseudochirops corinnae (assembly GCA_028646515.1). Taxonomy (NCBI): domain Eukaryota; kingdom Metazoa; phylum Chordata; class Mammalia; order Diprotodontia; family Pseudocheiridae; genus Pseudochirops; species Pseudochirops corinnae. The sequence continues at coordinate 458,566,156 of CM053585.1, forward strand.
TTTTTTTTTAGTGTTTTGATTTGTTTGATTAATTTTTGATGTCCCATGGAGTCAATAGCTTCCACTTGCCCAATTTGGATTTTTAAGGAATTATTTTCTTCAGTTAGCTTTTGTATCTCCTTTTCCATTTAGCCAATTCTACTTTTTAAGGACCTGTTTTCTTCGGTATGTTTTTCCCCATTGGGCTTACTGTATTTTTTAAGAGATTATCTTTTCCAGTCATTTTTTGTTCTTCCTCTTCCAAGCTTTTGACTCTCTCTTGCATTCATCTCATTTCTTTTCCCATTTTTTCTTCTATCTCTCTTAGAAGTTTTAAAATCTTTTTTGAGCTCTTCCCAGGTTTGGGGGGCTTCAGACTAATTCATATTCCTCTTTGAGGTTTCACATGTAGACATTTTGAGAATGTTGTTCTTTTCTGAATTTGTCTTTTGTTCTTTCCTGTCACCATACTAGCTTTCTATGGTGAAGGCTCTTTTTTTGTCTATTGATCATTTTGTGCCTCTTTCATTACTTTTAAGGTTGAACTCTGTACCTGGGCCATAGGGGACTCTATCCCAAGCTTCTTGTGCTGAGTGTCAGGGACCTGGTTATTGACCTTATGCCATTGGGTCTCAGGTGCTGGCAGTTGGCTTACTAGTTGTACCTAGTTGTGTCTGTCTGGGTTCTGGAGCTGGCAATTTGCCTTCTGTACTGAGGCTAGAGGTTTCACAGGTGGTCTGCTGTGCCACTGGCCTTCTGAGCCAGATCCAAGCAGCCTTGGTTTCTGATCCGTGCTATGGTTAAGAGCCTCCTGGTGGCTTTCCTGCACACCAACATTGGACTGTACTACCCTTTCACCCAAGTGAGACAGACCTTTCCTGAAGTTCTTCTAAATTATCTTAAGCTGGAACATTGTTTCATTCCATCTTTTTGTAGGTACTGTCACCCCAGAATCTATTTATAGGTTTGATTTAATGTTGTTACCAAGGAAAACTGAATTTGCCTACTCAGGCAGTTTCCTGACCTCTCTCTGCCATCTTGGTGAAGAAAAATTATTTGAAAAAGCCTTTTGCTCACTATCTAGTGCCAATGACTGGTTTGGGAAAACCCCAGGGCTCTGTCCATATTTTCCAGAATTATTAGAGACTATTATAGGCTGGTTAAAGATCTAAAAGTAAGCTAAGAATTCTGTCCTACCTATGTTTGAGCAAAGACTTGATAGATTGACCTGCATTCCTTGGGCACCCCATCCAAAAATAAATGTCCCACAGTCTGGTGACCAAACAATTGAAGGGGCAGGGAAAGTGAGAGATTTACATACTTATGAAAGTATATGCATAGTTGAAATGACACAACCTATATGAAAAGTACTTATATTTGAAAATAAGAAGCTTGGGGTATGGAGATTGGAAATTGTTTCTCCATTCAAATTTTGTACAGATTATGTCCTATCTCAGGTGTAATAATTGAGGTTCCTGGTGCAAGAAATAAAGCCCTATTTATTCTCTTACTCATGCTATCTCTAAGTCTTTTCTTCCTGGAATCTCAGGAAGTTGATTTACCTTAGAATTTTCAAAACTGAGTATTAGTTGCCAGACCTCCACTGAACTTTGCTCCAACATGAACAATTTGTTTCTAAAGTTTATTTCCTTAAATTCACTAAATTAGGCACTTTCTCACCATCTTTTGAGCAAAATATCAGTCATCTCTAGACTGGATTATGGAAATTATCTCTTTCTGATTAACCTATTCATGTTCTTATCCCTTCTTAGATGGACTACTGTAATAGGCCCCAAACAGTCCCTGGGGTATCTGCAACTTTCTGTCATCCAGACAATATTTTTTTTTTTACTAAATACTTATTATGTTCCAGTCAATTTTACTAAGCATTGCTAATGTAAAGAAAGGTTAAAAAAATGCTCTCTATTCTCAAGGAGCTCAAAGTCTGATGGGTGAAACAAAATTAAAACCACATATAGGAAACTATAAACATGTTAACTAATAACATAGTTTATATAACTATACTTTGCTATAGCATTACAGACACATAAACTATAAACAGAATAAACTGGCAATAATCAACAGAAGGGAGATACTACAATTATTTTATCTTCTACAAGAAATATTTTCCAATTTCAGGAATCAGGCATGGATTTTTGTAGCAGGTCAGGTTTTAGCTAGAACATGAAGGAAATTAGAGAAATCAGGAAATAAGAAGGAGGGAGAGCATTTCAGTCATGAGATATATTCAGTCAACATGCCTAGAGTTGAGACACAGAGATAATTGTTAAAGAAAGAGCATAGAGACCAGTGGCATTGGAATGCAGAGTAAATGGGGGTGGTGAATAGGGGTAAAAACATAAGAAGACCTTGGTGGGGGCAGCTTATAAATGACTTTAAGCAAAAGAAAAAAATATATTTAATCCTGGATGTGATAAGGAGTCACTGAGGTTTACTGAGTAGGAGGGTGACACTGTTTTTTTCTTATTTTTCAGTCATTTTCAGTTATGTCTGATTTTGTAACCCTGTTTAGTGTTTCCTTAGCAAAGATATTGGAGTGGTTTTCCATTTCCTTCTCTAGTCATGCAACATCACACATGGAATAAGTAACAGAGCTTGTATTTAAATCAAGGATCTCAGGCCCTAGATCCATCTCTGTACCTTGTGACATTTCATATTCTTTAGCTACAAGACCCTGCTCCAACTTTTCAAACTCCTCTGCCAGATTCATTCAATTGCCTTCTAGTACACTATCTCTTCCATAAAGCTCTTCCTGACAAACTAGAAAGGGGGTAACCAACTTCCTCAGGCTATTTGTATAAACATTCAGTTCTTGTGATACTCACTTTACTCACCACCAAACACATGGTATGTGATTTTTTTTTTCCTTTTTGTATTGAAGACTAATACTTATAATTGAACACTTGCAAGCTCCAGTCAATCCTTTTCTTTTTTTATCCCCATCAATATTATAAATTTTGAACTTTTTTTTTTTGGAGATCAAAAGTCATATCTGTTTAATTAAATCTTTATTATGCCTAGGAAAAGACTAGAAACAGATGAGAAATTCATAGTCTGGTAGATGTTTGCATCATTTGTACTGCTTTTTAAATTAAAGACACATGTATGTTCACATAGTTAACTCAGGGTTTGTTGTTTATTTTGTTCTGTTTATGATTCACATCAGAATTTCCTAACTAAATTTCCATTTCTCATACTGAATACAATGAAAAAAGTCTTGGGATTATTGAGGGATTTTGAGACTATTTGCTACATAAAAAGGGCAGCTTGGCAGTGCACTGGATAGAGTGCCAGGCCTGAAGTCAGAATGATCTTAGTTCAAATCCAGTTTAAGACACACTTACTAGGTGTGTAACCCTGGAAAAGTCACTTAAACCTATTTGCCTCAGTTTCCTTACCTATAAAATGAGCTGGAGAAAGAAATGGCAAGCCATTCCAAAAAACCCCAAATAGAGTCACAAAGAGCCAGACATAACTGAAAGGAATGAAAAACAACCAACCTGATAATTTGAACTTTTTTTCCTGTTTCTGTTTGCAAAATTCTTATAATATAACATGTATTGATAAAATTCTATTTTTTTAAACATTGTGTATTACTTCATTTACAATTCTAAGTTATCCTAGAAACCCAGAAAAAAATCAATTATTCCAAAGAGCAGCCAATAATGCATTCTAATTTTATTTCCAACTATAAATAGTTCCTCAGTCCTCACCTTTATGTTTTAAGTCACACTGATTTACTTATTAGGTTTTATAAAGAAATAAACAGGAATAGAGAAGAGATTCCTGAACTCTTGACCAGTAAAGAAAGAACTTTAAAAAAAAGTCAGAAAATTGCTTAACATTTTTTGTATGCTTATTATACTTGAAGACTAAACATTGTCTAATATGCTCTCTAGGGAGAAAGAACAAAATCAAGAATTTGAACTTGTAATTCAGGGGTTCTTTAAAACAAAACCATTTGCTAAGGACAAATCTTCCCTCTAACATGAATTTCTTTAGGCATTGGTACCTCAACTGCTGGATTAGCCCAGAACCCAGTTAGAAAATGTCAGATACAAAAAATTCAAACATACTTGTTGGAATTCAAAGGTCATCATTTGCTATCAGGCACTAATGACTTTAATGATGGTTAGACATAAAGCAATGTCATTAAGTAACTGATTATTCTTTACTGTAAGAATGGACCCTAATGAATGAATTACCTAACTGTTCCACTCTGCTGTGGATGTTAGTCAACTTTCAATTCACAGACATGGCATTTATATCATAAGAAAAAAAAAAACTTGCTGTTTTACTTCATTAAGGGGCTACAATTCCTGAAGTTGTAAGCAGCTTAACAAAACAATTTCAGAGCAAAAAACAATTCTAAATTACCTTTTCTTAGACTAATTTGAGATTTTCCTATCTTTTACTACTGACTTTGCCTTAAAAATATCTGAAGTGATGTGTTTCAGTTATTAGCTTGAAACCTAATACATACATTTGTATGTGTAACTATTAAAAAAAAAAGTAACACAGTAACTAACCCTTTGGCACTAGGAATTTCATTCTATTAAGTATAAAATTTCAAACAAATATCATAGAAGCAAGATACAATGAAATGGAAGAAAATGGTAGAAAAACTTTTATGAACTGATGCTGAGTGAAGTGAGCAGAAGCAGGAGTACATTGTTCACAGAAACAGCTATATTGTGTGATGACTGATTTTGATAGACTTAGCCCTTCTAATCAATGCAAGGACCAAAAATAATTCCAGTGGACTTATACTAGTAAATCTCATCCACATCCAGGGAAAGAACTATGGAGTCTGAATGCAGAGCAAAGCAGACTTTTTTTTTGCTTTTGTTTTGTTCTATTTTTCCTTTCTCATAGTCTCTGCCATTTGTTATAATTCTTCTGTGCAACATGACTAATGTGAAATGTGTTTAATAGGATTGTTTATGTAGAACCATATAAGATTGCATACTATCTTGGGGAGAGAGGAAGGAGGGAGGAGGAGAAATTTTAAAACTTATGGAAGTGAATGTTGAAAACTAAAAATAAATAAATTAATAATTTTTTTAAAACTATTGCTACTTACATAAATACAAAGCTCTCCATTTACTTTTAAAGCCTTCCTACTTGCCCCCAACCTTCCTTTACAACGTCATTGGAAAATATTTCCTATCTCATTCAAAGATCAATACAAATTAGCCTTACTTTATCATCTATTCCCATGATTGCTGCCCAAGAATCTTTATCAAGTGAGCAGGAAGTATATAAATATTTTTTCATATATAATGATTCATAGCCCCTATGCTGACCCCTATGCTCCCCAACTTCTCACCTCATGTTAGGGATCTTCATCATAATTACTGATAATCACTCAAACACCCTAATTTTCCAATTCCCCAATTGATTCAGCATTCATTTACTTTTCCATTCTATCTCAAGCACAGAAAGAAGTGGTTAAACCTCTGATTTTTGTCATCACCTACGAGTGTTTTCACTCCAGTGTTCATGAAAATGGAAATGACTTTATCTGTTCAGTTTTTTTTCATCATTCCATCTTTCCCTATATCTTATGACACTCAATCCTGTTCTTCATTATCACTATGATCTCCAATCCTTCCATGCTCAATGGAAGGATCTCCACTCTAGTCTAGTAAATTCATAACAAAGCACGACAAAGGCCAAACTTGGATCATTACTTGCCTTGGTTGATATTTACACACAGCTGAATAAAACTGGAGAAAATTAGAAAACTGTGCTGTATGAGTTCAGCACAAATTTATGTTACATAATCTTGACTGGGTCTATACTTCAGTAAGACAATCTATTTCTACCTCTCTGACTGAATCACTACCATACTCACTACACAGCTAGTTCATCCCTCCTATACCCTCCCATATTACACTCTCCCCCTGCCACACCTCCTTAACTGAATACTTTGTTTCATACTAAAGCAAAAAAAAAAATAAAAGGCTATTCATTGAGAGTGCTTTCTTCTCCTCTCCTCCTCATCTCATATCACCTCCTGCTTCACATCTCCTTCAACAGTCCATCACATGAAAAGATGCCTCTCATCTTTATCAAGAAAAACCCTTCTATATGTACCATTTAACCCATCCCATCTCATCTTCCTGAGCAGATTGCCCTTTCTATCTTGCCCACTCTCTCATTAATATTTAATTTATCCCCATCTACTGGATACTTTCCTGCTATCTGTACCTGCAAACATGTCCAAGCCTCTCCCCTATTCTTTAAAAAAAAAAAAAAAAACCTCTCCCCCCCAACAACAACACCTAATTTCTACAATCTATTATGCTATATCTCTCTTTCCTTTTATGGCTAAACTCCATGAGAAAGCTATCTATACTTAGTGCCTTCTCTTTCTCTCTTCAAATTCTCTACTAAACTCTGAAATCTGGCTTCTGACCTCATCAATTTAATGGAAACTGTTCTCTCCAAAGGTACCAATGGTATTTCAACTGTCAAATTTAAAGCCTTTTCTCAGACTTCAGTCTTTTTAAGCTCTCTGCAGTCTTTGACCCTATCAATCAACTTGTTCTATTGGATAATCCCCTCTATGTTTTTGTTACACTGCTTTATTCTGGTTCTCTACCTACCTGTACGACAACTATTTTGCTAGATCTTCCTTCAAGTCACATCTACTAACTTCAAGGGAATGTCTATTCTTCTACCTTAATCCCAGGGGAATTTAATATTTTTTTGTGTATTTATATATCAGTCTTGAATTCTAGTGGAACATATGGACTCTTTGTTAGAATGATGTTTGCAAATGCATAAAATAAAATGAATATGATTATGAAGAAAAATAATTACATTGAAATGCTATCAAAATATTATAAAAAACATAATCTATATTATTTCATTTGCTGATTTCAGTTCTCACAGTTTCAATAATATATATGAGATAATTCTCCAACCTAATCCAGTCTTAACATCTGTCCTGACTTCTACTCTTACATCACTGTTTATTAGACATCTTAAACTGGATGTCCCATAGATATCTCAAACTTAACACATCCAAAACAAAGCTTATTAGATTCTCTTGCTTCCCAAGTTACCTATCTTCCCAATTTCCCAGTTCTTATTGAGAATACCACCAGGCTTCCAGACAACCTCAGAAATTGAATGTGATCTTCAACTCTTCATTCATATGAACTCCACATATCTAATCTGTTGTCATTTTTTTCCTTTTCATTTTGAATTTCACACTTGAAAGTAGTGTAGGCTCTTATCACTTCTTGCCTAGACTATTACAATAATCTGTTAGTCTTTCTACCTTAAGTCTCTTCTTACAACAGTCCACCTACCACTCAGATGCCAAAGCGAATTTCCTAAAACTCAAATATGACCATGCCATCCCCTTACTTAATAACTTCCAAACTACCTTTTAAAAATTTAGCTCCTTATTACCTATACAATATTGTTAAACTCCCCCCTCCCTTTTACATACTGTGATTCAGAGATGCTGACCTCTCTGATGGCCCTCACAGAGACATTCTATTTTCCTCAGTCAATGCTTTTCACTGTTCTTCACTCCAGAATCCTGTCCCTCCTTACCTCTGCTTGTTAGGTCCCTTGATGTCATGAAGGAAAGTTCAAATACTATTTTCTACAGAAGGCCTTTCCTGATTTTCTCTGCTGTTAACTCTTTTCCATGTTTACCTTCTATCTAAACTATATGCATTTGTATTTATTTATTTAAAAGTTGGCCCTACCACTAGAATATAAAATCCTTAGGGCAATAAATTTCTTAAAAATGTATTTGTATACCAGATATTTAGTATAACATCTGGAACATAGTAAGTACTAAATAGTGGTTGTTGATTGATGGCTACAGGAATGGGAAAGATATTTTGAATGTATAACATACAGGAAACTAACAAATGAATAGATACTACAGAGGGGTAAGGAAAGTTGAAGTGTCAAATGTGATTATAAAGTCATAACTATGGGTGAAACAATGTGGGAGAAATTGAGAAGGTAGTTGGCATGGTACGTAGCATGCTGGACTTGGAATCAAGAAGACCTGAATTCAAATCACGCTTTAGAGACTTATTGGCTGTGTGAGCATAGGCATCTTGTTTAAAATCTCTAAGCCTTAGTATCCCCATATATCAAATGGGATCAATCATATAACCTACCTCAACAGATCATTGAACAAATAAGGTAATGTATCTGCAAGCATATTGGAAATTTTAAGCCCCCTCCACATATTATTTTTTATCATCAGGTTAGCAAAAATGATGCTTTATGCATTATAATAGGTGTTTTATGTATGGGTGTTGCATTGAATTGGTGGACCAGACAAAATTTTACTCTGCTGACTCATAAGGAATAAAATCATATTTAGCTTTTAAAATTTGCTTGACCTTCCTAGCAGAAAGGATGAAGGTGGCAATCAATGTGTTCCATCACCCAATTCCACTTCCTCATTTATGGAAATTCCTTGAAGATAATACTATTAATTACTACTGTTGGGGATTTTTTGTGTTTCCAAAAAAAATGTTTATCTTTGTGCCCTGAAGCTTAGTTATCAGTGAGAGCATAATTTTACAAATCAAAAAATGAAGAAATAATTATTAAAATACTTTGCTAAGTTTTATTTGTTATGCCTCACAAAAACACTGATTTGTTTAAGAACATAAAACCAGAAATTAAAAATAAAAAACCTAAAAGTTAAGGATAATAATAGAAAGGGAACAAATGACCATGTGTTTGATATGACCTAACAAATGATGCGACCTAGCCCTTTAGAATTCAAGCTTCCAGACCATAGATATTCAGACAAACTGAAACCTGGGAAAGACCTTAGCTTAAAAAAGCCAGGGTCTCCCACTGCCTCTGGAACATCTCCAGTCATCCTGATCTATATCTTGCCACTGGACACAGATGGCTCTGGGGAAAAGAGTGAGGCTGGGGACTTTGCATAACCCTGCCTCACATAAATGCAATTCACTTGGGAATCACGACATCACCTTCCAGATGTCATAGTCCTCTTGAAGAGCAAAGGAAAAACAACAACAACAAAATCAGAGAATGAAGAATTTGGGAGGGACCTCAGTGTCCATCTAGTCCACTCAATACACAAAAGGATTTCCCATTATAATATATTAGATGAGTGAGCATGTGTAGATTTAGGATTAGAACAGACCTCAAAAGTCAACAAGTTCAAATCTCATTTTATAGCTGGGGAAACCGAGGTTCAGAAAGTTAAAGGCTTTTTCTAAGCTCACACATTTGTAATTAGCAGAGCTGCAGTTTTGAGCCCCAGTTTCCTCTTACTCCAAATCCAATCCATCTTTTATTATACCAAATACTTCTTTAGTTACCAAGAACAGGCCTCTCTGCCTCCTATAAATATCATTGCTCAAATTACTTCCTGACAAACTGTTTAGGTTGTTAAGGTATAGCATGGCATAGAAAAGATTTCTGACAGATCCTCACTGGCCATCTCCAAGTATTGAAGATGTAAATGTAACCCTCTGACCAATCTCTGCATGGGCTGGTACATTTCTTCCCTCCCCCCTATGCCCTGCTTTGTATCACTGCCAATGTGAGGCAACTTTTGTCTGTTGGAAGAATGAATAGGCATGGGGACTCCACTGTCACTGCAAATGTCACCTTGTCCTTTCCATTTCCCAGCCAAGTGTCCCTGCCAAGAGTAGGCCTCACTCCTGCTGTTGCTGCTGCCACTTTTCTGGCCCTCACTTCTGGACTGGCAATTCAAGTTTTACCATTTTCTTTCTGTTAGCACTTTTTTGAAATGCAAATATGTCCCAATTATAAACTTCTCTGAATAGAAATACCAGTGCCCCTCCCTAACATGTGCAGTCCCAGGCTGTCAGCTTTCCCCAACTTTCTCAGTTAGTGCTAAATAAAAAGAGAGAACTTAGCTAAGTATGTCCATGGTTCCTGACATATTGATACCAAGATACAGCTGAAACTGCAGAGATAAAATTGGTTACTCAGCTAATGCTATTTGTTTAGTTGAAGGAAAAAGTAGATTTCCAGCTAAAAGTGTCTCTCACCTGCTCCACTTCTCCCAAATAAATAACTTTTAAAAAATATTTATGTTATTGTGTGTATATGGGCATAGGCATAGGTGTGTATGGATATGTGTGTGTTAACTCCCCAAATTAGACTAAAATCTCCCTGAGGGGTAGGACTGTTCTTTTTTTTCCCCTCACATTCCCAGAGACATGGTCTGTGGTCATAGCATCATAGATTTAGAGCTAGAAATAAATTTCAAGGCCATTAAATTAAATCTCCTTCATTGCATATTTAAGAGAACTGAGGCACAGTGAATTTAGGTGGCTTACCCAGATCAAGCAAGTGACAGAGGCAAGATTTGAACTGAGATCTTTCTGACTCCAATCCAACATTCTATCCACTATTCCTTGCTGTTTCCATCATCTAACATTTTTTTTAAACTGACTGACTGGTCATAGATTATAAATGTGGAAAGGACTTTATAAACCACCTGATCTAAAGGTCATTATCCATTTCTGGGTTATGGACTCTTTTGTCTGGTGAAGCCCATGGATTCCTTCTCAGAATATTGTGAAAGCATGTAATAAAACAGAAAGGAAAAGAAGAGAAACCAACTATATTGAATTACATTTATTAAAATGTATTTTTTCAACAAATTGCCATAGCTCAGGTTAAGATCTCTAATCTAGTTAAACCCTGTCATTTTACAAAGGGAGAAACTGAGGGCCAGAGAGATTAAATGACCTGCTCAGTGTGACACAGGTAGGAAATAACAGAGACTTAAAATCTAAGTCCCTTGATGCCAAATCCATTTTTCTTTTTACTACATTGAGTTACTTTAAAACTAACCAGTATTGAATGATAACCTATCATAGAATACCACAGGAAGTCACAGATGGTTAGAGCTAGAAAACGTCTTCAAGGTCTAACCTCCTTTCCTTACAAAGCAGAACACTGAAGCACAAAAAGAATTAGAGTTAGCAAGTGTTTGAGCTGGGATTTGAACTCAGATCTTCCTGATGTCAAGCCCAGAGATCTTTCCATTACACTACCCCATCATTTTAGCTAGTAAAAACTGTTAATTTTACACATGGGGAAACTGAGGCCTAGAGAGTTTAAGTAGTTTTCCCCAGGTCACCCAGGGAGTAACAAAATCATGAATCATGCCAAGGTCCTCTGATTTTCCCTTCCATGGCATCACACTGTCTCTCTCTGTTGGCATGAGCCTATTGTTCATTATTAGGTGGTCCTCAAAAAGAAAATGAATAGGAGGTATTTGACATATGGAAACAACTGATAACCTAAGCCTCACTCTGAATGGACCACATTAGCAGGCATCCTATAAAAGCTGTTTGTTTTTTAAGGCAAAAAAAAAAAAAATTAAGAGGAAATTGCCTTGACCAACCTTGTGTTAAATGTTTTAAGCTACCTTGCTCTTATCATTTCCTTTAGAAATGTGTTTCATGGTTGGAAATTGCTTCCATGGTTGAATGCTGTAAAACTGAATTTCAGTGGGGGATGGAAGGGACTACTTCTCCCTCCACTTAGAACCAGATCCTATTTTATCTGGTTCTGTCCCTTTTTTGGCCCTCTAATAATTTCTCCTTTTTTATTTTTATTTTTTTGAGCGTTCCATATCCTTTACTTAAAGGACGATAAAGCAATATCTGCTTCAATAAATAATCATTTAGTTGAATCTCTTGCTTGTTCTTGCATCATAAATCAATATCTCTACCCTTAAACATTTGTGTATTGTTCTGCTCTGAATTCCCCCAGCTTTCTCTCCATCTTTCTGGTGCTGAGAGGTTTAGAGCCCAAGACTGTATGTTAAACAGTGTATGCTCTTTATCTAGGGCCAAATTCTTATCTTGCTCCAAATCCCTAGGGACTACAGACTTCAAAAGAATGTTTTATGCTCAGAAGTAGCTCCATGGGGGTGTAGAGCAAGGCAGAAAATTGGTCTAAAGGGAGTAGTTCTTTCTTCCTATTCAGTATGATGTTTCTGCATACATAAGTGGTCTAGTCAAAATACATTTTTCCCCCTAGCAGAGGAGGCTCACGGTTAATTTGCCTCCCAATATCACCCTTAGCTAATAACAAAAATGACACATCAAAATCCAAAGTCATCAAATCATATAAATAGTCAGGTTAGTCACCACCTTTGTTGTGTCAGAAGTACAAGGAAGCAGTGAGTCAGGTACATAATTGAATCCAACTGAACAGACTGCCAAATTTTCCAATTGGCTTCAAAATAACATCCAAAATAACCAGCTTGCCTACTGAGTTGATGCATTTATATAGATCGAGAATGATATTTAAAAGTTTTGGCTACAGCAAAACTTAGAGGCAGAGAGAAAAGAGACAGCTTAGTGGAAAGAATAAAGCTTGATATGGAGTCAGAGAGCTTCCTTAGCATACTGGCTCTGCCACTTACAAGCTATATGATCATGTCCAACTCATTTCCTCTCTCTTGCCTCAGTTCCTCAGCTGAAAAATGAAAAGATTGGACTGAGTGACCCCTGGCAGCTAGGTGGCACAGTACCAGGTCTAGAGTCAGGAAAATTTATCTTCCTGAGTTCAAATCTGGCCTCAGATACTAACTAGCTTTCTGACCCTGGGTGTTGGCTAACCTTTTTTGACTCAGTTTACTCATTTCTGTAAAATGAGCTGGAAAAGGAAATGGCAAACCACTCTGATATTTTTGCCAAGAAAACCCCAAATGGGTCAGAAAGAGTCAAATGCAACAGAAATGACAGAACAACAACAATAAAAAAAAAGTCCTTTCATCTCTAAGTATGTTATTTTATGTGAGAATATATGTTGTAGGGGGCGGAGCCAAGATGGTGGCGTAGCAGCAGCAACATATCGCAGCTCTCACATAGCCACCCCAAAATACCCATAAAATAGGACTCTAAACCAATCCTAGAACCCCAAAACGCACACACACAAACCCCAAAACTTCCCACTAAAGTTAGCTCAGTTACGAGGAACCATATCAGCACTGCAAACCGAAACCAGCCTGTCCTGAAGCCACTGCTGTGCCCCCGGGGGCGGCTGGGCGGGAGAAGCTTCTCAGGTGAGATTAGCACCAGCTGCGAGTGGGGATTGTGAAAGGGGGAGATAAGTAGTCCAGCCGAAAGGTCTCCAGAGCAGAAA
>CM053585.1:458579816-458595184 GCA_028646515.1 Pseudochirops corinnae
ACAGTGGGATAGGGAGATTCATCTTGCTCTACCAGAAAGTCAGAGTGGTGATGGGGGAGGATATAAGAGAGAGCAGATTGGGGGAGGGGGTATACAGTGGGATTGCTGTTTTGGGGGGTGGGTAGCAGAAAGACAAGGAGAAAATTTGTAACTCAAAATCTTGTAGAAATCAATGATGTAAAATAAAAACAAATGAAAGTTAATTTTTAAAAAAGAGTTATATTTTGGGGGTACTTACATGTCCCGTCAGTGAATGTTAAGATTCTTCAGGGTGTCCAGGTAGGATGGAGTCAATGAGACTTTAGCTGGCCCCAAGGGGGCACAGGTCAGTCTCAGCAGTGTGGGAGGTGGAATGATTGAATGCTCCTTCATCTCAGGTGTGTTTCCAGGAGATAATAACTGCAACATTAAGATTCTAGGGTTAATGTGGGTAAGTTTCAAGTCTACCAAGATTCTGGCAGAGTCTTCCCATCCCTTCAAGTTCTCTAGAATCAATGACTAAGGGTGGGAATGGGTTGAGCCTGGTGCAACTGGAGATTTCCCTCCCATAAAAGGTGGTGGAAGTCAATAATGACCCTAGAGACAGCTATAGAAGCCATCTTCCATGATCCAAGCCAAAAGTCTCAGAGAGGACAGGAAGGTATCTATGGGTTCTCCTATCAGTCCCTCAACTAGAATTGATCTCTTGGCTAAGATCAACAGTGTGATCAAGTATAGTAGACATGTCCTATGCTGTGAGTGGACACCTGCCTGTGGGTATTGCAAGTGGGTGAGAGTGGGAAGCTTTTATATAAAAATTGTTGGCAACTTCAAGAAGTTGCTGTGAGACATGGGGGCTAGGTCTTTGAATTGGGAGTTTGGGGTTCTGAGCCTCTCCAAAGGGAACAAGTGGGTTTAAATAGAGGGAGAGGTAGTAGGCATAGCTGCTGCATGTTCTCAGGTCTGTATAGATGGGTGGGCAGGGCCCAGAGCTGCAGTTCTGGAACCTAGATTTGGTGTCAGCAGGTGACTAGGTCACCAAAAGTCTTTTTCAGGGTACTGGGATCAATGACATTCAATGAGGAGATTCTCAGACAAGGTGTATGTCCCTAACCTTCCTGTTCTCTCCCCACTTTCATCTTGTTGGGGGAATGGGTTTGATATAATGTGGAGTGTCCTTTCTCCACTTCACACCCCCTGTTGGAGTTTCCCCATTGCCCTGCAAAGCTGGTGGAAGCCAATAAGGACAGCAGAGGCAACTGTAGAAAATATTCCTATGGGCCAAGCCAAAAGTTTAATAACCAAAACATTCCTCTCTCAGCCACTCAGTTTCAGGCTAAAGTCAAGGTTACAGCTAATTATAAAATAGAGTTTTGGTTGTGATCTCCTTATCAGACTAAATGAGACTCAGAGTGAATAAAGGTCAGTAAGGGAGGTTCTGAGAAAATGGTGCTGCTATCCTCCAAAATATGGACCTCCCTGAGGCTGGGGTCCAGGAAAGCCCCTCCCCTTGCCCAGATCTAAAGGTAATACTATATCTTGGGAAAGGAAATGTTTCCAGTTAAGAGAAAAAGAGGGCAGAACAGAGAAAAACAAACCTCAGGTATAAGAAAAGTAGAGGGAAAAGGATAGGAAACAAACAAAAATTTAGGATAGTTCTCTTTGAGCCTCAGCTCTTAAATGAGGCCTTAAATAATCTTCATCATTATTAAAGTCCTGTCCCTTAGTCTCTGTGCAACTCTCTCAAAATGTAAATTGCAGAGAAGATGGCAACTTGTACTGGTAATGGTGGTTTCCTCACCCAGGATTAACCTTAGACCAAAGAAATCAGAGATCTAGTACCTCTTACCCATTTATATAGAGAAGATTTTACTTAGTGTTTATATTTTAGAGGCTTCCAGTAGAAAGTAAATTTCTTAAGGTCAAGTCTTTGTATCCCCATTTCCCAGAAGTGTCTTACACTGGATAAGTGTCTAATATTTGCTTTTCAAATTGAATTGAACCAACTCTAAGGATTTTTTTTTTTACAATTTGGTCTAAAACTATTATTTCATTGACACAAACAACTCCCTGTTGTGGAAATTTCTTCCAGTACAGTACAGTAGCTTTTCAATTTACAGTCATAGAGAGTTATCCTGGGTTAAGAGTGGTTAAGCAACTACACACGGAGTCAAACAGCTAGTCTTTTTTGAAGGTAACACTTGAATCCAGATCTTTTTTACCCTGATACTATCTTGTTCTTAATTATGCCATGGGACCTTTCAAAATCTATGATATTAAGATGAAATTAGAAAGTAATACTTATTCAGACTTAAAGGTGAATGAGTAGGAAGGGAATTATGAGCAGTTTAAACCCATCTCAGAGATATGGTAATACAGAAGAAGGCTTTGGGGGAAAGGTGAGATAGTTCATTTTTATATTTTTCCAATGATAGTAAAACCTAACAATGCATTACAGAATAATAAACTCTCATAGCGGAATGGGTCTTTAGGAATGTTTAGTCCAATCTCCTTTCCAAAGAGGGAATGTCTTCTCTCCCATCCTTGAAAAATAATCATAGCCTTGTCTTGGGACAACTAATGAGAAGCTCACTAAACTGGGAAAAATCCTGTTTCATGATTTTACAACCCATTAAAACGTTCTTTTACTAGTGCCCCTATGTCTAGGTTTCTAGAATCTTCACTAGTCAACAACCCTTCTCTGTGGACTCCAATGTTTCAATATCCCTCTCGAAATGTAGCACCTGGAATGCACATAAATCTAGACAAAATATTCTATTCACAATGTTGTAGGCAGGCATCCACTATATAGCAATATAAGGAAGTATTTTATTTTGCTCAAGTTACAAAACTTCTATTAATATAGTCTAAAATGGCGTTCATTATTTTAGCAGTTGTATCACGTTGACTCATATGAGTTTGTGGTCAAGAACAATCCTTAAATCTTTTCCTTATAAACTGCTGTCAAGCCAGGTCTTCTCCATCCTGTGTTTCTTGTGCAATTGATTTTTGAAACTCCAAATGAAAGGCATTACATTTTTTAAAAAAGGAATCCAAGCATCTAGCAAAGGCCTCATATGAAAAAAAAAAAGATTCAGTCACTTGGGATAAGTTGGTGATTTTATTTTAAGGATTTAAGATATGGAGAAATTCAAAAGTAGCTATAAAACACACACACACTCAAATAGTGACCCAAGGAATTGCAGATATATTTAAATCTTAGGCAAGGAAGTAAACCATACATAGTCTCCTAAAGGAAAAAAACAAAAACTCATATGTTGTGAAGCCCTCATCCCTTTGATTTGTTTTTTGGTAGTTGGTGGGACATGGATAAAAATCCTGTCTTTTGGGTTTCAGACCACTATTTGAACCTAAAAAGATGATGTTGAAGCTTGATCCTTAAGCCCATTTTATAAGTTATGTAAGTCATCCCTTTCAGTTTTGTTATCTAGAATCTGGTACATATATGATGCATGTGTATGTGTGTGTATACACACAAATGCACACACATATATGAATATTCATATATGCATATGTGTTTAGATACATACATGTATATGTGTGTATAAATACATATATTTGTATATATGTTGTTCAAAAAACAGTATTAGGCAGGGAAATACCACTAGAAAATCCTTTTTCAAATTATCATCAACTCATTAAACATAAAATCATAAATTTAGATCTGGAAGGGAGCTCAGAGACCATCTATCCTAACCCTTTATATTACAGATGAAGAAACCATGGACCAGTCCAACTCTTTCATTTTCTAGATGTGAAATGAAAGTTGAGAGGTTAAATGTTGGAGGCAGGATTTGAATGCAGGTTTTTCTGACTACAAGTCCAGCCGTCTGTGTACTGTGCCATGATCCCTTTTATAGTCATTGAAAGTAGAATCAGAGAAACATGGAATTTCAGAATTAGAAAAAGTCTCAGAGGTTTCCTAGTCCATCCCTGACTTGAACAATCATTTCCTCTATGCTATTCAAATAGATATGTGACCTCATCAGTTTGAAAGTTTCCATCAATTCCTGACAGTGCTATTTGACTTTTGTCAATGTCCACTTTTGTCTGAAGAACTTCAGTGAAGAGTAAACCCAGCACTTCTTGAAGTAGCCCATTATCCCATTACATTTTTGCGTAACTCAAGAGTTTGGAAGGATCCCTTCCATTCCCCATTAATTGCGTGAAAACCTAACTTTCCAGAATTTAAATACATTCTCCTCGTTATGTCCACTAGAAAAGAAGTGATGTGCAGATCTGGACAAATATAATTTCATTTCTACATGTCACCATTTCAAATACTTAAAGACAATTTCTCCAGATTAAATATCCTTATTTCACTTAATTGAGCTTTCTATCCCATTATCTTGAATTTCTTCATCAGCCTGGTGAACCTCCAATTGATCTTCAACCAGCTAAGAATCTACCTATATGCATTATCATTTAGGGCATAATTCTTCATCTTGTCCAAAAAGAAAAATGTCTTTTATTAAATACCTTGCTTGAATTCAGATACAGCGCAGCTTCTGGGTCTACCATCTTAATTTGCACTGAACTATCTTGGGTCCCTCAAAGGATGACTAAGTACTTCTCCCCTTAGGGTTCTGGGAATAAGACTAAGGGACTGAGTGTGATTTTTCTAGTATTTTTCATTTAGAGGCATCTGTCAATATGCTCTCCAATATAACTTTATCAGTTAATATTGTCCCAGTATAGAGTGACAGATTAACAAAAAATGTTTGTTTGCTTTTTTAAAGAAATTTTTGTTTTGTTTTTAAAGAAATCTACCAAGAAGATATAGTAAGATTGGAAGGAACCAGTCTGGAGCACATTGTCCCACAAAAGTACAGAGACCAGAGGAAAATAGACTCTAGCTTAGAAAACACTTATAGTCAAGGCATAACTCCAAGTTCCTGGTTGGATAAAAGCTCTCTTTCTTACTTTTATGGATCCCTCATGAAGTTCTCTTCAGGTACAACTTTCTACTGGGCTCCTTCTAGAGCCATGAAACTTCTTTTCTACTATGTCTAATTTGTCCTCAACTACTGGTACAGTGTTAGTCATTTTTAACAAAACTAGTGTTAAAGAGAGATCCAAATTTTCTGACCTTTTGAAACCTACAAAATAAGAAGGTAGAAACAAAGACTATCTTCTTTGTCTCTTCCCAAATCATACCTTTCAGTGTAGCTGTATCTATTTCACTGCTAAGTTGACCAGATATAAGGATGCTAATTTTCAAAACTATCTTGCTGTTTTTCTACCTCATAGTGTATTGTGTTGATTCTTTTCAACCATTGCCAATATATCTCCTCTATAGTGTCATTCCATTCCATCTAATGCTCTTCCCTCTTGAATTGATTAAGACTTTTTCACAGATCATTTATGCCACTGATCAACTGATTCAATATGCATGTTCTAGCCTGGTAAAAAACATACAATTTTTGTTACTTATGTTCTTTGGAGTGGAGTGATAAATTTAATATAAAAGTCTTGGTATTCTGCCTTCACTGGAAAGGGATGCATTCCCATCCTTACAATGACATTAGGGAAAGATAGAGATTTTGTATAAATACTTTCTGTGAGCACTTATGACTTACCTACTTTATGCAGCAAAGTACTGTAATTAGGGCTGGTGAGTCAGGAGAGAAAAAACTTTACAGAAGAGAGAACATTTATTCTTATTGAGTTTACAGTATAGAAGAAGTATATGATGCATATATAGATGACTACAATACAAAATAATAGACAATACATGAAAGAATTTCACTTAAAGGGGTCTGTGAGATCCAAGGGAAGAAAAGATATTACTGAGTGATTCTAAAGCAGTAGGAATAGCTATAACTGCTGCATAATAAACTGATTAAGAAATCATATGAAAAGGTTAGAAATATTTTACATTATTCTTTGGTGAAGTTTTCAATATTCTCACAATTCCCTCAAAGAAAAACAAGAAATAGTTCCTGTCTGCCTATAAATTTCCAAGATTAAAAAATATATATATCTACATATTCCCATGCAGTATAATTAATGTTGTTTTAAATATTGGACATGTAGAATTAAAGAATAAATGACCTGAAAACTTATCAACATATACAAAGTACTCAGGAAATACCAAAGTGTTCCAAAATGCTAAATACTAGGTAATTATAATTACTGAAATGAAACCCAGCAAGTGTTCTCCCTGAATTACCCTTTTGTTCTTAGAGCATAATTCAGTGGGAGCTCTTTTTCAGGGTCAAGCCTATTTGGAGATAGATTATGCTCTCATCCATTTGTTACAGTTTGAGGGTATCCAGAATGTTCTCTTCCCCATTCCCCTCCCCAATTATCTATCCATAGTCTCCAAGTAATCCAAAATAAGCATCACAAAGAGGCTCAAGGAGAGACACAAAGTGAGTATGAACAGTCTATAGCATGTAATAAATAATAAACAAAAAGAATTAGAATAATAGATTGATAAAGGAAATTTATGATCAAAAATAAGACATGGGTTGTTTATGTGTGGAGAACAAGAGAAAGCAAGAGAACAACCCTATTGCCCCACTGGTATTCTTTAAATTTCAAGAGAAAGTGAAGAAGGCCACTAGCATGGTAGCAGAACTTGTTGAAGGATGTGGACAAATATCATACAAATTGGAAAGGGATGGATGGAGTATAGTATTGGAATGTACTCCACTGGAGAGAGAAAACAAATCAATGAGAGCATAAATTCATTTAAGTTCCTGAGTACTGGCTCTGGGTGGTGGTACTGCAAGCATTTATTAAGAGACTTTCTCAGGTTGATGTTATAATAAATTATCTTTGATTGTCTGACTGACAGGATCTATACTAAGAACTTTTAAATTATTATCTCATTTCATCCTCACAACAACCATAGAAGGACTGTGGTATTACCCCATTTTACAGTTAAGGAAACTGAGAGAAACAAGTGACTTGCCTAGGGTTATAATCTAGTAGTAGCAGTAGTAGCAGTAGTAGTAGTAGTAGTAGTAGTAGTAGTAGTAGTAGTAGTAGTAGTAGTAGTAGTAGAAGCAGCAGCAGCAGCAGCAGCAGCAGTAATAGTCACAATACTAGTTGTGATTGTCCTCATCATCATTGTCATTATAGTCGTGGGGGTAAGAACTAATATTTGTATAGTGCCTACTAAGTGTCAAGAACTATGCTAAGAACTTTATAAATATAATCTCATTTGATCCTTATCACATCCCCTGGAGGTAGGTGCTATAATTATTCCCATTTTACTGTCAAGGAAACAGACCAAGAGAAAGTTAAGTGAATTGCCTGGAGTTACACATTAAGAAAGCATTTGATATTGGATTTGAACTCAAGTCTTCCTTATTCTAGGACCAGTATTTTAGCCAACGTACCACCAGTTGCCTCTAGGACAGGTCATAGGTGAATGTTTATTTGTGTATGTGGGGGAAAGGAAAGAACAAGCATGAAAGATTAAGGCGATGTAGCATTATTCAGATCCGAGCATGACCGGACAAGGAGTCTTCACTGGAGCCAAAGACATTCAGGGCATAGGGGTACAACGATGTTTAAATACAAGTTTAGACAAAGTTACTATATTTACAATTTAACATAGATAGGGTTGATCAGTGTGAGATGGTATGACTGAGGAATTCTTAGTTGTGGATGAATCCAGGTGAGTTTGTGTGATATATGTTCCTTTGGCATTAGAGATTTATGATGCGAGTGAATAACATTTTCTCTTACGCGTCAGGGGATTAGACATTTTCATGAGCTATGATGATGGGATGTCCTGGACATATGTGCTATTTGAGACTGAGAGTTCTGAGTTTCTGTAGTCTTTGTCTGGGCATAGGGGCACAGTGAGAACTCAGAGAACTCAGGAATTGAAGAACAATCAAGATTGCAGAAACTGGGTCTGCAACAGTTTTTGTTATACAAGGCTTACTTGTACTTAAAATATATCATTATCATCCTTGTCTCCATGTAAATGTTACATTTAGAAAGATATAACATATATGACATATTTTGGTAATATATTCAATTAAGAAAAATAATCAAGACCTACTATAATAGGATTCCCTTTGCAAACATAAGTATTATCAGAGAACCAGTCTTTGATGTGTGTCTTCTAAAAAATAAACTCAGCATTCAAGAATTTAATATGGTGAAATGGGTATTATTTTTAAAAGAAGCATCATATACAATTCCAAAAGACTCATGATCGAAAATGTCATCCACATTCAGAGAAAGAACTAATGAAGTCCAACTGCACATTGAGAAATAATATTTTCACTTTTATGTTTTTTTTCTCTTTTGTTTCCTTTTGTGCTGTTTCTTCTTTCACAACATGACTGATGTGGAAATTTGTTTTGCATGACTGAATACATATAACCTATATGATTGCTTGCCATCCTGGGGAGGGGAAAGGTGAAGAAGGGGAAAAAATTTAGAACTCAAAATCTTTCAAACATGAATTTTGAAAATTGTCATTACATGTAATTGAAAAAAATAAAATACTTTTAAATTAAAAAAGAAACATTGTAGATGAAATTAGGAAAATGTCTATGAAGTGATAGAGAGCAAAATGAGCAGAAATTGGAAAAATGTATACAATTATAGAGAAAAATAACTATTTCAGAAGACTTTCAAAATCATCAATGTGATGATAAACCAAAAGTTTAAACAACTAACACATCATTCACCTTCTACCAGAAATGTGATGAACTCAAAATGAAGAATGATATAAACATTTTCAGTGAACATGGAAATTTTTCTGATGGACCACACCTCTATATAATAAGTACTTTCTGCTCACCTCAGTGGGTGGTAGTGTGAGATACAAATTAAAAATGCTTGTTAATTGAAAAAAATTAAAAAAATGAAGCATGTTAATTCCCATTCATATTCCCAATCCTTGTTCTTAATTTTAAAAGGTGAGAAATCAGTTAATCTATTTGGTAAAATGTGAGACTCTTTAATTGGGTTATAGCAATATCTGTACTTGTTATAATTATGTTATATCTCCCAAACTTTGTATATATTTTGATACAATTAAAATAGGTAGATAAGAAATCTTGGCATATCAGCTTTCACATTCTGATTATCTTGAATTTGACTAGATGACTTGAAAGTGAACTTAAAAGTAGAATGTTATTTTATTTGTTGTTTTGATTTGGAACTCTCTGCAATGCACTTTACTTGATAATCTCTCAAAATTTTCCAGTACAGCAAAGGAACTCATTTAGGCAACTGACTAAACATACAAATTCATAGCTTTTTATTTTAACTTGGCTTTGTGGTTTAATATACTATGCGTCTAGCTACCATGAAATGCTGTCATATTAAATCACTGGAAACACAATCAGCCTGGATATGATAAAAAGAAGAATAAGGTTCAAGTACTACCCCTACAACTTGATAATAATGGTTATGATAACTAGCAACACTTGGGAATCTCTGTAAAGATTGCCTTTGTTTAAAAAACGAAACAAAGCAAAACAACTTGGTGTCTGTAAAGTATAGGTCAGTAAGTATGACTCCTTTTAATGGCAAAATTCTAATCTATTAAGAGAAAGATGTTCGATCATTTAGAAAGGCAAGTATTGACAATTAAAAGCCAATATAGCTTTTAATCAAAAACAGGCTGTGCCAGGACAGTTTTATTTCTTTTTGACTAGAAGTTCAGAATAATGTATTATAGTATAGTGTGATATTAACAAATCATTTGTCTTCCTTAAGATGCTAGTTTGATGACAATAAAGGTAGGGGATTTGGAACTGCATAAATGATCAGACAAAAATAGCCATTAATAGATTATAATATAATAATAGTCAAAATAGACTAATAGAAGTCAACTTGGAGGAAGATATCTGATGATGTTCAATAGGGAATTTTCCTTGACCCTTTCTATTGTTCAACATTTTTGATGAAGATGATGATCATGATAAAGTCACGATGGCTTGTGTGCAAAATTTTCAACTAACATGAAGTTGGAATGGAAAGCTAGCATGCTGGATGAGAATCAGAATGCCAAAACAATAACTTTTGGAAGTAAGAAACAGTACTGAATCAAGAAAGAGATAGTAGCTCTGCTTGTCTGGGATAGGAAACTCATGAAAAATACTAGGCAATAAGGCTAGGAAATTAGGAGGGATTATTAGATTGTAAGGCTTAAGAATTTTGTTTTTTTACCCTACAGGTAACAAGGAACCACTCAAGTTTTGGTTTGTTTTGCTTTCCTTTTCGTCAGGTGAATGACAGAATGAGATTTGTAATTAAAGATTATGTGGCAGCCACGTGGAGCTTCTTTAACTGAAAAATAAGACAGTTGACCTCCAAGGGTTCCTATAGAGATGACAGTATAAGGCTGTATGATTCTATAGGTGTCCCAGATGGCTATGGCCTCTTATTTTATCTCTCTCTACTACTTTGAATAGTGAGTTTATCAGCTTCCTTGGACTAAGTTATTATCTCTATGCTGATAATTCTCAGATCTATCTTACCCTAATTTGTCTACTGACCTTCAGTCTTGTATCTCCAACTGCTTTTCAGGTGTCTTAAATTGAGTGTCCAGTAGATTTTTCAAAAAAAATTCAATATGTCCAAAATCAAATTCATTATTTTTCCTTCTAAACTGCACCCCCTCAAAAATTTCCTATTATATCAAGGGCAACACCATCTTTCCAGTCCCCCATGTTCAAAACCCTGGAGTTGTCCTTGACTCCTCACTCTTGCCACCTATATCTGTTTTCAAGGCCTGTTGATTTTGCTTTTGCCTAATTTCTTGAATATTCTCCTTTCTCTCTGATACTGCCACAACACTGAATCTTCCCCCCAACTCTTGATAATTTCCCCTAAAGAGCTCAGGGTACTCGAACTACTCTAGCTATATTCCAGGCAAGTAACCCATAGCC
This sequence comes from Pseudochirops corinnae, assembly GCA_028646515.1. Lineage (NCBI taxonomy): Eukaryota > Metazoa > Chordata > Mammalia > Diprotodontia > Pseudocheiridae > Pseudochirops > Pseudochirops corinnae. Next base: position 458,590,688 of record CM053585.1, read on the forward strand.
CCAGATTTCTTCTTCCCCCTTCCTAATCCATATAAAATTTGCCTGTCTTATATCCCTCAAAATTCTTCATTTTGTAAATAAAAAATAAGAATATAGGTAAGCGCATTCTATTTTGTGAAACCTTATGAGAAGAGAAAGAAGTAAGGCTTTTAAATAGTATGAATAGTCACCTGATTTGGAAGGTTGAAACAAAGAGATTTTATGCCTCATTTTAGATTCACTTCCATATCCTTGGCTTTTTACCCCTTAAATTTTTGTACTTGAAGTATGTTTCGAATGATTTAAACATATATGTGTATATTGATACACTGTCATATAGATATATGTATATATCAATACAGATGGTTTTTTAACCAAATCTACTAGTCAACTTCATTAAAAGTTGGACTCAATTCTTTTAAAATATCAAATGAGTCATCTGATAGCAAAGTATATGAATCACAGGAATGCTTAAAAAAAACTGTTTCACTATCACACTGTAAACTTTTGCAACATAAAACATATTACTTATTTTTAATGTGGGAGAAAGTCATTTTATTAACACATAGTCAACATCAGTAATAATGGAATTTATCCACTCATAGAAGGGACCTTATAAAACGACTTATATTGGTTTAGAGGAAGGTTCTTTAATTCTTATCATCACAAAGGAGTTTTTTTTTTTTCTGTCATATTCCCTAGCCTCTAATAGCATGTAAATCTCTTTTTATCAAAGTAGCAATAAAAAGAGGAAATACATACATATATATACATATATATGCATATATAATTTTCAAAGAACAAATAATTTAAATATCTTTTTAAAAAGAGAAGATGCACTTTTTTCCTTGTTGTTGAACAATGATCAAGTTTAGCGGTCTTACTTTAAGCATAGACTAACATTTACATAGTGAGAAACGAGGTTTCACTTGGATGGCTTTAATATTCTACAAGGTTTTATGATTTTCATTCCCTTTTCTCTTTAGTGGCTTCTTAAGTAAACTTTAATTTAAACTGACCCCTACCAAGTGACATCACTTTAGTCCTCTAACTATGAAAGGCCACAACCAACCAATTTAGATAATAAAAAACAATTTTCAAGAAAAAATTATTTGGGGATAATAGTCATCACTTATTCCTCACATTAATTAAGTGAAACTCTAGTTAGAGAACAGATTTTCAACCTATCACCATCATAATATTAATTAACTTGTTAGAATTAAAATTTTCAGCTACTCAAAGTATACAAAATACTTCCATAAAAGTATCTTCATCCAGGTCCACATTATTTTATCTCTATTAAAAACCTATGATTTTTGTCAAAGTGATTACTTTCTTTCCCAGTACATATGTTTGCCTTATTAAAAACTTTATTAAGTCTTTATGAGTTAGAGTGGTCATCATGTACCAGCCAATATTTTATGATGTTGTTCTCAATGTAGGTAGGCAGATCTTTATATTGTAAACATTGCCCATCACCAGTCCTTGAATGAAACATGCTGGCAGGACTTGCCAGAACTTATTGCTGCTGAAAAAATGCTCAAATAGTTTTTTGAGAACTCACAGTTACCTCCACACCAGGATGAGTCATTGGAGTAGGACTTTAATAGAGGTCTATATAGATATGTACTATTTAGGGAGGTAGACATTAAAAGAGATTATATAATAATATAATTCCCTTCATCAAGTTCAGTCTATCAACAAGGATTTATTATGTGACCAGATCCACTATGAGAAATTAGAGGGTATTGCCATAAACATTGTCAACCAACAATGATATTACAGTCATAAAAGGGAAAAATGAAGTGAAGTTTATTGCATTTTACAGGAACCCATCATGGGAAAAGAAAATAAAGCATTTTATTGCTGTTTAATTGTTTTAAGTCATGTCTGACTTTTTGTAACCCCTTTTGGGGCTTTCTTTGCTAAGATACTGAAGTGGTTTGCCATTTCCTTTACCAATTCATTTTATGGATGAGGCAAATGGACTTAAGTTAATTGTCCAGGGTCATACAGCTGGTGTCTGAGGCCAGATTTGAACTCAGATTATCCTGGACTCAAGCCTTAGGTCTCTATCCATCATACCACCAACCTGTCAAAAATGAAGCATAGCCTTTTGGTTAATTAACTCTTCCTCTGGAATACCTGAAAGCCATAATAAAAAAAAAGAGCCTAGACATCATCTTTCAAGAAATTATCCAGGAAAACTGTCCTGACATTCTAGGACTAGGAGGCAAAATAGAAATTGAAAGAATCCACTGATTGCCTCTTGAAACAGATCCCAAAAGGAAAATTCCTAGGAATATTGTAGCCAAATTCAAAAGTTCCCAGGTCAAGGAGAAAATATTGCAAGGAAACAGGAAGAAACAATTCAATTATTGGGGAAATACAATCAGGATAACATAAGATCTAGTAGCTTCTGCATTACAGATTGGATGGTTTAGAATAAGATATTCCAGATGTCAACACAGCTAGGATTAAAACCAAGAATAACCTACCCAGCAAAACTAAGTATAATTCTTCAGCATAAAAATGTATATTCAATGAAATAGAGCACTTTCAAGAATTCTTTCATGAATTTTTGATGAAAAGACCTATGCAGAAAGAAATGTGACTTTTTTTTTTTGCTTTTGGGAAGAGGTAAGGTAAAGTAATTGGGGTTAAGTGACTTACCCAAAGTCATACAGCTAGTGTGTCAAGTGTCTGAAGCTGGATTTGAACTCAGGTCCTCCTGACTCCAGAGCTGGTGCTCTACTCACTGTGCCATCTAGCTGCCCCAAAATGTGACTATCAAATACCAGAATCAAGAGAAGTATGAAAAGGTAAACAGGAAAGAGAAATTATAGGTGGCTTATTAAAGTTGAACTGTTTATATTCCTACATGGAAAGATGATATTTCTAACTCATATGACCTTTCTTACTATTAGGGTAGTTGGAGGGAAAAAAAAAAACACATACACATATATATATATAACATATATATATATATATATATATATATATATATATATATATATACACACACACACACACACACACACAGACACATATGTAGACAGATAGATAGACAGACAGATACATAGAAGGGCACAGGCTGAGTTAATTAGGAAGGAATGATATCTAAAAAACAAAATTAAGGAGTGAGAGAAGGATATATTGAGAGGAGAAAGGGATAGATAGAATGGGGTAAGTTATCTCACATAAAAGATGCAAGAAAAAGCTTTGACAATGGAAGGGAAGAGGGGGGAGGTGAGAGGAAATGAGGGAACCTTACTCTCATAGGATTTGGTTTAAGGAGGGAATAACATACACGCTCAATTGGCTATGTTACCCTATAGCAAAGTAGGGGGGAAGGGGATAGAAGGGAAGGCAGACTGGGGGAGGGGGCAGTAAGATGCAAACACTCTTGAAAAGGGACAGGGTCAAAGGAGAAAACAGAATAAATGGAAGTAGGATAGGATGGAGGGAAATATTATTAGTCTTTCACATTGCGACTATTTTGGAAGGGCTTTGCATAACTACACATGTATAACCTATATTGAATTGCTAACTTTCTCAATGAGGATGGGTGGGGAGGGAAGAAGGGAGAGAACTTGGAGCCCAAAGTTTTAAAAACAAATGTGAATGAGCTCCAGAACCCACAAAGTGACAAAGAAACAAATCTCCCACTGAAGGCAGCCAGATAGGGGAACAGGAAGGGTTCATCACAGCACATTCCGAGCCGAGACCAGCCCCACCATGGTTTTGGCCCCAGGGCAGCCTGACAAGCCTAGCTGGAGCATGTGAAAGAGTGGAACACCAGCAGCTGTGGTGGTTTCCAGAATTATCAACCCATAAATGCCAAAAACAAAGTAAAAGGTCAGTGGAACACGAATGAATTTGGCAGGGTCAGAGGAGTGAGTCTGGCCCTCTGCCCCCAGAGCCAGAAGTGGTGGAAGCAGCCCGTGCAGCCACCTCCACATGGTTGCTTCAGAGGGCCTGGCCTGTAGATTGCAGGGGGCTGGGGAGGTCAAGTGAACATCCAGAGGCTAAATATTCTTGCCTTAATCTGCCTGGATCAGGATTGTGGTCTTGGGTGGTGGTCTTGAGATGTGTGACAAGTGAGCCAAAGCTGGTGGAGGCTGTAGAGACAGTGGCCTCCTAATAGCTCTGGCAGCTGTGAAAACCAGCGATTTTGGACAAAGCTTCCCCCTCTGAAAGCAGAGCCCAAAAATCAAGCACTTGACTGGCAACATGAGCAGGCAAAGGAAGCAAAGCAAGCACAGCCATCAAACTTTAGATTCCTTTTTGGGGAAAAAAAGAATCAAAGCATGGAACAGGAGGAATACAACACAGTCAGAACTTCCGCACCAAAAGGTTCCAAGAAAAATGTAAACTGACTACAGGTCATAGAGGAGCTTAAGAAGGATTTTGAAAACCAAATAAGAGAAGTGGAGGAAAAATTGGGAAGAGAAATGACAATGATGCAAGAAAATCATGAAAAGAGAGTCAACAACCTGACTGAAGAAAATAACACCC
>CM053585.1:458595684-458612656 GCA_028646515.1 Pseudochirops corinnae
TGTCAGTTATATTGAAAAAAATGTATCCTTCATTGTAAAGGTAAGGAAATGTGGATACAGAATGGTGAGTATATTATTAGGGTCAATGTATTAGATCATTTGTTGAAATGAATATTTTCTTTTTTTTATGAATCCTTATTATAAGGGAATACACATTAGGTGAGGGAATATTAAAATTTTGATAAAAAAACACATTATTTTTCATTATTGTCAGTAATGAATAATAATAACATAAGGCTCATCATGAGCATTTTAGCATATTGCATCCTTGGGAGTTCTTCTTTGTTCACATTTCATTGAACTAAATATTACAGCAATATGCTGTAATGTCTATCAACCCTCCAATTAGCATGTTTCTAATCAGGATCAGTTCTTCTATAGATGGGAGTCACTGAACTTGCAAAGTCAATTATTCTTTTTGGAAATCCGTATACAGCTATCCATTTTTTTATAGGAAGCAATAATTATCATTACTTCATTGTGACATAAAGGTCAGCTTTCTTCTTAACTGAAGATGAGTACTTCTCATTCAAACTGTGTATATTTTTCCGAACACTTGTTAATATATCAAAATGATATTATTCCTTTGGGATTTGGTTTTAAAAGATAAGTATGTAAGAGCATTGGAGTAAGAACTCTTCATTAGGAGGGGATTATAATCTTAGCTTTGATTTATTTGAAATAACTTTTACCTTTTAATAGCATTGGAGTTAGGCTCTAATGCTTTTCTTCTGGGTTCATTCTATGGAACTTCCTCAAAGGTAGGCAAGTAAAACTGCTTCATAATGAGCTCCTTTGTGTATGTCATTGGCTAAATACTTGGATGGTGTCCAATTTCCAGTATATAATATTATTCTTAATGAAAGTACTAGGGTTAGAGTAATCTTGTATTTTGTTTGTTTTTTTTTTACTATAAATAACATTATTATATGTAGTTATTGGGTTCTTATTGTGTACTTGATACTGTCCTGATACTGTTCAAAATTTTTTTAAATTTAGTTTAATTTTTTTGCTGCACTTTAAGTTCCAAAGAGTCTTTTTCCCTCTTTGCCCCACAGTTGAGAAGGCTGCTCTTTGACACACACATGTGGGATAAGACTGTAATATTGCTTTTACTATACGTGGCCCTCTATCAAATATTAATTACAACTATCAAATATTAATTTCAACTTAGTATGAAAAAGGGTTTGAGGAAGTTTGTTGTACTTGAAAGAAAGCTGGCTTTGTAGTCAGGAAAACCTCAGTTCAAGGTCTGCTTCCAAAACATAGTAACTCTTTGATTCTGATCAGTTCCCAAAATCTCTCAGTGCCCCCAAGCAATTCCCTAAGAATATATTTGGCAGAATCTTGTCACTGAAAAACATTTTAAGTTCTCCATGCAAAGGAAGTCACAGTTTTATATAAAAATGACAAAGAACTACAGAATGTCATGTATAAAGAAAACCCAAACTGCCTATGCCTCTATGCTCAAAATCGTTTGCACAAACAGATTTGTACAAAGACTTTCGGGAGGTAAATATTGGCTATTTTCATGCAGATTCTGTGAGGCTGTCACTCCTTTTATACTGGCTTATAATGTGATGCTTAATATTCTCTCTAATTTGGAAATGTGGTGTAAAAGGAAATGGAAGACAGGCTTTAAAAGAATTCTTTCGGAGGAGTTTTGAGGGCAAGGATTAATAACCATTGCACAGTCAAGAGCTCATTTGAGTTTGACATGCAAAAAAAGGGTTTTGTTGAGTTTAAGACAAACTAACAAAGCTCACATCTGTTCAGGATGAGATTCATTTGGTAGAAGGGCAGGTGCAGTATTGCTTCTGGCTTTTGACTAGGAGAGGGTACAGAGGGAAAAGAAGGCAAATAAAGGAGGGGGCAGCTTGGTAGTGGAGTGGAGAGTATAATAGATCTGGGTCAGGAAGACTTGAGTTCAAATCTGGTCTCAGACACTTAAAAGATATGTGTCCTGGGATAACTCTCTTAACCTCTGACTCAGTTCCTTGAGCTATAAAATGTGGATAATTACAGCACCTTCAACACAAGGTTGTTGTGAGAATCAAATGAGATAATATCTGTAAAGTATATTGCCTGGTACATGCTAAGTGTGATATAAATGTTATTTATTATTACTGGAAGAACCTTGGGGAAAGCCTAATGTGTAGGAGCCAGGTTTAAGAAGTCAGATAATAATTGGTTGAAGAGGTTAAAAAAAGTATAGAATTACAGGAACCAAAGAACAGAGAATGAGCAAGATTCCAATCCTGAAGAGAATGCTGTAGAAAGTAATGTAACAAAGGTTTCATAAATTCATTTGAATACATATCAATTCTACAAGCATTTTGAATTTGTAAAAGATACTCTACTAGGTATAAAAAGACAAAAGGAGATAAAAAGCCAATTTACATTCCAATAGATTGACATATTCTTTACATAGATGAATATAGTATAATTACATTTGGTAGAGAATACTAAAAACAAGGGAGAAGCCCTTAAAAGTTTGATCTTTCAAATCATCTATAAGATAGAGTTAAAAATAACCATTTTGTATAGTTCATGGAATTGTGGCAAGTGTTAAGAATGATCATAGATAATGATTTCTTCTCAGCTATAAATATGAGTTACATAGTTTGTCTTCATATGAACAAGTGTTTCTGGTAGAAGCAAAATTCAACTTTTTGTCAGAAAATGGAAGATTCTCTTCTTACAAGTTACATATTAGTGGGAGGTCTCTGTTTCCCTAAAATCTCCTAAAGTTTCAAATATTTCAGCAATAATTTTAAAAACCATGATATTTACTAACAACTGTCACTAGCTCCTTTCTTATTTTCCTTTGCCATGCCTTTTTATTCAGGAAAAGAGAAAGAGAAAGAAAGCATTTAACATGTTCTGGATTAATATCTATATTCCTTCAGATTTTTTTTTTCAATAAAGGAGTGGGGAATGTTAAAACAGAAGTTACTTAACTGAGGAAAATGAAGGCAAAGAGACAGCCAGAGATGGGCAGCAATTTGTCCTGGTTGAGAAGTAGTATCTCTATTTTTTTCTTTATTGTTTCCATGTGGCTTGTGTGTATGTATATGCATGTCCTTCATTTTTGAAGAGGACCGTGGCATCAGGGAAATGATGACATGACTTGCAATTGACTTTGACTTGAGTGAGGGAGGGCTGTGCAAGGACCCCAGCCTTACTTTCTCCTCCAGAGCCATTTGGATCCAGTCACCTGATATTCACCAGTACTACTGGAGATGACTCAGGATGCAAAGGGGAACCTTGATCCTGTTAGGCTAAGACCTTTACAAGTACTCACTTAGAGTGAGGTAACACCCATTCAGTGAATAGGCCTCTTTAGACAGTTTAGTGTAGGGATGGCCCCTTTAATTAGAAAAAAAAAAATCAAGCTGGGAGGGGAAGACCCTCAGGTTGCTGTTCCAAAAAGAAACAGTTATCTTGGACATTCACTCCAAGCCTGGAGGGCCCAAAATGCAGCCATCAAGTGGACATTGGGTAGGGACCTATTGTAGCCCAATCTATGAGCTTCAGAGTGAACTGGCAAAATATAGTAAGAGTAGTAGAAAAGAGACAAAGCGAAAGAAAGCTTCAAAATGGGTTTCCTTTTGAAAAACAGGGATCTTTCAGGACCACATTTCCTGAGAAAGGCTTGTGTTTTCCAAGATCACATTTGAAAACAGGAGAGGGACTGGAGAGGTAACTTGGAATAGCCCACATCCAAGGTGGAAAGAGATATATAGGTCCATATCTAAAATATTGGACACTGTGTTGAGAAAGGATGAGTGTTGGGAAAGATGGAGGGGTGAACCTCATAAATGTGATGTAGAGTACCTCCTATCATATCACATTGCTTCTTTCATTAATATTTATAGCAGTGAGGATTAGCAGAATTTTCTAAATTGTCTTTAAAGAAATTTATATGTATGTATGTATGTATGTATGTATCTATCTATCTATCTATCTATCTATCTATCTATCTATCTATCTATCTATCTATCGAGTGGGATACACTCTCTGCACCCTCTGTGAAGATTCCTCAGAATGAGAAGGGAGAGAAACTATCAGGAAACCAGAGATAGACTTTTGTAAGACTGGACAGATCTGAGTCCTGGGTTTCCACAACCTAGGACCCTTCTACCTTCCCTAACAGGCATTAACATTAGGTCCCTTTCAGGAGTTTTAGACCTCCACCCTTGCTTGTGACCTTTTCCCCTCCCTTGTTTTGGCATTTACCAAATAAGGCCATGGATGATACCTTGAGTTCTGGTCTCACCTCCCTGCCAATAGGAGATAGTGGTGGGCTTCTTTGTTATTCACCATTGGGTTAGATTTCGTGCCAATACTGAGAGCATGCCTCCTAGCCAATGGGAGAAGGGACCACCACGGGGAGGGGACTTGACCATCTAAGGGTATAAATTCTTGTTCTGTCTTTTGTAACATGCCTCTTCTCCTTGATCCCTGCCATGGAGAGGACCACTCTCTTCCTTCAGGGGAAGAGAATAAAATTTCCTGTTCCTTCCTCAAGATGCTTCTGACTTTTGGTTTTTCTTGGGTAGGGTATTTTTGGGGTCTTCATACCCCACACACTATCTATCTATCTATCTATGTATCTATGTATCTATCTATGTATCTATGTATCTATCTATGTATCTATCTATCTATGTATCTATCTATCTATCTATCTATCTATCTATCTATCTATCTACGTGTGTGTGTGTGTGTGTGTGTGTGTGTACATAGAGATGAATGAGAGATTCATGAAATCAGAAACTTCAGTAAGAACATAAAAGTTAGGAAACTTGTACAGGGGACATAAAATGAATTAAGACTATGTAAGCATGTAGTTCATGAATAGGAAACTAAAATTCATAGATTTTAAACCAGGGAGAGAAAAAATAAGTGAGCTATTTGAAGGGAGAGACATTTTTTTTTGCCCTTTTTTTTTTGTATACTGAAAACTTGGCAAAGTCTCTGGTGTAAAGAAAATAGCTTAACGAATACTTATGATTTCTTTCATTGAATGAAATAAAGAAGAAAGTAACAACATAAATTAGCAGTTTTTGGCAAAGAACTACAAACAAATGTTACTCAAATTAAAAGTCAAAGTGAAGTGGAATTGCCTATTGTAGTCTTACATAGATTAGTTTGGAAAAGGCATGTAGAATAAATTTAAAAAAGTAAAAAAAATTTAAGTAATTTGATATATCAGATGTAAATAAGAGAGAAATAAAGAACTGGATGAAGTTAGTGCACACAAAACTTATCTGAGTGAGCAAAGGCTCGAAAAATAAAATGAAGGAAAGATCAACATAAACAAATAAAATGGATATTAATGCAAATATATTACTATGAACTTATGTATAAATGACTGACTTTGAACTTCTCAACAAAATTAGAAAAAATGAATGAAAACATGGAATTAATTTATTTGCGATAAACAAGACATGCATGGTAAAAAGAAATACATGAAAATTAAAACCAGAACCTGAGATATAATTTATACTATAAGAAATTACAGAAAAGTAGAAGTTGAAGTCACACTATTAGAAAAGGAAAATGCAAAAATTATAATACCAATAAAGGTAAAATTATAGTATGCTTAAAGCTACATAGAAAATGAAACAATAATATGAAAATTAAATGCAAGAAATGGCAACATACATTCAAAAGGGAAAGATAATCAAATTTTGGGGAAAAACTGTCAGAATTTTAGGAGACATTAAAATTCTTTGCTCAAAGCTGGGTAAATCTAATAGAAATACTAAGGAGCACATAAAAAGGAGAAAGAAACAAACCATGGATCTAAAAATAGTGTTTGAAAGGTTGATTAAAAAAAAATCTATGGTATTTTAGGAATGGGAATATATAACAATCCGTGACATGCAACAATCTGTATTCCCTGGCACCTTTAAAAAAATGTGTTAAGAGTACAAAGAGTGCTTAAATACATTTTAAAAAGCAGATAGAGTAAATGTCCTTTATAGTCCAAATCATAATAAAATATAATTAATATAAGAAAAGACTGTAACACCAAGGAAAGTGGCTAGATCCTGGGGAATAGTACTCACAGTAGCTATAATAATTTAAATAAAAATACAAGAAAAAATGAAGACTGAGTAGTTGCAGTAACAAATCTTTGTCACAGAAAACAGGAGGTGAAATGTACCTCCTTTTCAGTAGACAAGTGAGAGATTGAAGGTATGATGTGTTGTATATGTTTTTGGATATAGTTACTAGACTGATTGGTTTTGCTTAAGAGTCCTTTTCTATGTTATTAGGGCTCAATGTGACAAGGATGAAGGGAGTATATCTAGAGGTGATTGTGATATAAAAATGAAAATGTCAATAAGCTATTTAAAATATTTCACAGATTTTCCTCTGCTTCCACCAAAACATACTAATTTGAGTTTTCATTCCCTCATTACTATAAAACAACCACCTATTTTTTTCTCCATTACTCTAAACATTCCCCTCCAACCTATCTTGTATAGTACTGTCAAAAGGAACTTCTTCAAGAAAACATTTCATTATAAGACTCCACCATGGAAGAATCTAGAATGACTCTATATTACCCACTTGGTCAACCTCAAACTCTTCCATTTAACATGATCATTTTCCCTAATGAACATTATTTTTGACTTGTAGTACTGATCTCCTCTCTATTCTATGAATTCTATTTTAATCAAGTTGATTTTCTCCTAACTCATGAATAGAGGTATCATACTTTTCCAGCCTTTGAGTTTAGGTCCTTGTTTTCATTTATTTCCTAGATTATCTTTTTTCTTTCCCAAATCCTGTCTTATCTCTTCTAATAGTCCTTCTTTCCATCAATCTCACTCAAATTAATTTTCCCATCTTTTAATTCCTATTGCAATTATAATTAAGGCACACACACACATAGACACATACACATAAAATCAATCTATCAATCAATCAATCAATTTATCTATCTATCTACCTATTTATCCATCTTGTCATATTCTCCACTTGTTTGATAGTTAGTTTTACATATTAATCTTTTCTTTGTAGTTGGATTATAAATAATATGAGAGAAGAAATTAGGTCATATGTCTGAAGTTTCATAATGCTTAGCTCAGTGCTGGTTATAGAATGTGATAATCTTGGGAAGCCTATTTCCCATGCTATTTACAAGAAGGGTAAGATTGGGAAAGACTCATGAGCTTTAACAGTGTCACTAAAGGACATCAGAAAATAGGATGTGAGTAATGGTTAGTTTGTTCTCCATATACTAGGGTAGGATTAAAAATTGATAATTCAAGATGAGAACATCTTCTGAAGGAGAAGTTAGGAGTAACAGACCTGGTTCTAATATAGAATTAATCAGCATAAGAATGCAAGGTGTAGAATTATCACAGATGATTAACCTTGATAAATTCCTAAATATATGAGAGAATGTGGTTATTAATGGCTACATGATCAAAAGGATCCCTTAAAAAGGATAATTCTTGGGGGTGGAGACAAAATGGTGGAGTAAAATCTGAAGCTCTGCATGGCTCCCGCTCCAAATACCTCCAATTCCTGTAAATTATGACTCTAAACAAATTTTAGAGCTACAGAACCCACAAAGAGACAGAGAGAAACAAGTCTCCTGCTGAAGGCAGCCTGGCAGGCCAACAGGAAGGGTCTATCACACCAAACTGGTAGCTGAGTGCAATCTCACATGAGCTGCCTGCAACCAGACCAAGGGTGGCCCCAACCTGTGGCACAGACTGGCCAGAGTAAATTTCAGGAGAGTGAATCACGAGCTGCTGTGGTGGTTTCCAGACTTCTTAACCCATAAACACCAAAGAGAAAGTAAAAGATCAGTGGGGAACAATGTTGGAACTGGGTGACAGAAGGACATGGTCTGGCCCCTACCCCAGGGTCAGAGGTGGAGGAGACAGGGAGGCTGCAGCTGCTACTGCATGGCTGTCTGGAGCTCCTGCCCGGATGATTGTAGGGGGACCAAGCAACTCTTCAGAGGGTAATCACTTTTGCTTTGACCTGCTTGGATCTGGATCACAGTCTTAGTTGGTGGTCCTGGGGTGTGTTGCCAATGTGCCAGAACTTGGGGTGTCTGTAGAGAGTGTACCCTCCTCATAGCTCTGATAAGATCAACAAGAACCCCAGTGATTTGGCACATAGCTCTCTGCACTCTGGAGGCAGAGTTCTACCATAGCAAAGAGCTCAAAAGTCAAACAATTGGCTGGCAGATGAGTAAGCAGAGGAAGCACAATCAGACCATAGAATCCATTTTTGGGGACAAAAGGGATAGAAACATGGAACCATAAGAAGTCAATGAGGTCAAAATTCCTGTATCAAAAGCTTCCAAGAAAAATATGAGCTGGTTAGAAGCCAAGGAGGAGCTCAAGAAGGATTTTGAAAATCGAGTAAGAGAAGTGGAGGAAAAATTGGAAAGAGAAATGACAATGATACAAGAAAATCATGAAAAGTGAGTCAACAGCCTGCTAAAGAAGATCACACACACAAAAAAAAAACCTGAAGAATATAACACCTTAAAAATAGACTAACTCAAATGGCAAAAGAGGCCCAAAAAGCCAATGAGGAGAAAAATTCCTTAAAAAGCCAAATTGACCTGATGGAAAAGGAATTTCAAAGACTCACTTAAGAGAATAATTCTTCAAAATTAGATTGGACCAAATGGAAGCTAATGGCTTTATGAGAAATCAAGATACTGTAAAACAGATCCAAACAAATGAAAAAAAAAAACCATAAGGCAATGTGAAATATCTCATTGGAAAAACCACTGACCTGGAAAATAGATCCCGGAGAGATAATTTAAAAATTATTAGACTACCTTAAAGCTATTATCAAAAAAAGAACCTAGAAATTATCCTTCAAGAACGTCTGAAGGATAATTGCCCTGATATTCCAGAACCACAGGGCAAAATAGAAATGGAAAGAATTCACCCATCACCTCTTGAAAAAGATCACCAAAACAAAACTCCTAGGAATATCATAGCCAAATTCTAGAGTTCTCAGGTCAAAGAAAAAATATTACAAGTTGCCAGGAAGAAACAATTTGAGTATTGTAGAAAGACAATTATGATAACACAAGATGTAGCAGCTTCTACCCTAAGGGATCAAAGGGCTTGGAATATGATATTCCAGAGGTCAAAGAAGTTAGGATTAAAACCAAGAATAACCTACCCAGCAAAACTGAGTATAATGTTTCAGGGGAAATATGGTCATTCAATGAAATAGAGGACTTTCAAGCATTCTTGATGAAAAAAAAAACAGCTGAACAAAAAATTTGATTTTCAAATACAAGAAGGAAGAGAAATATGAGAAGGTAAACAGGAAAAAGAAATTATAAGGAACTTATTAAAGGTGAGGGAATATATATGTAAACACATATGTATGTATGTATTTATGTGTACATGTATGTATATATGTATTATAAGAGGGTGAATGTGTGTATAAACATATATGTGAATGTGTGTGTATGTGTGCATATGTATATATATATATATATATATATATATATATAGACAGAGGGCACAGGATCAGTTGAATAAGAAGGGAAGATATCTAAAAACTAAAATTAAGAATTGAGAGAGAAATATAATGAATATCTTGGACTTGCCTTAAGGAGGGAATAATATACACACTTATTTGGGTATTTTATCCTGCAGGAAAGTAGAAGGAAGGGGATAAGAAGGGGGATGATAGAAGGGAGGGAAGATTGGGGGAGAGGATAGTTAGAAGCACATACATTTGAAAAGTGATAGGGGTCAAAGTACAAAATAGAATAAGTGGGGGATGGGGGTGGCATAGCCAGCAGGGAAATATAGTTAGTTTTTCACAATTTAATTACTATGGGAATGTTTTGCCTAACTACACATGTACAACCTATATTGAATTGCTTATTTTCCCAGTGGGGTGGGTGATAAGGAAAGAAAGGAAAGAATCTGGAAATCAAAATTTTAAAAACAAATGTTAAAAAACAATGTTTTTTACATGCAACTGTGAAATAAAATATACAGGCACAGGGGTATAGAAATTGATCTTGCCAGGGCGGCTAAGTGGCGAAGTTAATAGATGTAATGATAATGGGAGTTGAAGATCTTTCATGCCTCTTGAACTTGCTGACATAGCAGGAAGGAGTGGAGCAGGAGGAAGCCAAGCCAACTAGAGTCCGTGGAGTGGTGATGGGAAGCAGCAGCAGTGGCTGCAGTTGTGGGGTGAACTCCTTTTTAGAGCAAGCCAGAATCTCTGCTAAGGATTCCTACTGAGGACTGTCAGGGACAGGAACTGTGGGGCCCAGAGCTGCTGGGAGCAAGCTATCTGGGTGCTGAGCAGTTGCCTTGAGTGAAAAAAGGAGGATCTTTGCCTGAGGTAGCCTGTCCTGTTTTGAAGGCTTGAAAATGTGGGTGTTTACTATATTAACTACATGTGCCAACTTCATAACTAGTGTGATGGCTTTGACTTTCTGGTTTTGGGACTCAGGTTTCCAGTATTTGAATAAATGTTCTAGCTATATTTCCCATGTAGAGAGCCTGTTACATTTTGTGATTAATAACCATATCATCATATTTATCATTTCTGTAGTCATTGTGAATACTGCATTGTTGATACAATTGAGCACCAGGCCTGTAGTCAGGAGGACCTGTGTTCAAATTGGGCCTCAGACGCTTAACACTTACTAGCTGTATGACTTTGGGCAAATCACTTATCCCCAATTGTTCTGCCTTCCCCCCCACCCACAAAAAAGAAGGAAATCCATTTTGTCCTACCAGAAAGTTAGAAAGGGTATGGGGGAGGATATAAGAGAAAGCAAATTTGGGGGAGGGTTATTCAGTAGGCTTGCTATCTTTGGGTGGGGGATAGGGGAAAGATGGGGAGAAAATTTGTAACTCAAAATCTTGTGGAAATGAATGTTGAAAACTAAAAATAAATTTTAAAACAGTTGAAAGTGAAAAAGAGGATAATTCTTATGTAGCCCATGATATCTCTTAAATTATGAAAATAGGAATTTGATAGTAACAATCTTATCCTAATATAATTCATTCAGATTTCTCAAAATATGACTTCAGGTGAAATTTAATTATAAGGATGTAGTTAGTTTAAAATGGGAGACATATCACTGACTGGCCACAATTCAAATTCTGTAATTTTAAAATAGGTATACAGACCCAGAGATTACTACCTGTCCCACCTCTCAAATATCTGGCCACAACTCTTCTTTTCCTTCAATGAAGAGGAAAAGAGTTTTTTATTTTATGGGTGGAGCAAGAGAGAGGCAACTTCTACATGAGGTAGAACTCAAATTGGGGAAAAATTGAGAGTTAAGAAGATTTGAAGTTTGTCCAGGGAAAGGAGGAGACAGGAAGAAAAAAGAATATATGACTGCAAGTTGTATTTGTATTCTTTGGTTGATAAGGTATAGTGAATGTCATGCTGGATTTATGGCCAGGGAGATCTAGGTTCAAATGCCATCCAACACATTATCTGCATCTCAGGCAAGCCACTTGTTCTTTCTAAACTGTTTCTAAAATGAAAGTGTTTAATTTGATGACCCCTAAGGTACTTTCCAGTTTTAAATCTAGGATCCTATGAGAAGAGCTACTAAACAACTGAGGGGCTTTATGGTTTGTATTAGAGCTTTTTTTCAATATACTTTTTACAATCAGGTTCAGTTCTTGGTCATTCCTGTTGTTACCTGTTGCAGCTAACCTTTGTAGCCAATTGTTTCTGCAAAATGTTCACTAACTTATGGTTGTTAAACTGTGGGATTCAGTCACTGGTTGTTCCTGATTGAGACTCACTTTTTATTTATGGTTTGTTTTGTATCTCTTTGCATGATGCGACATTCAGTTGGCTTGAACAGCAGTGAATATATCCCTGCTGAGCCCTACTGGAAATAGAAGCTTTTCAATTCTCAAAAAGTAATTCAATTATCAGCAAAGTGATATCAATTAAATCCCTTCACTTATCTTGTTTCTCTTCCTTTTGATCCAGTTGAGATCTTACAAGCTCTTCAAAGTTGAAAGGAATAATTAGTAATCTTATTGCTATTTGGAACCAAAATGCCCCAGGCAAAAATGATGAGTCTTACATACCATGCAGCTGAAAGATAACTGTATTTGGAGTCAGGGGTCCTTTGATACTCAGCATTTATGTGACATTGAGAAAATTGCACCCTCTCTTTTGGACCCAGTCTTCTCATATCAAAAATGAGGGACTTGGAGCAGATAAATTCTGTTGTCCTTCCAGTTCTAGTCTGCGTTCCCCATGGTCCTAGGAAGATAAAAGTTAATGGTGATAAAAAAATTAAGTTAAAAATATATAAGCACAGGAGGGAAGCGATATAGGTAGAATATGGATCATATAAAAATAACTGTTAATAAGCTAAATGATTAATATGAATCAAATATATAATATGGTACACACACACACACACTCATACACACACAAACAACTAATATGATCTTAGATTTCATTAAGAAAAGGAGAATATTGGACCTGCAATACTATGTTCAATTCTAGGTAACACATTTAAGGGTAACAATGACAAACTCAAAAATGTCTAGAGTTGGGCCACCAGGATGTTGAGGGGACTGGAATATACAGAATATAAGGAATAGTGAAGGAAATCAATGATGTTTAGCCTAGAGAATAGAAGACTTTAGTAATGGAGTATAATTATATTTAATAATTTGAAGAGCTATCCCATAGCAAGCATATACTAGGCCTTATATCCTAATACACAGAACTACAAACGAAGAGGAAAGAAAATCAAAGTTTAATTTCTGCCTATTACCAGCTAGATGACTTAGGGCAAGTCACTTAACCTCTCTCAGCTTCTTTTTCATTATCTGTAAAATGGAGATAGTAAAAGAATCTACCTCACATTGCTGCTTCGAGATTATTTGAAATAGTATCTGTTAAGAGCTTTGCAAACTTTAAGGTGCTATATAATTTTTATTATCAGAAAATTATTTTTGGTTTGCTAAGAACTTCTCATTCCTGAAACATGAGAAGCCCTATAAAACTACATTGATATTATGACAGTTCACATTTTGATATGGCCCTTTTTTGATTTAGCATCTACCTTATTTTGCTGTTTTATGTGTATAACCATCCACAGGGGGCACTCGGAAAATTGGTCAACCTTCATAGTATGAATTCCCTAAACTCCAGCTGTCAATATTGAGCATATCCTGTACCATGGGGATTTTTCAGAGCATTGTCATCAGCTGCTACACAGAAACAAAGAAAAACCTTATTTGAATTAAGATGGAACCTTCAGTTCCAAAAAACTATGTCTGAATCTATTTTTGTTTGATTCAGAACCTCCATCAATGAAGATTCATATTCAAATAAATCCAAAGGATAGCAGCAGTTTACATTTTTATTTCACATTTCAAAACACTGTATTATAATTATTTCTTATTGACTCATATCAAACCAAGAATGCAGATTGCCTTCATTTTGTAGATGCACTAATCTTCATGCTGATTCACAAATGATTCACCCACTTGATATGTATTGCTAGGTTGATGCATGGGAGTTAATGCATTTCTAGGCAATGAGTCATTTAGTACTCTCACAGTTATAGGAACAGACATATAGTTTTGGAAGAGTCAAAACGGTGGGGTGGTAGGAATCTTTATATTTCAGGTTTTATAACTTTAAGCGAAGCAATAAACAAACTAACATATAGACTTTAAGAATACAGTTATATCTCAGAGGCAAGGTATAGCACAGTTACTTTGACACCAGCATAAAACCAATTCTTAAAATATTTTACTTTTGGCCTAGAGGAGTCTAGGGTTTTGAACTTGGGTACTTGTACTGACCATGATTTAGTGTTCTGAGAAAATGTGTTGTTTTTAAAAGTCAATTGTTTTGCCAATGGGACACCAGCATACTTTGGCTGACAAAGATTCATAGCTACAACCAGCTTGGGGTTCACCAAAACAGAGTTCAATATATTTTCCCACCAGACTCAAACCTCTTTTCAACTTCCCTACAATAATAAAGGGCTATATCATCCTTCTATTATAGGGTAGGGAACCTGCAGCCTTCAGGCCACATGTGGTTCTCTAGGTCCTAACGTATGGCCCCCTGATAGAATAGAGACTTCTGTGAACCTGCAGCCTCTAGGACAAACATAATGATCATTTCTTGTCTCTGCACCTTTGCAGTGGATGTCTCTCTCTTTTTCTCTTGGAATACCTGTTTCCCTTCAAGAATCAGTTCAAATCTCACCTGCTATTTGAAGATTTTCCTCATTCCCAAGCTCCTAGGGCATAATGCTTCCATCTTTAAATTTCCTCTTGAAACTATATTGTATCCACTATCCATTTTGTATATGTTATATACATAATTTTATATGTATATTACATGTCACTGCACCTCCTCCCCCCATACACATATCTTAGAATATATACTCTTTCCTGGTTATCACAATATGTATTTGACTATATCTTTTGAATCTCTTCCACTGGATCTTCATCTAGGGCACTACTAACCATGAATATCTTCAGTGATCTATCCCAGATCTTTTTCTCTTCTCTTTCTATACTATCTTGTTTTGGTGATCTGGTCAGTTCTCAGAGTTTCTATTATAATCTCCATAAAGATGATTTTCCAGTATATTTATCTAGCTCTAACTTTTCTCCTGACCTCCAGAGTTTCATTCCCAACTGTTTGCTAGACATCCTGAATTGGATATCTCATAGACATCTTAAACCCAAACTATTTGAAATTGAGCTCATTATTGTCCCTCTCCAATTTCTGCCTCTAATTAATTTCCCTGTTTCCACAAGATTATTGCAATTCTCCTAGCCAACTGTGCTCCCAACCTAGAAGACATCCTTAGCGCCTTACTCTCTTCAGTCTCCTTTTGTCATCTCACGACTGGTTATTTGGTATCATGATATAAAATAGCAATTGCAATAGCCATCTGATTGACTTCCAAGCCTCAAATCTCTCCCCACTCCAGTCCAAACTTCACCCAGCTATCAAAGTGATAAGTTTTAGTGACTTTCTATTGCTTCATAATCAAATATAAACTTTAGTTTTTAAAATACTTCATAACTGAGATTTTTTCTAACTTTCCAGTCTTCTTACTTCTTCCCTACACATATTCTATGATCCAGTGAAATTGGCCTCCTTGCTTTTTCTCCTACATGATATTCCATCTTTCAGTTCCTTGCATTTTTACTGACTGTCTCATATGCATAGAACACTTTCCACCACCATCTCTACTTCCTGGCTTTCTTCAAATCTCAGCTAATGTCCTATTTTTGCAAGAAGGCCTTCTCATTTTTCCCTTAATTTTAAGACCATCCCACTGAAATTAAGCCCAATTTATTCCTCATCTATTTTGTTTGTACACTATCTCCCCCATTGAATTGTGAATGCTTTGACAATGGGAACCAATTTTTTTTCTTTCTTTCTTTAGATTTCTAGTGCTTAGTACAGGGCCTGAAACATAGTAGTTTTGCTTAATCAATGCTTGATGACTTCAGTGAGTAGAAGTCATATAACAGTTTTATAGGATCTAGAAAAGTTCTATTCTTATTCTTCTACCTTCCTCATATTATACCCAATTATGCCTTAAATTCTAACACTCACTCTGTTTCTTTGACTGATTTATTGCCCTTTGCCCAAAGATAATCTGTACAAAGGCAAAAATAAAACAAAACCCTACTAAAATAACCAAAAAAAGATCTTGCATGTACAATAGCAATCACCTCATTCCTCAGTACTAATGGATTTGTTGATTTTCCCACCCAAAAGTGGGAAGCTCCAATACACTGGTCAAACTCAGGGCCTGAAGAAATTTTAAGAGACCTTTAAAATTGGCGCAGTCACAGAATTTTAGAGTTAGAAAATACCTTAATAATTAAAAAGAGAGAAGGTGACACAAGAAGAAGTGACAGGAACTCAACATAAATATCCATCCATTCAAAGTATACTTATTGACAATCTACAGTTTTTTTTTAATTGAGCAAAAACTGGCAATAGTTCAGTTTGGTTTTAGCATTAAATCTCTGTTTTCTGAATATAATACAATTACAGGACAAAAGAATATTTATTAGTATCTTTGATAAAGGCCCAATTTTTCACCTATATGGAGAACTGAGTCAAATTTATAAAAATAGAAGTTATTCCCAATCCATAAATATTCAAGGGATATGAACAGACAGTTTTCAAACAAAGAAATCAAACTATCTATAGTCACATAAAAAAATGCTCTAAACCATTATTGATCTGAGAAATGCAAATTAAAACAACTCTGAGGCACCAACTCACACCTATCTGAGTAGCTAATAAGATTAAAAAGGAAAATGTTGGATGTTGGAGGGGATGTGGAAAACTGGGACACTAATGCCCTGCTGGTGGAGTTGTGAACCATTCCAACCATTCCTTAGAGCAATTTGGAACTATGCCCAAAGGGCTATAAACTGCATGCCTTTTAATCCAGCAATACCATTGCTAGGACTATATAAAATAGACATCCAAAAATTGGGAAAGGACCTATACGTATAGAAATATTCATAGTAGCTCTTTTTGTGGCAAAAGGATGCTCATCAACTGGGGAATGGCTAAACAAACTGTGGTTTATGATTGCAATGGAATATTATTGTGTTATAAGAAATCACAAGCAGGATAATTTCAGAAGAAAACAAACAAACAAACCTGGACAGACTTACATGAACTTATGCAGAGTGAAGTGAACAGTACCAGGAGAACACTGAACACACTAACAGCAACACTGATTCTTCAAGAACTATGAATGATTTAGCTATTCGAAACATTACAATGATCTAAGACAATCACAAAGGATTGATGAAGAAACATACTATCCATGTCCAGACAAAGGACTGATTTTTTTGAATACAGACTGAAGTATGCTATTTTTCATTTCTCTTTCTTTTTTTTCTTTTATTAGAGTTATCTTGACCAAATTGACTGATATGGAAATTTTTTT
>CM053585.1:458612756-458635493 GCA_028646515.1 Pseudochirops corinnae
TTATTCTAACCAGAAATCTGTTTCAGGAGAATAAATACAAAGATACAATTCTCAAGAGATCCCTCATTCCATATCCATCTTTTAAGGATGATTTTAGTCATTTTTCTTTACAAAGTGTGCTTTGCTTCTGAGTCTATCCTTTCAAATGTTCACTGCTCTTCAGGTCACAAAGAAACAAATCTTTCAAAGTAGCCATGGTAGCTTAGCCCAAGGAGAGTGGAGGGGGCAAAAAAGAAGGTCAATTGCTGAGAATTTAAAATAGAAAAATGTCTTTCTCAAGTCATATCTGTGTTCGCCTAAAATATACCCACATTTCAAAAAAATAGCATATTTCTATTTTAAATGTACAGTTGGTGCTCTCCCAAAGTATTTGAGGAACTGAGACAGTGCTACCAATTGAATTGCTCCATTCTGCTGTGACCAGTGGAATCATGACCATTTCAGTGAGGCCATTACATCAGCAAAAACAAACAAACAGACAAAACAACACACAACCTCTTTATAACAGAAATGCAGAGAGAAAGAGAGAGAGAGAGAGAGAGAGAGAGAGAGAGAGAGAGAGAGAGAGAGAGTGTGTGTAAAGGGCTGAATTTTGTAATAGAGAAATATTTTTTTTTTTGGTAGAGAAGTGATCCTTTCAATTTGAAGATTCTTGAGGAAACTAAGATAGCTTAGTATTAAATATAATAATAATAATAGCTAATATTTATATTCCACTTACTCTTTATCATTGTGTTAATTTTATTATACTGAATATCTCATTGGATCACCATAAAAACTCTATGAGTTCAGTGTTATCATAATCCTCATTTTCCAACTGAGGAAACAGACATAGGTTAAATGAGTAGCCTAGCATCACATAACTAGTAAGCATATGAAATTGGAATTAAACTCAAATATTCCACACTCTAGGTCTAGTGCTTCATTGACTATACCACTTGATTTTCTTTCTATGTATATAATGCATAAGCAAAGGTACCACCTTAGGGATGGTGGGCTCTGATGCCACTGGTGTGATATTAGAAGCCTTAGGGCCATGTCCAAGTCCAAGGAAGTAGAAGAAACAACAATAACAAATAAATTCTTCTCTATTCTTATCTCTTATCTTGGGCTTGCAATTAAGCTGGAGCCAGGTTTTATTTCTGATAACACACTGAAGGTGATATAGGAAGATTCATTAGAAGAGTCAGGTAAGTATACCATTAATAAGTAAATGATTTTAAGATCTCAATGCAGAACGTATGTCGGATATAGTAAAAATTAAATCTCATAGAGAGTAAGAACAGGAAGTACTGGAAATAAAATTTTATAACTTGGATAAACTCTCTTATTCCCTCCATTCTCATTGTTCTCAATGGTTGGGCATATATTTGAAGAAAGGGAATGGGAAACATACACTATGCTAGGAAGGATAGAATGACATTCAATAACACAATATTGGACATGTACACACAAAAAATGTGCATAGGGATCCCCTACTAACCTCTCCATTAAAGATGGATATGGAGAAATCTGAGGTGTGATGAGATATTTTGGGGAATCTCCACCCAGAAATCCTGTGATTTCATTAGTGAAGCAAGTAGTAAAAATATAGTCTCTGTTTAATTCATCTTTGGGTCTGAGTTAAGACCTGGGTTATTTTTGGTAAGATATTACCCTTCATTGGGCTCAATTCCCAAACTTAGGAAAAGTCTAGCTCTCTAGGACAGTACAGTACAATGAACTGTCACCAACTCTCATACATACAGACACCGACACCGACACACAGACACACACACACATTCAGAGAGAGACAGAGAGAGAGAGAGAGAGAGAGAGAGAGAGAGAGAGAGAGAGAGAGATTGTATTCTGATTATGATTTTAAAAATTTCCTCTAAATATGGTTTAGACAAAACCTGAATACAGTCCAGGCTGCTAGCTATTCCCCAGCTCAATATCCCATCTTTTATTTCTACACAATTACTCAACTTGTACCCTATGGTACATTGAGCATTCCTTCTTAATTTCTACCTGTCAAAATCCTCCCTCAGCTCAAAGATGGGATCAGGTGTCCTATACCTCATGAAGCCTTCTCTGATTCTTTGTAATTGTTAGTGTTCCCTCCTCCTCTTAATTTTCTTAATTTATGTCTACACAATCTAAGACTTGGAAGAGACTTCAGAAACTATGAAGTGCAACTTGCATCAAAATTTATTATTTTCCTCCTTTTATAATATTACCCAAAAAGTAATCATAGAAATGTGGCTCTGGATTTAGAAGAGATCCCAAAGGTAATATAGTCCAATACCTCTCATTTGATAGCATCTGTGAACTTGGATCAGAAGAAAAAGAATACATATTTATATGCATTGAATTCAATTCTTAGGAATCACCTCCCAATTATCAGATTAGCTAATATGACAGAAAAGGAAAATTATAAATGCTACAGTAGATGTGGGAAAATTGGGATGCTGATGCACTGTTGGTAAAGTCGTGAACTGATTCAACCATTCAGGAGAACAATTTGGAACTATGCTCAAAGGGTTGTAAAACTATGCATACACTTTGATCAAGCAATATCACCACTCTGTATGCCAAAGAGATCAAAAAGGATCTATACGTATAAAAATAATTGTAACAGCTCTTTTGGTGGTGGCAAAGCATTGGAAATTGGTGGGATGCTCATGAATTGGGAAATGGCTAGACAAATTATGGTTTATAACTGTGATAGAATACAATTGCACTATAAGAAATGATGAACAGGATGATTTCAGAAAAGGTTAGAACAGAGGTTCTCAACCTGTGGATTATGTTCAATTTGTAACAATGAAGATACATCCTGTGTATCAGGTAGATTTATAACAGTAGCAAAATTACAGTTATGAAGTAGCAACAAAAATAATTTTATGGTTGGGGATTACCACAACATGAGGAACTCTATTTAAGGGTCGCGCATTAGGAAGGTTGAGAACCACTGGGTTAGAAAGACATTCATGAATTGATGAAGAGTGAAGTGAACAAAACCAGGAGAATATTATACCCAGTAAGAACGATGTTGTATGATGATCGTCTGTGAATGATTTACTTATTCTCAGCAATAAAATGATTTAAGGCAATTCTGAAGGATTTATGATGAAAAATGCTATTCATCTCCAGAGAAAGAACTGATGGAGTCTGAATGCAGATTGAAGCATACTTTGTTTTAAACTTTCTTTGTTTTTATTATCATTTTTCTGTTTCTTCTCTGTTTTCTTTCACAAGATGACTAATATAGAAAAGCTAAACTGCTTGCCTTCTCAATGAGTGGGAAGGAAGGAGGGAAAAAAATGTAGAACTCTGATTTTTTTTAAGCTTAAAAAACTTTTTTACATGTCATTGGAATTTTTTAAAAATCTGTTTAAAAATTATTGCTGTTCTTTCATATTGCTATCTTTCTTTGTATTCCCAGTGCTTTCTAAAACACTTGTCTTTGGGGACACATACATATAAGAGTATTGCAACCAAAACTCTCCATATAAGAGTAGGAAGGAATTAAGCAATGGGGCTTTGCCCACTACATATGTGCAACTCATGGTCTTCTAGAACTGCCAAGGGCACTGAAAAGTTTAACGACAAATCTCTGGTCAAATAGTTAATATTCATTAAAGACAACCTCAAATTGAAATCTTTACTTAGCGCAAGTCAGTTAACAAGACTATATTAAATATTTAATGTGAGACAGGCACATGATAGGGATAAAAAAGAAGACAAGTATGTAGTCTTTACCCTCTAGACATTTACATTCTAACGGGAGAGATACCATGAAATAAACTATGTACATATATACCATAGATGGTGTAAATAGGAGTAATCTCATAGTCA
Source organism: Pseudochirops corinnae (assembly GCA_028646515.1). Classification (NCBI taxonomy): domain Eukaryota; kingdom Metazoa; phylum Chordata; class Mammalia; order Diprotodontia; family Pseudocheiridae; genus Pseudochirops; species Pseudochirops corinnae. The sequence goes on from CM053585.1 coordinate 458,616,597, forward strand.
AGGCAAGCTGATGAAAATGGGCTTTGATAAGTCTTGAAGGAAGTTAGGAGAAGCAGAGATAAGGAGGGAGAGGGTTTCATAGATGAAGTACAACCAGAGAAAGGTATAAATTCATGAAGTGGAATGTTTTGTGTGAGGAAGAACAGGAAAGTCAGTATTGCTAGATTTTAAAGCATATGAGCAGGAGAAAGGTATAAAGAGAGAAATCTAGGAAGGTGCCAGAGTATAAAAGCCAGAAATGATCTTCTATTTGATCCTGGAGGCAATATGGAGCCACTGGGGTTTGTTGAGAGTATATGGTCAGATCTGTACTTTAGGGAAAAAATCATTTTGGCAGGTAAAAGAAGAATGGAGTAGGGAGAGCCTGGAGGCAGGTAGCTCAACCAGAAGGTTTCTGCAATTGCGTAGGTCTGAGGTGATGAGAGCCTTCACTAATGGTGTTGTAATCTTGGGTGGATGGAAAGATGATGCGTCTTTAATATTAACAGGAAAATTTGGAAGGAGGTGGGTTTGACAAAAGAAATAAGCTCTGTTTGGGATATGTTAGGTTTGAAAAAATATCCCTATGGTTATAATATGTAGGACATTGCAGCCTTTATCCGAAGAAACTTTTAAAAAATTATTTAAGTCAAAAAGGCAGGCAAGTATAGTTCAGTCTTCCCAATAGTATTTGAATTAATGGGTCCCCTCTAACATGCAACTTCTCAGGTGAAAAATAATACTCCAGGGCACCTGTGGGGAAGGAAGGTGTTCAGGGCTTACTAAAGAACCCCCCAGGGACTACTCCCGGAGAAGGCCCTCAGAGACCCGAGGTTTGACCTGGCAGATCAACCACCCAAGAGCAACATTAATCTTTTTACCAGATGGGCTATAGTCACAGACAGAGCAGGGTAGGAAGAAGGAGCCCTGTTCTTTCAGATCCTACGAGGATAAACTGTATGAATTTAAAACCCCAACGTAATAAGAAGTCAAAATAAATATGACTAATTTTCAGTAAATTGTCTGAAGCAAAGCATTCACAAAATGAAGGGACAGATGATGTTAATAAGAGAGACTATAGGGATTTAGAAGGAATTTATGAATATCTTAATGGAATCAATAAAAAAAATTGAAGAAATTCAATAGAGATAAACTTTTTTGATTCACAAAAATTCAGAACATGAGACTATAAGACCAAGATACATGCACTATTGAATACATCTATTCCTACCCTTTCTATTAGATCCATCTACTGTTCAGCTTAAGAGAGAGAAAGTCATCACTAGTAGGAAGCCATAAATCTACATCAACTAGTTATCCATCATATTTTTCCCATGACCAGCCCATTTGCTTTTTAATAAATTTCCATGATGCCATCCTTCACTCATGATGTCATATGGTTAAGTTCCTCATGTAGTGTGTTTCAGCCTGTCCTACCACCACCATTATTTTCCTCTAGAAAGTCTTGCTCTAATACCTCATCATGGAGTGAAGGTGACCTTGGTTTTCAGAAGGCAATGCCTAAGGCTGATAAGCTCATGCAGTTTCTACCTTACTTGCAAGGTTTCAAGTATCGTCTCAGCAACCAACTAGTCTGCTTTCTGAAGATGAAACTAACCAGGAAAAGAAAAGTTTATCATCCATTGACCAGTGATTTGATGATGAATCTTTGGCCATGAAAAACTAGGAAGTGATTCTCAAAAATATGGGATACAAATATATAAATGAATGACACACAGACTACATCTACATAATGTTAAACATAGACTACATTTACATAATATTAGCATCCCAATGAAAATTAAAAAAAAATTCCAATCATCACCCAGACATTTTCAGTTACAAGTATACTGATATAAGCTATTGCATCCTAATTATCAATAACATTAAATTTTTTCCACTTTTCATTTGGGTGTTTTACTCCTTAATCCTCAAGTGCACATAGAAATGAACCTTTATGCAAGTAAGTTCTACCCAAGTAATTATAAAAGTTCAGTGAAAGGTTTAAAAAATAAATTTTAAAAATCCTTTTCATAGTGAATTCAATGGCCTCAATAGATACCTCATTTTTAACTCAATAAAAGTTACCAGTGCCTTTAAATTTTATTTTAAAATCCTAAAATAAGCTTTTTATAATGTCCTGGGGCAGGTCACAATTATTAATCTGCAAATGCCCCATTTTTAAATTTTGCTACATTGATCACATAAATGTCTATTCTACAGTCATGCCATTCTAAAATTAAAAATATAAAATAAAATCTTATGTCAGATGTGAATAGTTATTTCATCAAAGCATGTTTTACTCTCACACTCTGTAGATTTAAATACTGCAGCTAGAACACTTACATTTTAGATTGTGTTCAGGTGAAAACCCTCCTGTGAAAACACATTCAGTATTTATGAGGAAGAGAGAAGCATCTGACACTTTATAAAAGATAGGTATGGAGCTATACTTCATGTAGAGGAGCCTGATGGGCATTAAGAGAAACTAAGCTACAGACATTATTTTAGTGCAATGGAGTTTGGAAAGTGGTTTTAGTCCAACAGTTTAAGTTGAAGAGTGCATTATTTACAAATTAGAAACACCTTTGCCTTTCTAGGCTTTCAAAACCTGGATTTCAAATATTGATCCTTTAGAATCTATTAGTTAAAAATCCAGCTGTTATGAGTGAAACATATTTGACTTCAAAATTATGGCAAGATGTGTGTGACTTTTAGATCAACAGCTATATGTATGTGGTTGTGTATGTATATAAATATATAATATGTGTGTGTGTGTGTGTGTGTGTGTGTGTACTTTTTTCTTCTTCTTCTCTGAATATCCGGAGGCAGAAATACAAGATTGTGTTCTAAATTAAAACTAACCCATAATTTCAGTCACTATTTTTTTTTTTTTTGCCCACTGGCATCATCAACAGTCACAGTATCAATACTACCACTTCCACATGAAAAATTAGATCTATGCCAAAGATTTATACTGAATTCTCAGTAATTAGGTGGCAGGTCGGATTAAAGGGAGAGAGTACTAGATTTCTATCCAAGGATCTTGAGTTCAAATCTGTGCTGCTTTGGTAAAAGTTTAACTAGATGGGGGGAGGGGGCAAGTATGTAGAACACAGTAAGGGATAATTTGCATTATAAACATCTTTTCTAACACTTTTTTAATCTAGGGAACTAACAGAATGATGAAACAAGTCTTGATTTGTTGAACCTGTTGATTTCCAAGGTGCAAATACTTATGCAAAAAATTGAACAATAGACTTTTAGAGAGCCAATTCTATCTGACTTCAGCATACTCTTGTGTGATGGGAATGGGAATTTGAAGATCTTCCCTGCCCCTTAAGAGACCTAGGGGGGAGATTGAAGACCTCCCTTGCTTTGAAAGTAAACTCTGCCCCCAGTAGGCTGAATGTAGTCACATGGAGCCTGTGGTGGGAGGACAGGAAGCTGGTCAGAGCTGGGATGGGGGAGGAAAGGATACTCAGGCAAGGAGATGAAAAGGTTTATGAGTAAATATTGATCTTGTATTGGTTCATGGGAAGGCTGAAGGATGCTGTGGCTCTCAGGGTTATTATGGCTTCTGAATATCTTTGGTACTATGATGGAATTGGCTTACTGGTTTGGGGATTGGGTTTTCTGGTATCTAAATAAATGCTTCAGTTCTATCCTCTATCTGGAGAGTTTAGTATATTTTGTGATCTAATGTCATGGGATACTTATAGTCACTGTCTTTATGTGATCATGGATGCTGTAAATATTGCATTGACGCTACATCTAGGTGTAAATCTTGGCTCTGCAATATATTTGCTTTGTAACTTTGGGCAAAGTTTTCACCTCCATAGGCTAAAATTTCTTCACATATAAAGAGAGTCAGTTTGTTTTCTAAGGCACCTCCCAGCTCCAATTACTATACACATTTCCTCAAGAAGGCTTGATGTCCTTCCTTGTACAATTAGATGGTTAATGGATGCAAAAAGAGGGGAGAAGCAGATGAGTTAACACCATGAACTAAATGCATTTGTCTTTCATGTTCTACCCTGGAATTATGTCTTCTTATACATTCCACTAAAGTTTCTCTGCTTTCAGCTTCTAAGCATCATCTTTAAATGAAATATGCTATTGCCTCAATATCCCACATTCCCTAGTTAGTTTGTCACCTACCAGGTAGATATAATCATATAATCATGAAAACTTAGAAGTGTAAGGACCACAGGGGACTATCCAGCCCAACTTTCTCATTCTATAGATAAAAAAAAAAACAGAGCTCTAAGTAAGATAAATGATATGCTTATGGCCACACAGACAGAAAGTGGTAGTGACCTGAACCCATGTCCTCAAATGTGAAAAGCAAGGTTTTTTGCGTGATGTCATATATGTAATTTATGAATGAATTGATAAATGCTGCTAACCCGAAGTCCCATTATAATGGGAAGGTGTGGATTCTCCTAATATCAAAGCTCCCTTTTGATCTCTATTATTTTATAAGGGTGATGGTACTTTATTCTTTAGGTGGCATTACAATACAGGTACTCAGAGCATCTCTAAGCAAATGTATTTTGGGTCTAGAAGAATAATATTAAAATTCCCAGTTACCAACTCACAGAAGGAGACAGATCTGTGTCAGAACAAGAATGACAGAATAAAGAGAAACAATTCTGCTGTGCATTTGTAATTGAATATTCAGGTTGTATGGATTCTCTTAAGTTGATTCAATATGACAAAATCATTCTGTTATGTCTCCTGGCCACATTTCTTCAAGTTTCCATTTTTCTTGTTATCTAAGTGTGCAAAATTCTGAAAGATTGTTTCTTTGACAGATTAAATTTAATTTTAGCCTTTTTAAAAGTAAGGATTTCACTTCAGAAATGAATAGGTCCTACAGGAATCATCAGTGGCATTGGATTTCAGGGTCTAATCAAGGATGGCGCCTACAATATCCTTTGAAAGTAGCTTATCCTGCAAGTAGGGGAATTGGGGCTAGGCAAAACTGTGAAATAGAAAACTGTTTTCATGACTGTACTCTTCTGTTCACTTCTCTCATCTTCTATGGGGCCTCCCTTAACCCCTCATACATTCAGGTTTTTGATGTCTGTTCATTTGGATCCAGTACACTAGTGCTTACTCTAAACTGGGTAGAGTAGGTTGTAATTATGCAGTATTCCTCTCCTTCTGAAGTTTACCTCAGGTCCATCTTTGTACACCTTAAAGGGACAGTCAATGTAATAAACTAATAGATTGTTCTCAGAAGGTGGTTTAAAGATGAGATGATTAATGCCACACCCTTTTTCTGGAATTCCCTCAAAAATATTAATTGTGCCTGTTAATATTGGTCAACCTGAAGAAAAAAGTTTGGTGAAACTTTCAAACAATGTATTAGAAAAATGGATAAGGGTAATATTTGGGGCAACGAGACCAGGCTGAATCCCTCAAATTCCAGAGTCATTATCCCTTCCCTTGTCTCCCCCTTTATAGAGACATTCTCAGAGATTGCGGATACCTTCCTTCTTATCACTCTCCTGTTTCTCTTGTTGCAAGCTTATATACCCTATAAATCTGTTCATTTTTCTTTACCTTTCAGAATTATAGGTTCATATGCCTAAAGCTGAATGGGACTTCAATGGTGATCTAGTCCACCTCCCTCATTTAATACATGAAGTAACTGGGACTCAGAGAGATAACTTTTCCAAGATCCAACTGGCACTAAGTTTCAGAGCCCGAATTTGAACATAGGTTCTCTGAAGAGCAAGTGCTCTTTCTATTGACACAAATCCAGAAGTAACATAGAAGCCACCAAAGATTTTTACTAAGCAGCCAAATAAGGGGTTCACATTCTTCCCCCAAATTTCCACCTAATCTGCTTGCTCTCTCCTTCCGTCTCTGGGCTCTATTCCCAGCATCTCATATCCCTCACAGTCCTTTCTTAGTCTTCCAACTAAGGCTACCTCTTCTCTTTAGTTTGGCCTAAAGACCCATGTCAAATGGAATGCTCAGTTTCATAAAGGAGGAAAGGGAAGAAACGAAGAGAATGCAATCATGAGGGTTGTCAGAACTAATCTAAAAGTAAACACTGCTTTAGCCCTTGCCACTATGTTTCCACTCTTTTCACTGGAACCTTCTTTCTAGAGCTCTTCCTTTCATATCTCTTCCATTTTCTGGTGTTTGGTGAAACTTAGATTTCCCTTCAAAATACGCTACATCCCTTAGAAGTTCAAATATTTGTTTCCTTAGTTATTCCAGATTTCACTGGCCAAATATGCCATCAGCAGTCAATAATCATCTTTTGGCCTTTAAATTTCATTCCATCCTGTCCATATCCTATTTGATGTCATCTATAAAACTTGTGAGCAATCTCCTTTCTCCCCAATTAGATCAGTAACTGACTAATAGTCTTCTCCACCCATTGTCTTTTCAAATTTAGACTTTAGGCTCAGTCTCCTGAACCATCGAAAAGAGAAGAACATAGGGGATATTCACAATAATCTTTCTTCTTTACTGAATGTTCAATCTCTTCCTATCAATTTGAACCATGTCTACTGCCTTAAAATATGCCTTTTTCCAGCATTCTTTAAACAAAATATCCTTTTCTAAACCTTACCACCCCTTGAAGGTATCATTCTCTTCCTCCCCCTTCCTTTCTCATTCAAATTCCTTGAAAAAAAAAGTTGTCTATACTCACTGCTTCTGCTTCCTCTTCCTCTCAACACTTTCCACCACATCTCTCAATGGAAACCTCTCTAAATCTGCCAAAAATTGCTTAATCACCAAATCTGATGGTATTTTTTCAGTCTTCATCCTCTCTGCAGCATTTGACATTAATTATCATTGTCTCCTTCAGGATGCTCTTTCCTCTTTGGAGTTTCATGATATTATTCTTTCCTGGTTTACATTCTACCTATGCCTGACTGTTTTTACTCATTTAGCTTTTCATCTACATCAAGGCACTTAAAAGTGAACATTCCCAAAAGTTGTCCCCCAGGCCCCTTCCTCTACTCCCCATATACCCTCTCACTTATCAGCCCAAATATCATCCTAATGTGACTGCTTCTCACATCTATATATCTAGGTCCAGTCTTTCCTCTGAGCTCTACTCTCAGATCAATAATTGCCTATTGGACATTCATCTCACACTGGAAGTCCCAGAAAACATTTTAAATTCAGTAAGCCCAAACCTGAAGTTACTCTCCTTTCTCCTAAACTTTACTGCTTTCAAACTCCACTTTCTCCTATGGAGCCACCAAAATCCTTCTATTTTACAGATAACCTCCACATTTTCCTGGACTCTCACTTCCTTTTATAAAGCTATCCAATCATTTTCCAAATATTTCTATGTCTACCTCCACAATATCTCTTATCTGAGCCCTTCCTTCCACTTATACATCTACTACCTTAGTTCAGTCCCCCATTATCTCTGACCTAGATTACTAGAAGTCTCCTAATAGGTCATCTTGCCTTAAGTATCTCTCTCACTTTAGGTCATCCTACACATTAATCCCAAAGAAATTTTCCTTAAGAGCAGATCCACCATATGACTCAATTATCTCCACAGACTTCAGTTGTACCTAGGTCTTAATTCTTATGGAACCTCACCTGTAACCTCTCTAGATTCATCATACAACACTCTCCTTCCTATAGTCAGCAATCCAAAGAAGCTGGCCTCCTCCCTGTTCCTCACATGCAAACCTCCATCTCTTCTCTCATTGCCTTTGTGCTGGCTCTCCTGTACATGTGCAATGCATTCTCTCCTTAGGGAAGAGAGTATCTTTCCTCATGGACCCAAAAGCTGGTTCCCTTCTTCTAAAACTACTTTGTATTTTACAACTTTCTATATACTTGCATTTATTCACTTTTGGAAGCTAAGAGGAACAATGGATAGTATGCTGAACCTGGAGTCACACAAGAACAGAGTTTACATCCCTCCTTCAACTCTTACAAGCTGTGTCACCCTAGGACAATTCACTAAAACTCAGTCCGTCTCAATTTCCTCAACTGTTAAATTTGAATCTTAACAGGATTTTTATTACAGGATTGTTTTGTGGATCAAGGATGATAATATTTATAAAGTACTAAGCACAATTCCTGGAACACAACTGGTAGTTAATAAATGCTTGTCACCTTCTCATCTTCACTTTATGCTGTACATGCTTTACATATTATTGTTACTTGCTCCATTAGAATAAAAAAAACAAGTAATTTTCAACTCAAAATGTAACCTACTTGATATTCATTTATCAATGACTTTAGCAAAATTATGTACTGGGAAGTCTGTCTTCCTTCAACAAATATAAAAATGAAATGACATGAAATTGGATTTATGGACAGCTCATTATATTAGGATTACAGATTTAAAACTCAAAGAGACATCAGAGGTACTCTGATTCAATTTATTTTACACAAGTAAACTGAGGTTTATATGAGTGAAATGACTTGGCCAATGAGGGAAAGTTAGAATTTGAACAGAAGTCTTTCTATGAATGTAATAAACTTCAATGAACAATTAATGGACATAGAGGAATGCATTAAGAATTGAATAGATGAAATTAATTCAGATCTATTGCAAATTCTTGTTGTTTTTACTTAGCTTTTCAGCCATGTTCGACTCTCTATGAACCTACTTGGGGTTTTCTTAACAAAGACACTTGAGTGGTTTGCCATTTCCTTCTCTAGATCATTTGACAGATGAGGAACTGAAACAAACAGGGTCAAGGGACAAGGATCACACAGATCATAAGTGTCTGAGACTGGATTTGAACTCAGAAGGATAAGCCTTCCTAACTTTGGCCCAGTGCTCTATCCTCTGTACCACCTTGCTGCCCCTATTACAAATGACCATGTGACAAACACAATACAATTTGACTAAACATGTTACGAAACTACACATTAATGGAACAGTGAGAGATACATATAGGAAGATTTGCTGAAGGAGGTGAATTCTGAGACAACCTGTTAGTTTATTTCTCACGATAGCTTCCATCTATGTCCATGGTCAGAGCGACCGAAATGGATATTTTGTTATCATGTATACAAAATAATAAATTATTTCTTAAATTTGTGATTCAATTGAATTAAGTGAATTTGTGGTGCTTTCCTCTAAAATGTTCAAATTTAATGCTAGTATACATGGGGAAAATGAAAATCAAGGCATCAATATAAATTGCATTGGGTACAAAATGAAACAATATTAAAAAAGAAAACTGTTGTAGGTTCTTCTATCATGAGACAATTCTAAGCATTTATATTGAATAATAAAAGAGTGCCTTAAAATTATTATTGCATTGTAAATTGGAATCATTAGGGAACACAAGCATAAGTGTATTATTATAGTGATACAATCACATTGACTTTCTGTTGATTTGAAGTGAACTGCTATTATATACATGCTTTTTTAACCTAGATAATTTTTTTTTATCCAAACATATAATCTGTTTGAAAATTTTCAATTCAAAATAAAATTCAAAACTCTTCTTTTACTTTTGTTGGTCTCACCAAAAATGGATTCTAAAATACTTTGGTAAATTTGATTCGGTTTTCCAATTCCTTTCATTAATGATTCCTCAAATGAAAGATAATTACAGGAATTCTTTTAGAACTAATTGTCATTAGTATTTCATAGATTGGCCTTAATTTTTAAACATTTGATATTTTTATTGTTCTGTAGCTCAAAATTCAAGTTTGGGGGAGAGGGGGGATTGCCACAAAAATCTAAGAAGAAAGTTATAATGTATGAAACAACAAAAAACCATCCTCCACTTTTTTCTTTTTTTTTTTTTATTAATTTATTTGTTTACAAGATTCAGTTCCACAATCCAATCCTCAGCTTTCTAGAGGCTAAGACATTAACTCATTCCTTCAAATCTCTACATCTATTCCATGAGTCTGAATGCATAGTTTCCTTGGGTCTTTGAAGATTTTTCCCAACTCTAATATGTTTGAGTAGTTAAAAAAAAAAACATTTAGAAGTACCTTTAAGAAGTTTTAGTAGCTTTTCTTGAAATATTACTTATCCATATAGATGCTTATATTAAAAAAAAAAGTTTACAAATAAAAAAATTTCTAAAAGTAGGAAGACACTCTAGCCAAGAAGTATGTTATTGGATTTTAACAGATCACAATTGAAACTTTCTGACAATAATGAAGTTTCCCCTTGCTCTGTTTGCTGTGGAAGGAGACACAAATTATTTAGATAATGTGTGTGTGTGTATGTGTGTGTGTGAGACAGAGAGAGAAAGAGAGAGAGAGAAAGAGAGAGAGAGAGAGAGAGAGAGAGAGAGAGAGAGAGAGAGAGAGAGAGAATATGAGAATTATTTGGGTACCCCAAACCTCTTTTCAGATAGATTTCTTTGGCAAACATCAAGGAAACTATTTGCATTTGTATGTACCCTGCTGGAAGTATCTGCTATAATTATACAGAAAAAGAAAATTTCCTTTAGCAAAGAAAAAAGTCTCAAATCATTAAGTTTTATCAGAGGAACCAAACACACTTTGCTCCAAAGCTGCAGTAGAAACAGACAAAGGAACAGGTCATTGCAAATCAGATATTAAATGATATAATAACAGGAAACTTATAAATAGTGCAAAGTACTTATTTTGACATGAGAGATTGTAACCTGATTGTGCCTGTGGTTAGATGGGAGATTCAGTTAGGTAAACCGATCAATTTTCAGTAACATTCCCTTAAATGGTTTACTTTTTGAAGAAGGTCAGGAAAAAAAGATGATCATACAATCTATGTTTCACCTTCACTTTTTTTTCTTAGATTCTTATTTTAATGGCTTCTGAGATACAGTTTTCTGGATTCTTGTTATTTAACATTGCTACTGAACTTCACACAATGGAAGATTGGATATTGGGAATAATAACAAGTAAATCTCATTATATCAATGACAAAATGTCATCAAATATCATGCAATTGAAGATTTAGACCCAAAAGATACTTTAGAGTTCTTTGATTTTAGAGCTAAGGAAGCAGAGATACAGAAAGTTAAATGGCATACCCAAGTACTTAGAGTTATCATTTGAAGTAGAATTTGAACTGAGATTTTCCTGGGTTTTTAAGATCAATGCTCATTCTATTATATACCATGCTTCCTCTAAATAGGATGATAGATATAGAGCTGGGAAGTATCTTAGAGGCCATCCAATCCAACCCCTTACACTAGAGTTGAAGAAACTGAGACTCAAAATAGTTTGCTGATTTCCCCCAAATCATAAAAATCTTATCAAAGTCCAACAGACTTTTCTTCAACCCTAAGTATGTAATGTAAAATAAATAAATAAATAAATAAGGTGGCATAGTCGTGTTTCTAGAAAGAAAGATAAGCAACATTCAAATACCTACTGTAATCTTCTGATGTTAAGTGAAAGTCTCCAAACACAGTAGGTAGATTCATGGAAGATTCATGAGAGAAAATGGTCACAAGTCATACAGTATAGGAATAGATGAATAGACTGGGAGAAGTATTGGTGAAGAATGTTCACAGATTTATCTACTGTAAGTCCTGAAGGGAGTTGTTTTATGGTAATATTGTTACTATTACCACCATTACGATTACCATTAGCATTACCACCACCACCATCATCACTACTACTGCTCCTTCTGCTACTACTAATCATCATCATCATCATCATCACCATCATCATCCCTGTGTTTTCCTTGGTGTAGGAAATTTCCATTGAGAAAATTCCTACAGTTCAGACCAATCACTATTTTGAAATTCACATTCTAGAAAGCTAACCAACAGGGAGTGCTGGGTTCACTTTCCAAGAGTCACACAAGCAGCATATATCAGAGGCATGATTTGAATGCATCTTCCTGATTCTTCAACCATATGTTGTCAAGCCTGTATTTGAAGCTTTTTGAATGTGGCAGGGCCGAGCAGGCCTGAAATCCAGAAACATACATAGCTTTGGGGAACACAGGGTCACCTCTATGCCATTAATATCCCATAAAATGAAAAGAATTATAGAATACCTGAATTTAGAACTTTAGTGAGATCTTCTCAATGAAATTTAGAAGTCTCACGACCACCACAACCACCAGAGTCTATATTTTTATGGATATGTATTGTCATTGCCAATGATACTCTCTTAGGATTACAGATTGTAACCATCCATGCTTTTTATTTAACGTGACTTGTCCATGTCTTCTCATATATCCTCTTCTAGAGATCTCTACCTAACTATAATGATACTGGGATTTGAAGATCTTCCATGCCCCTTGAACTTGCTGATGTAGCAGGAAGGGGTGGAGCAAGAGAAAGTCAGAACCAAGCTAGTGTCCATGCTGTGGTGACTAGAAGCAGTGGCAGAGGCAGCGGCTGTAGTTGTGGTGTGAATTCCTTTTTTTTTGAGCTAGCCAGAATCTCTGCAAAGGACTCCTGCTGAGGATTGCCAGGGATGGGAATTGTGGGGGCTGGAGCTGCTGGGAGCAAGCTGCCTGAACACTGAGCAGTTGTCATGAGTGAGGAGAGGAGGATCTTTGCCTGAGGTAGCCTGTCCTGTTTTGAAGGTTTGAGAATGTGGGTGTTTACTACTTTAACCAAATATGCCAACTTCATAACTACTGTGTTGGCTTTGACTTTCTGATTTTGGGACTTGATTATTTAAATAAATGTTCTAACTATATTTCTCATGTAGATAGTCTGTTACATTTTGTGAGTAATAATCATATCAGCATACTTATAGTTACTGTAGGCATTGTAAATACAGCATTGTTGATACACTAACACAGTAGAAGCTTTCCTCTAACTCTCCTGACATCACGTGAATACCCATAGAGCAATCTGTCTGGCCACTGGATATTCTTTGTTTCAGCACATGACCAGGCCCTTTTCTTTTCTGAGCATGCCTCTTCCTGAAAATATCCTTTACTTTTCTTGAATAATTCTTGAGTGATAATTGGTCGCCACTTTCTCCATTACTCCTCTTCTCATGTTCACTTTCCCATGTTCCTTTTCATCAGCAGTTGACCACCAACTTTATTCTGAGACTATTATATCTCATGATTCACAGTCAACTAGGATCATGTAAAGTATGCTTATGACTATATACTATGTTACATTGACTCTCATAAGTACTTGGAGTATATTAAGTAAAGGCAAGTAATGCCCTGGGCATTAATTGCATATTTTGTGTCATTTCTTTTGTACAAATACAGGTATATTAATGACAACATTATATAATAAATTACTGGGAAAGGCTTTTATGTTTTCAGTTGGCAGCTATTTCAAGTGAATTTCAACAAATAATACATACTTTTTAATATTTGAAAATAAAAATGTGATCTCAATGTATGACCACTTCAAACTGAGCTATATTAAGTCCTTACTAAGTGAAAGAAGTCAAGCCAAGTAGAACTTATTAAGTACCTAGTACATGTCAGGAGTGTGTGTGTGTGTGTGTGTGTACATATATTTATACACACACATATATGTATATATATATGTATATATGTAAAAATACATATAGCATATATGTACAGATACTTGGGTATATATGTGCATATAAACATATATACACATACATATACATATATGTATATATATGTGTGTGCATGTGTGTATACATACACATATTGACATGAAGCAGTACAGTGGATAGAACACCAGGGGTGGAACTAGGAAGACCTTAATTCAAATCTGGCCTCAGAGAGACTAATACTTACTAGCAGTGATCATGGGCAGGTCACTTAACTCTGTCTCAGTTTCCTCACTGGTAAAATGAGTTGAAGAAGGAAATATACCTTACTAATGTCAATTTGACAACTGAATGAAGGATGGAAGGAAGTGGGGAGAGACTTGAGGCAGGGAGATCCACCAACGGTCTATTTCAATAGCCCAGAAGTATACACAGAGATGGTGGCACTATTAGAGGGGAGAAGAAGGCACTTACATATAATGTTACCAATGGAGAATCTACTGGACTTGGCAACAGTTAGCTATAGGAGGAGTAAGAAAGTGAGAGGAGTAGAGGATGAGGTTGATAAGACATGGGTCTTATATGAAGAAAGGCAAAAGTATTCTCATAAAAATAAGTCATTTAACCTCTTTTGGTCTCATGTTCTTTGTCTGGGTAAAAATATTCCTTATTGTATCTCATGCAGTATTGAAAATCAAGTGAGATAATATATGTGAATAACTGTAAAGCTTAAAGTGCTAGTTAAAAGTTAGTATTATTATTCTTCTATTTAAAAATATTAATTTAAAATTTACTTGTTTTTGAGAATTTGCCAACTTCCCTTAGAAGCAATGGGTGCTTAATATCAATAGAAGGAAATGACTGTTTAGTCTGAAGAAGAGAAGACTCACTTTGAACAGAAGTGTCTTCAGGTGTTTGAAGTGCTATGGTTGTTAGGCAGGGGAGAAATTTGATTTTCTCCAGTGGCTCCAGACGGCAGAAGCAACAATTATGGGGAAAAGTCACAACGGGATTAATTTAGGCTTACGGTTAAACAAGGGGAAAAACAAAAACCAAAAATACCAGTTCAAAGAAAAAAAACACTTGTGGACAATTAAAGCTATCCAAAAGTCAAATGGGTGGCTTCCAGAAGTGATGGGATGGTTTTACTCTTTGAATATATTTGAGAAGAGTCAGGATGACCATGTGTCATGTCTGTTATAGAGGGTTATATATGTTATGTATGGGTTGGGTGTGTGAATCTGTAGTTTAATTCATTAAGCATTCATTATCAATGACTACATATGATCCATTTTGATAGCTGCAAGAGATACAAAGACAAAAATAAAATAATTCCATCCCATACTGAACTTACATTCTACTACTAATAAACATTTGTAGAATCACAGAGTAAAGGAATGCTTAAAAACCAAAAAGTGCCCAGGTTTGAAACCACTGACTACAACTCCTATGGTGATAGGTAATGGGAAGTGACGATTGTGAACAAACTCAGCTCCTCAAAAAATGTCCTTCTTGTGAAAACTGACATGGAGCTGTTATTCTTTGCAGTGACTCAGTGGCTGAAGGCTTTGCGAACTAAGCACCTGCAATGAAGTAGATCTAGCATTGGAGCCAGAATCAGAAGAGCTAACTTCAAATGCAGACTCTGTTACTTAGTAAGAGATCTCGTTTATGGTAATTTATGGTTTATAACAGTCAATGATGTCTGGCAACAAGTATTGATTAAGCAATTACTAAATAATAATTACAGTGCTAAGTATTGATGGATACAAATAAAGAAAAACACAATTCCTGCCCTCAAGGAACCCACAGTTTAATGTGGCAAACAGCACGTAGATTACTAGGCATATACATGATAGATAGAGAGTAGAAGGAGGCAATCGGAAAAGAGGAAGCATTAGTCACTTGAAGTCCTGGGGAAGACCTCTTGAAGAATATAAGATTTAAGCTGAGTCTTGAAGAAATCTAGGAAAAAATGCCAGAAATAAGGGACAGAACATTCCAGGCTTGGTGATCAGCCAGGGCAGTCAAAAAGACTGAATACTGAAGATCATGTGCAAAGAGAAACAAGTTGGGTGGTAGAATGAGGGGAGAAAGATTTAAGAAGGTTGGAAAGGTAGGAAGAGACCAAGTTCTGAAGAACCTTGAATGTCAAACAGAGAAGCACAAATTTTATCCTAGAAGTTAACAGGGAGCCCCTGGAGCTGAGTAGGAGACTGTGGACATGGCTTGGGTATGTGGTCTGGACATTTTCAGATGGGTGTATAGAAAATCACCTTGGCAGCTGAGTGAAGGACTGACTGGACTAACGAGAGATTTGGATCAGGGAGTTTAGTGAGAAGGGAGTAGTCCAGAAGAGAGGTGAAGAGGCACTGATCTAAGGTAGTAGTTTCACAAATGGAAAGAAGAGGACATAACCAAGAGATGTTGAAAAGGTAAAAGTGACAAGACTTGGTAATGGATTGCATATGTATGGTGAGTGAGGAGGTCATGCATGGTACTGAGGCCTCAAGCTTGGGTGACTAGGAAATTTGAGGTGCCCTTAACATTAATAAGTACATTCAGGAGGAGGGAAGGTTTTAGTGGAAAGATAATGAGTTCTGCTTTAAACATACTGACTTTGAGATACCTATTGATTTCATTTCCAAATGTCCAAATGCAGTTGAAGATGTGTCACTGTAGCTCAGTACAGGCCTACATTCATAGGCCTGGGAACCACTTGCATAGAAATGATTATAGAATAAATTGGAGGGAATGAAAACATCAAGTTCTAGACAGATATGAAGAGAACTGTAAGAAAATAGTGTCATGAAAACTTAGAGAAGAGAGAGTTTCCAGAAGGCAAAGGCTAAGGACATCATCAAATGCTAGAGAAGGCAAGGAGGATCAGGATTGAGAATAGGTCATTAACTTTGGAAATTAGGAGATGCCATAAATTTGGAGAAGGTAGTTTTAAAGGTTATGTTGGAAGCCAGATTATAAAAGGTTTAAAAAAAAGGAGAGAGGAAATATGGGTGCAATTAGAGACAGCATTCTCAAGGAGTTCAGGCATGACAGTGAAGAAAGCTATAAGATAATAGAAATGGGGATGAATGGATCAAGTGAGGGTTTATTAAAGATGGGGGAGATTTGGACATATTTATAGGTAACAGAAAGGAATCAGTTAAAAAAACCTTTCCTCTCAAAATACCCATAATATAAGTACTACAACGACTCTTTAATTATTTTATAAATGAGGTAACTGAGCCTTAAGGAAGTGGTTTGCTTAGGGGTCTCCTATTTAGAAGATGTCAGCTCTGTTTCTAGCTCCTGCCTGTTGTTTCCTAGTATAGTTCTCTGACTAACTGAATGATCACACGCAAGTCACATAATGGACACTAACCTCCATTTGTTCACCAGTAAAATGGAAATAGTGTCTATAATATTTAACTCTCAGTTCTGTTAAGGTCCAAAATAATGGATGTAAGCAAATCATTCTGTATAAAAGTGTCAATTGTTAAAATTAATTGTATCATCTGTTATCTCTAAGCCCTTCAAGTTTTGCTAAACACTTTACAAATCTGGACTCATTGCAGCCTCACAACAACCCTATAAGACAGGTAATATAACTATCAGATGAGGAAACCAAGATTCAAAGAGTTTAAAGATGTGTCAAAGGTCACACAGTGAACTGAAGGCCAAACCAGGTCTAAAAGCCACGCTCTTTCTACTACATCGTATTTCTTAAACAGTCATCTTAAACAGAGGGGTCAAACTGGCATTCCTACTATCCTGAACCACATTAAAATGTTTCTGGGAAATGTTTAACAAAATAAATAAAAAATATAATACAAAAAAGATAGTGATAATTTGTGATTTTCCAAGTCAGACATGACTAAAATGAAAAAAAAAATTAGTATGTGAGTCACAGAGATCTGATTCTATTTGAGTTTGACACCACTGACAAATATCTGAAATTTATTTATTCTTCCGACAAAGTGATTGTGCAAAATCAATTGTACACATCTTTATGTAGTTCCTATTATGTGTTCATGGTTGTGTTGTATATTTTTTATATAGAAATAAAAATACTTAATCTTGAAGAGCTTAAAATTTTGGCTAAAATAATTGAAAGGAAAAGAAACAAGTGTTGGTAGGGATGTGGAAAAATTGGGACACTAATTCATTGTTGGTGGAATTGTGAACTAATCCAACCATTTTAGAGAGCAATCTGGAATTATGCCCAAAGAATTATACCTATGGCCTTTGATTCAGGAATACAAATATTATATCTATTTCCAAAGATGTTATGGAAAAAGGAAATAATCTACATGTTCTAAAATATTTATAGCAGCTCTTTTTGAGGTGGCAAAAACAATGGAAATCACAGGGATGGCCATCTACTGGGGAATGGCTGAACACATTGTAGTATATGATTGTGATGTAATAATACTGTGATATAAGAAATGATGAGCTGAATGATTTTAGAAAAAAAAATGGATAGTCTTGCACAAAATAATGAAGAACAAATGAGCATAGCCAAGAGAACACTGAATACAGTAACAGCCATGTTGTTTTAAGAATAACTTTGAGCAAATAAGTCATTCTGACTATTATAAACACACACATTAACTACAAAGGACATGTGAGGGAAGATACTATCTGCATTCAGAGAAATAATTGATAAATAGAAGTATATATAAAATGATTTTACGCACACACACACACACACAATTGGGTGTGTGTGTCTGTGTGTGTGTGCATCTCTGTAAAATTGAGCCAAATGGTAGCCATCTCCATGGTGGGTAGAGGGGAAAAAAGGGAAAAAAAAAGACATTTACATAATAACTTTATTATATACTTCAAAGGAATACCAAATTGTACATAAGAGATTTATTTTATTTTTAATTTATGGAATAAAACAAGTGTTTCCATAGTGTAATATGATAAAATGATGATTGCGCCTGGAACTGCAAATCTATTATGCAAACTTATTATTCCTTTCAAATATACAAAAAAATTATCATGTAAATTTCTTTTTATTCCTTCTCTCCCTACTCTCATCCTAGAGATGATTACCATTAGACACAAATATGCATATATAATGTAAAATTATTTTATATATACTTCTATCTTATGGAAATGCTTGTCTTATTCCATATATTAAAAGTAAAATAAAGTTGAAAAATATATTTTTAAAGGTAAAAAAAAAAACCTGAATGGGAGAAGGGACATACCAAGGAAGAAGCAAATCATATACTGCTATGTATTCTAAGTACAAAACAAAATGGCTATTTCAGACAGGAAATACTATGGGACTTCAGAGAAGGAAAAGATAACTGTGGGCTACAATGGACAGAAGGGACTTGAAGGAGTGGTGAAGTTGAAGCTGGATGGTCAAAAGGAGATAAGGTTTGTATTTCTAATTTAGTGATAATCCTTTTTTTTTTAATTTATTTTTTATGTACTCATTTACTTTTAATTTACAAGATTCAGTTCCACAATCACTTGGGTTTCAGATTTTCT
>CM053585.1:458635993-458663444 GCA_028646515.1 Pseudochirops corinnae
ATATATATATATTTGTCAACCTCTAGAAAAGTTTTGGTTAAAGGAGACAAACAGATAGTTGTATACAGTTAAAGAATTTAAACCTTATTAACTTAAGGCTAGCGGTACTTGCACAAGGAGGCAGGAGCTAAGTCCTGAATGATGAACAAAAGAATGAGAGAGCTTAAGTACATTTTAGGACCATCCCAATTAAGGGTGGCTGAGTTACATAAATTTATGATCCCCATAATAGTTTAATCATTGTATGAGAAAGGAATTTTCTTAATTGGATAAATGGTAAATACAATAAAACAAGAGAGATGACAAAGTGTCGATTGAAATTATCATTCCGAATAACTGTGTTTTCTTTGCTATTAACATTCCATAACATGGTATATGTCCAGAAAATATAAAGATAAGAAAAAGTCCCATCACTCAAGTTAATTGCTCAAGTTGAGGGTTTCATCCTTAAGAGCCATAAAGTAGGCCTCTTCTGGTTTGTTGACATAAGAAGAAGTATTCTCTGAGCTCACTCAGAGAAGCAAAACAAAGTTGGGTCTGAATTGGAAATTTATGATCTCTGCATGCCTGTGTTAAATCCTACTTCCAGCCTTATCTGGTCTCTGGGGTGGCTGAGATAGAAAGAAAGGTTTTTTGGTAAAATGAGGCAGAGCAGCCTCTTTGATTAATTTGAACTTTAGGCAAAATATGATACTAAATTATTTTCAATATATACACACTATGTAGATATATATATGAATTTTAATTATTTAGATATGAGTTTATTTGTATAAAAAGTGTTTTATGTTTGTGTTCATGTAGTTCCTGCATCTGATTTGGCAGGTATATGAGCAGGTATTTTATATTGTCTCAGTATTTAAAAAGGGTCTACAACAGTATTGAATAATATTTCTGACATATATTATAGTTACTCAATTTTTCACTTTTGATTAAATCTAGTTTAATTTTAGCTTTGTCTGAGATCATGATTACTATCCCTGATTTTTTACATACTAAATTCTATTCCTGCCCCTCATTTTATCTTTGTGTGTATCCCTCATGTTTATAATTTTCCTAAAAGCAACATATTATTGAATTCGAATTTTTAATCTGCTATTCATTTCTATTTTATGGGTAAATTAGTACCATTCCCATTCTACACTACAATTACTTGTATGCTTTCCTTTTTTCTTTTTTTTATCACTATCCTTCTCACTCCATCTACCCTAACCCTCCTCACTCTTCTGCTTTACTTCTACCCGATGCTTTTACTTGAAGCTTCCCACCCCTTTAAAAGTCCATCCCATTTCCTCTCCCCCTACCTTATCCATTTTCCCTATTATTTCTTTCTGAATTTAGAAGACTTTTATAACCTTCTAGATACATATAATTTTCCCTCTTTAAGGGATTCCCAATAAGAGTAAGGTTCAAGCACTACCCATGGTTTCCTTCATTAGCTTCTTCTGTATCATTTTTTCCATTTATTCCTCATTTGTATAAGATAATTACTCCTTTTTGTCTGACCCAATATAATTTTATTATTTTGATCACCCTATAATACTTAGCTCAGCCCATGCCTTCCTTTCAAAACTACTCAAATAATGATGACAATCATAAGAGTACTGCTAATATTTTCACACTTACAAAGTAATTTGACCTATTGAGTGCCTCATAATTAGTCTTTTTTACTTACCTTATATTTCTCCTTGATGCTATATGTCAAATTTTCCCTTAAGTTCTAGAGTTTTTGTCACAAAAACCTGAAAGTCTTAGAGTTCATTAAATGTCCATTTTTTTTTTCATTCAGTATTATACGTAACCTTTCTAGGTAAGTTACCTTTGGTCATAACCCCAGTTCTTTTACTCTACAGAATATAGCATTCTAAGATCTATGGTCCTTCAATGCACTAGTTAGATCTTGCGTAATCATCATTGTATGTCCATGATATTTTTCTTTCTTGTTGCTTCTAATATTTTCTACTTAAATTGGGAGCTTTGAAACTGGGATATGACATTCCTGTAAGTTTTCCTCCTGGGATCTCTTTCAGGTGGTGATTGGCAGGTTTTTTTTTTTTCTATTACTACCTTGCCTTCTTATTCTAGAACTTCTGGGCAATTTTCTTAATAATTTCTTATAATATTGTATCAAGATTCTTTTTTTATTGTAATTTTAGGGTACTCTTACTATTCTTAGATCATTTCTCCTTGATCTTTTCTCTAAATCAGTTGTTTTTGTGATTTTTTTTCTCATCTATTTTCTCTATTTTTTTCATTCTTTTGATTTTGTTGTTTGATTTCTTGGTGTCTCAGAATGTCATTAGCTTTCCCTTCTAGTTTTCAAGCAATTATTTTCATCCTTAAGTTTTTTTATTCTTTATTTCCAGTTGGGTTACTTTATTTTTAATTTCCTTGATTTTCTTGGATTGCTCTTGGTTTATTTTTCCCTAATTTTTTTTAATCTCTCTTATTTGATTTTTGAAGTCTTTATTAAAGTTTTTCCAAGAATTCTTTTTGTGTTTGGATCCATTTGATTTTTCTCATTTAAAAAGAAGTGGCCTTTTTTTTTTTTTTAGCTCCATTATCTTCCTCCGAATTCCCAGTGTTCTTTATCCCCATAGCAACTATCTATGGTTGGGTTATTTCTCCTTTGCTTATATTTTTAAATTAATTACTTTTAATTTAATTTTTAATTTATTTTGTGTTTTATTTTGTTTTTAGAAGCTATTAGTGCAATCAAGTTGTAGTCCCAAGGTATGGGGAATGATGCCAAAAGTCTTAGGTTCTTCTTTTATTTTCTGAAGTCTGTCTCAGGGGCCAACCTTGGGCTCTTCTCTCTACTCCAAAGCCACAGTTAGGACATCCAGCTGCAATGTCTTGCAAATTATACTCCTCTCTGCATTCCCTCCAGTGACTGCAAAGTACAGCTGTCCTTTCTGCCCTGGAACTGAAATCATAGACTCTGCTCTCTTGCAAGTGCCTACAGACAGCAGGCTCCCTACCCCTCACAACTGAACTCACCAGGTGTGTGCTAGCTCTTTCTCTTGCAGCCATAGTCCATGATGCATCAGGTCAGCACAGCTGTGCTTGGTGTCCCTCAACAGTGGAAGGTCCATCAATCTTCTCCTACTTAGCTGCCAACCCCCCCTTGCTCCCACTGTCTGTGGGATGAAAGTCGCTAAGGCTAAGGCTGCCTTTCAATTTAGCTGCCCCCAGGGCTTGTTCTTTGTTGATTCTGCCTGGAGGTATTTGTACTTCACTCAGGCCAAAAAGGAGGTTTGATCTTTGCTGTCCCTGGAGATTTGATCTTTGCTGATGTCTTCTCAGATTGTTTTAGGAATTAGGAGGACAACCATTTTACCCCATGTTTTATTTCTGCTGCTTTGAGGCAACATTGTGTTGCCTACAAACATTTTCGTAGAGGAAATTTAGAGAGCTGAAAGTTTTCTGACCTACTCTGCCATCTTCCCAGAATCCTCTTACCCATATTAGAATTAAATGCTTTCTGACATTACCAACATGTATAAGCAGTCGACTTTCTCTGACAGACAGATGTAGTCATGTGCATGAAGAGATGTTTTGGAATGTGATTTCTTGGTGGGTGGGCACTTTAATTTTTAAATAAAAAGAAAACTAACAAACAATAATATGACCAAATAGTTATTAATATCATGGTCCTACAACCTATGACTTAGGTACAACTGAGAGAATAAGAATGGATTCTAAGAGGTAGTCTAGCCTTTTGTTCATCTCTATGCTGAAAACCTCGGGCAATTTGAAGTAAACCTAATTACATAAGCCCTTATTAGTACCAGTAAAACAGGGGAGCAGGAACACAAGTACACAAGGAAAATTTCAGAAAACTAGACTTTTGGAGATTTGCTTCTTTGCTATGAAAAGTTCCAACCTAGCTCTTGTTTTTCCTCTTCTCTATAAAATCAACTAAGCAAGTATGGTACAAGGGCTAGCCTAGGAACCCCACCCCACAATTACTGAGTCCTTTCTTACCCACTTTCTATAATTTCAGAGTAGGAGAATGCTTTAGTTCTCTTGTTAGGGTTCCTGTCAATAGCTACTTATTTCTTGCCCCCTGTCTCCTTCATAACTTAACTGTTCTGTCTCCTTTTATGTTGTAACAATTAATATATGAACATCACCAAAAATCAAAAGATTGTACTATATGTGGTAAAGGATCAACTCTCATCTCTTTGAAATTCATAGTGAAGCTACAACTGCCCTTTATAGTTCTGTTAAGTTACTGACAAATGGAACCAAGTTTCAACAATTCTGCTAAAATGAATCAGCCCCAAAGATTATTAGCTGATGTGTGTGTGAATTTGTTTAGTCTTAGGGATGTAATCTCATTTACTGTCCCAGAACTCAAAAGGGTTATGTAGTAGAACCTCATTTTTACATAAATCATCATCACTTGCATTTTATATTTAATGAATCAAATAGCTCCAATGGAAAGATGAGGCTATAAAAAGCATTAGAATTGCATATAATTTCTTGTTCAGTCATTTTCATTTATGTCTGATTCTTTGTGCCCCTATTTGGGTTTTTCATGGCAAAGATACTGGAGTGCTTTGTCATTCCTTCGCCACCTCATTTTAGCGATGAGGAAACTGAGGCCAACAGGGTTAAGTGACTTACCCAGGGTCATGAAGCCACCCTTGAACTCAAGGCTGCCTGACTCCAGACCCTGCCTTCTATCCACTGCACCACCTAGCTGCCCGAATGCATATAATACTATACAATTATATGGAACAATCAAATAATAGCCTTTGACAGTTAAGAACTAAATTTCCTAAAAGCCTCCCACAACCCAGCCCAGAAGGTTTTGGCTAGTATTGTTGTCCAATACCAGCATTACAATGTAGTTCTGCAACATATTCTGCAACTGGAAACTTGTTTTTGCCTCATATTTCTATTCATTAGATTCAATAGTGTATCATACAACCTTTAAAAAAATATATATACCTGCAAAATGAAACAATCTTTTCTTATATAGTTTCTGCATAGTTTAATAACTTAGGAATATATTCACTATAAAGAGATGCAATTATATTGATAAATGGATTTACAGCATACTTTTCTTGTAACTACAATGAGCAGAAGGTATTGAGTTAATGTCCATTTTTCAAATGAAAAGAGTGGAGCACAGAAAAGTTGTGATTTTTGCAGCATCATAAAGCTAGTCAGTTTCAGTCAGTACTCATATTAAGGTATTCTAGTACCAAAACCAATACTGAATGTCTACTTTTCACCACACCATATTGTCTTTCATGAAATTATATAGACCTCTATTACATATTAAATTTTCAGGAAATAAAATCTGGGAAATCTGAAGCAGTAGGGAGACACTTGAAGCACAGAGACCAACTAGGAAATTAGTGAAACTAAGCAAGAGGTGATGTGGACCTGAGCTAAAGTGCTAGCTTTGTTCATAAAGCATAAGATACAGGAAACGTAATGGATAAAGAAAAAGTGGTATTTGGCAAGTGATTAGAAGGGAGAATGAAGAAGGGCACAGTGTCAAAGATTAAATTAAGGTCATGAGCCTATAAAACTAACTGCACCTATTGAGACAACCATGTGGTTTTGGATGCTTTTGTATTTAATATAACAATTATGTTGATTGTTGCTGAGTTTTTTTTTCAGATGCATCCACCTTATTAAGGGAATTTCTTGGCAAAGATGTAGGAGTGCTTTTCCAATTCCTTCTCCAACTCATCTTATAAATGAGGAAACTAAGATCAACAGGTTTAGTGACCTGCCCAGGGTCACACAGTAAGTGTCTGAGACCAGGTTTGAATTCAGCAAGAGGGGTATTCCTGCCTCCAGGCTTGGTGGTCTATCCACTGTACCACCTATCTACCCCAATTATGACAATGTTTTCCCTTAAAGTTAAACCTGTCTTGGATATCTGCTATATGTTCAACACAAATAAATGATTTATTAGATGAACTGCTGTTGTCTGTTTCATAGTTTAATAGAAAATTTTTGAAATGATATTCATTAACAATAGTAGTCTATAACTGAGATTTGTCATTTCCTCATTAAGTAGTAGGAATCTCATAAAATGACTTTCATATACTGTTTTCTTTCTTAATTCTTGAAAATAATTCATATATTATTGATACTAACAGTTCATTAGATGCTTGATAAAATTCTTCTATAAATCCATGTGTATTAGGAATTTTTTCATTGGTAGTTCCTTTATTGCAGTTCTATTACATTTTCAGAAATTGAATTACTTAAGATTTCTATTTTTGAAGGTAATCTATTTATGTAGTATTCTCAGTTTTATTGATATCCCATTATCTTAGGTCTCTTCTAATCTCTTTTTATCCTGTCCCTCTTCTAAACTTCATTTTGCTTTTAACCACTGCCTTCCTTAATCTGCCCTCCCTTTTATCATTTCCTGCTCTCTTATCCTTTCCACTCCTATTTCTCTATAAAGTAAATTACATTTTTGTATACAACTGAGTATGTGTGTGTCTCTGTATATGCATATGTATGTGTATGTGTATGTGCATGTCTATGCCAATGTAAACCTTACTCCAGCAAACCAAAACCAGGTTTTGAGAGTGGTTGAATCAGCTGGGACAGCAGCTGCTTCCAGAGCTTTCAGGCCACAGATAGTAAGGATGTGGTATAAATGGTCAGAAATAGATTACAAGGTCCCTTTGATGGCACTGAGGGCAGGGCTCTGTTGCATTGTCCATATTTGGATCCAGGTTTCAGTCCAGGGTAATGGTACCAAGATAAAGAGAAACACTAGAACGTTAGAATTCATTCTTTTAAGGGATTGGGGACTCTGGTCAGAGTTCTAGGGCAGAAAAGAGTGTTTGTGGTCATTCACAGACTAGAGCACAGGCCAGAATACTAAAACACACCTCTCCTTACATCATATCACCTTGATAAAAATTAAAAATCACAAACCACCAGAATTAGCTATCAAAACAGCTATACAAAAAATCTGAAATTTGGGATGGTTCTTCCTCCATCCTTGGAAGAAGAACCCCACTTCAGCATAAAATCAAAAGTCAAAAATATATTCTGGAAAAATGAGCAAGCCAAAAAACAAATAAACAAGATCCTAAGCATAAAAAGTTACTATGGCTACAGGGAAGATCAAAACACAAACTCAGAAGAAGACAACAAAAGTCAAAGCTGCTATATCCAAGGCTTCAGAGGAAAAGGTAAATTGTTTTCAGGTCCCCAAATAATTCCTAGAGAAGCTCAAAGATGTTTTTAAAAATTAAATAATGGAGCTAGGGGAAAATTGGGAAAAGAAATGAGAGTGATACAAGAAAATCATTTTAAAAAATCAACAGTTTGATAGAGGAGGCACAGAAAATACCTTAAAAAGCAGAGTTGGACAAATGGAAAAAAGATGTACAAAAATTCACCAAAGAAAATGATTCCTTAAAAAGTAGAAATGGCAGGGGCAGCTAGGTGACACAGTGAATAGAGCACTGCCCCTGGAGTCAGGAGAACCTGAGTTCAAATCTGGCCTCAGACACTTGACACTAAACTAGCTGTGCAATTTGGGCAAGTCACTTAACCCTAATTATCTTGCCTGGCCCACTCCAAAAATAGGGGAAAAAAGTAGAATTGGCCAAATAGAAAAGCAGTCCAAAAGCTCACTAAGGAAAATAATTCCTTAAAAATTAGAATGGAGCAAATGAAAGCCAATGACTTTATGAGAAATCGAGAATTTATAACACAAAAACAAAAGAATGAAAAAATAGAAGATAATGTAAAATATCTTATTGGAAAAAAAAAAAGCAACTAACCTGGAAAACAGATCCAGGAAAGATAATTAAAAAATTTTTGGACTACCTGAAAGCCATGATCAAAAAAAAGAGAGACTAGGCATCATTTTTCAAGAAATTATCAAGGAACACTACCTTGATAGTCTAGAACCAAAGGAAATAAATAGATATTGAAAGAATCCAACAATTACCTCCTGAAAGAGATCCCAAAAGTCAAACTCCTAGGGATATTGTAGCCAAATTGCAGAGTTCCCAGGTAAAGGAGAAATTATTGCAAGCCATCAGAAAGAAACAATTTTAAGTGTCAATCAGGATAATATAAGATTTAACAGTTTCTACATTAAGGGACTAGAAGTCTTGAAATGTGATATTCTGGAGATCAAAGAACTAGAATTATAACCAAGAATCACCTATCCAGCAGAACTGAACATAAGCCTTCAGGGGGAAAATGGACATTCAATGAAAAAGAGGATTTTCAAATATTCTTGATGAAAATACAATTTCTTATTCTCATTGAACTTAAGAGGGGAATAAAATATACACTCAATTGGGTATGTAAATCTATCTTACCCTATAGGAAAGTAGGGAGGAAGGGGATAAGAGAAGGACGATGACAGAAGGAAGGGCAAATGGGAGGAGGGGGAAACTAGAAGCAAACACTTTTAAGGAAGGACAGGATCAAAGGAGAGAATAGGACAAATGGGGGGTGGGATAGGAGGGAGTGAAATAAGGTTAGCCTTTCACAACATGGCTGTCATGGAGGTGTTTTACATGATTACACATGTATAGCCTATACAAATTTCTTGCCTTCTCAATGGGTGTGGGTGGGGAGGGAAGAAGGGAGAGAGTGCAGAGCTCAGGGTTTTAAAAATGAATGTAAAAAATTATTTTTACATGTAACTAGGAAATAAAATACATAGGCAATATAGAAATCTATCTTGACCTACAGGAAAATAGAAGGGAAGAGAATAAGAGAAGGGGAGGTGATAGAAGGGAGGGAAGATTGGGAGAAGGGGTAATCATAATGCATAAAGTAATCATAATGCAGAAAGTATTTCTTGAGGTAGGGGTAGAGGAGAGATAGGGAGAAAATTTGGAACTCAAAATCTTGTGGAAGCGAATGTTAAAAACTAAAACTTAATTAATCAATAAAAACTACTTTAAAAAAAATAATTCCATAAAGTTAGACTGGGCAAATGGAAGCTAATGACTCCATGGACATGATGAAAGAATATAACAATATCAAAACAATGAAAAAATGGAAGATTTTTGAAATACCTCATTGAAAAATAACTTACCTGGAAAATAGTTCCAGGAGAGATAATTTAAGAATTACTGTGCACCCTGAAAGCTATGATCAACAAAAGGTCCTAAACATCACAGTTCAAGAAATTATCAAGAAAAACCGACCTGATATCCTAGAACCAGAGGGTAATACAGAAATTGAAAGAATTCATTGATCACTTTGTGAAAGAAATCCCAAAATGAAAAATTCCAAGAATATTATAGCCAAATTCCAAAGATACTATATCTAAGAGAAAATATTGTAAGTAGTGAGAAAGAAAACATTCAAATATCATAGAGCCATAATCAGGATAACACAAGATTTAGCAATTTCTACATTCAAAGGTTATAAGGATTAGACTATGATGTTCCAAAGGGCAACAGAGCTAGGATTACAACCAAAAATCACCTACCCGGGGGCAGCCAGGTGGCACAGTGAATAGAGTACTGGCCTTAGAGTCAGGAGGACCTGAGTTCAAATCTGCCCTCAGACACTTAACACAAAACTAGCCATGTGACTTTGGGCAAGTCACTTAACTCCAACTGCCCTCCTTCACCCTTCCAAAAAGCAACAAAACAAAACAAAGAAACAAACAAACAAACAACAACAACAACAACAACAACAAAACAAGAATCACCTACCCAGAAAAAAGCAACAAGAACAACAACAACTGAGAATAATCCTTCAGGAGAAAAAAAAAATGGACATTCACTGCAACAGAGGTCTATCAAGCCATCCTGATGAAAAAACCAGAGCTGAATCAAAAATTTGACTTTTAAATACAAGCCAAGAGAACCATGAAAAGGTAAACAGGAAAGAGAAACCATAAGGGACTTTATAAGGTTAAACGGTTTACATTTCTACATGGAAGATGATACTGGAACTTCTAAAAACTTTTTTCCTTAATAGGGCAGTTATAAGGCATTTATGTGTAGAAAGTAAACAGATATGAGTTAAATACAATGGAGTCATTTTGTAAGAATTTAAAATTAAGGGTGAGAAAAGGGAATACATTGTAAGAAAGGGAAAGGGGAAGAAAAGTGGGGTAAATTATCTGACATAAAAGAGAACCAAAAGAGAAATTTTACAGTGGAGGGGAAGATGTGGGAAGAGAGGAGGGGAGCACATGAATCCTGGTTTCAACAGAATTGCCTCCAAGAGGGAATAACATACACACTCATTTGGCTGTAGAAATCTATCTTACAATACAGAAAAGTAGGAAGGGAAGGGCATAAGAGAAGGTGAGCGGCACTAAAAGAACGAAGGGCAATTTGGGGGAGGCAATAATCAGAAGCAAAATACTGTTGAAGATAGGGTGAAAGGAGAGAGAGAGAGAAAGTAGGATAAATGGGGGGATGGATGGAGGGAAATACATTTAGTAATCATAACTGAAAACAATTTTATAGTAAGTTTCTCTGATAAAGAAAGTTTCTCATTTCTCAAACAGATAACTGAGTTAAATTTATTAAAAAAAAAACAAAAACAAACAAGATCCATCACCTGACTAATAAATGGTCAATGGATAAGAACAGGCAGTTTTCAGACAAAATAATCAAAGCTATCTATAAACGTATGAAAAAAATGCTCTAAATAATCATTGGTTAGAGAAATGAAAATTAAAACAAATCTGAACTACCACCCCACACAAATCAGAATGACTGGCAGCCAGAAAAAGAAAATGACAAATGTTGGAGAGGTTGTGGGAAAATTGAAATACTAATGCACTGTTGGTAGAGTTGTGATATAATTCAACCATCCTGAAGACTAGAGCAATATATTAAAGGGATTTAAAACCATGCATACCATTTGAACCACCCATACCACTACTAGGTCTGAATCCCAAGATTAAAAAAAAATCCTGAAAGTGAAGGACCTGTATGTACAAAAATGTTTATAGCAGATCTTTTCATGGTGGCAAAGAACTGGAAATTGAGAGGATGGTCATCAATTGGGCAATGGTGGAACAAGTGGTTGTACATGACTCTAATGGAATATTATTGTGCTATAAGAAATGACAAACAGGATGCTCTCAGAAAAATTTGGAAAGACTTACACAAACCGATACAAAGTGAAATGAACAGAGCCAGGAGAAGATTGTTCATAGTAACAGCAATATTTTACAATGACCAAGTATAAATGACTTATCTATTCTCAGTAATACAATGATCCAAGACAACTCTGAAGGATTTAGGATGAAAAATGCTATCCATCCCCAGAAAAAAGAACTGATGGAGACTGATTGCAGATACAAGCATACTTTTAAAAATTAGTTTTCTTGAGTGATTTGTGTTTTCTTTCACAACATGACTGATAAGGAAATAAGTTTTTCATGATTGCACATGCATAATATGTATCAACTTGCCTGCCTTATCAATATGGAGAGTTGAAGGAGGGAGAAAAATAATTTGGAACTCAAGATTTAAAAAAAAAAAAAGAATTTTGGATATCTAGGTGGCAAAGTGAATAGAGCAGCTGCCCTGGAGTGAGGAGGATTTGAGTTCAAATCCAGCCTCAGACACTTGACACACTTACTAGCTGTGTGACCTTGGGTAAGTCACTTAACACCAATTGCCTTGCCTTCCCCCCCTTCAAAAAATTTTTTTAAACATTGTTTATATATGTAATTGGGGAAAACAAAATGCTAAATAAGTATTTTTAAAGGCTCTTCCTTGCATACCTCTATATCTTTTTTTATGTAAGAAAGCTTTCCCCATTTTATCTCTTCCCTCTCTGCCAGTTCATCCCTCTTTCTCAGCCCTTCCTTTTTTTGTCAGTTATCATTCCAACATAATCAACTTACATGCCGTTTTTCTATGTCAACTCCTATCATCTGCCGTAATAATAATAACTTCCTATATAGGAATATAAACAGTTTAACTTTATTGAATTCCTTATGTTTACTCTCTTATATTTACCTTTTTATGCTTCTTGTGAGGCTTCTTTTTGAATGTTAAACTTTCCATTTTGTTCTGGTCTTTCAGGAATGCTTGACAAGTCCTTTATTTCATTAAATATACATTTCTCTTGGAAGGATTATACTCAGTTTTGTTTGGTGAATTATTATTGATTGTAACCCTAGTGCCTTTGTCTTTCAAAATAACATATTCCAAGTACTCTGCTCCATTAACTTGGAGGCTTCTAAATCTTATGTGACCTTAAATGTAGTATAATATGTGATTTTTCTTTCTTTCTAGCTGCTCTTTGCTTGGGAACGCTGGGAATTTGGCTATAATATTTTGGGGAGTTTTTGTTTTGGGAATCTCTTTGCAGGTGAGCAGTAGATTATTTCAATGTCTATTTTATGCTCTGACATTAAGATATCAGAGCAGTTTGCCTTGATAATTTTTTTTTTCAAATATGATGGCTTATTTTTATTATTATAGTCCAATTTCCATCCTGTTGTCCATCTAGGCTGTGGGTAAGTCACTCTCAGACTTCCCTTTATCCTATAACTTAGTCCCAGTCAGTCAGTTTGACCTTAATGGGTCAGAAAAATTTGCTGCACAGGTGAAGGAAGGCATCTAGGGACCCAGAAAATGGTCATGTTCTCTCCCCGCCTTGGAATCTTTGGGGGCTGCTGAGCAGAAGCCTCTGGCTGGGGGCTTCGGAAAGCTGGTTGTTTGGTGCTGCCCATCTCGCACCCTGTTTGCCCAGGAATATTGATGAAGGTGCCGGAAGGGCAGGACCCAGAAAGCTTGGTGGGGGCTGGACTCGAGGCTTGGGGAAGCCCTGGTTGCTGGGCGAGGAGGGAGCTGATCTCCCCGTTGGACTTCTTGCTGGCCTCTCTCTAGTCTCCGGCCTGGAGGCCAAGCACTGTAAGGCCCAGGGGGCCCAGAAAACAAGTAGAGGAAGGTGGGGTCTCCATTTTTCTGCACCCTGTAGGAGGCCAAGCTCCTTTCGGGCACACACAAACAATAACCTATCACACAGCGCTACACCTGAGGTGGGAAGCCGTATTTGAACACCTGTTCTTGTAGGGCTTCTACTGTGCTGTGAGGTTGAACTCAGAGGGAGATGTGAGCTGATGATGCTGCATCTTCCACTGTGATCTGCACCCTGATGGGACCTGGAGGGAAGCAGCTCTCCTGAAGCAGGATGCTGAGGAGGCACTTGCCTCTGAGCCAGGGTAGTTGCGGCTTGAGCTGCTCCCTGTTCATCTCCCCCACAAATGGCTTGGGCCTGACGGTTTGCCAGCTTCTCTTTCTCAGAAAAATCCTGGGCGCTCCACAGGGACTCAGCCTCAGAAACAGGAGGTGGTGTGGAGATATTGGGGGGCATAATGCCTGGGGCAGGGGCTGAGGCAGGGGGGCTGGCGGCTGTGTCCCTGAAGGCAGGATCCTGGGATCTCTCCAGCAGGGCACTCCAGCGCTCAGGGTCTTGAGGATCACAGAAGCAAAGGGTCAGAATACCTGGCCCGGGCCCTTCCTTAGGTGGCTGGAGCTCCAGCTCACAGGGGCTACAGCTGGTGCAGGCCATGGATTCCAGGGGCCACTGAAAGCCTTGGATGGGGAGTGGGGGGGGGGGGCCCTAGAGCCCTGTAGCTCCAGGTGGATGTGCAAGTGCCCTGGCCTTGAGGCCTCTGCCCTCAGCTGCAGCCATCACAGCCCATCAGGTTCCAGCCTGGGACCCAGGCCCCGTACCTCCAAGAGCACAGCCGGCTCCTCAAGCCATGTGCCCTCCACCTCCTTGCCCCTGCCTGCAGGCAACATCAGCATCTTGGTGGGCGGCTTAGCGGAGTGGGATAATTTCTTAAAATAAGATGTGTAGGCTCTTTCTTTGAATAGTTTTCAGGTCATCTGATTATTTTCAAGTTCTCTCTCTTGATCTATTTTTGAGGTCAGTTGTTTTTCTGACAAAATAATTCACATTTTTAAAAATATTCTTTTTCATTCTTTTCACTTTGTTGCTTGATGTCTCATAAAGTTAGCTTTCACTTGCCCAATTCTAATGTTGAAGGAATTATTTTCTTCAGTTAATTTTTGCATGTGTATTTCCATTTGACCAATTATACTTAAGAAATTCTTCCATCAGTGGACTTTTCACCTCTTTGCTATTAGACCAAATCTGTTTTATAATGCTATTGATGGGGTCTGGGATGCTTTTGTCTGTAACCTCAGTTTGTAACAACATATTTTTGTGTTCAGGTTTCTCTGTAACATCAGTTTGTAATGAGCCAAGTTGTAAAAGTCACACTTTCCTCCAGCCATAAAGGCATTAACTTTGCCTCTCCCCTGTCCCCAGCCTAAAAGTCTCTTCCCTGAGCCAGCAGTCTGCCTAGGGACAGCTCTTTAATTGGTTAGCCATAGCCATGAATACATCACCCAAACATTCAAAACCCTTAGTTTAGAGAAATGTATACCTCCGTTGTTCCAAGTGGCCAACTGCACCCGAAAACCTTGAACAACATTATCAGAAGAGATAACTCTCTCACAATATGGTACCTCCTGAATCCCTAATCATTCTAGCTTCCAAACTTGGCACAATCAAATCTATCCTCCCAACAGCCATATTGTCAAAGATGAATAACAGACTGGACCTATCTCATTCATCCTTGACCAAAAGTAACCTATTGCCGTGTCAAGGCAAAATACACACCTCTTCACTCTCCCCCCCAAGGGGGATGTCCCAGTGAATTATGGGCAATACACCTGTGCAGTTGCTACAAAAAATGCATGTCCCTTTAAGCACTGACCACTCCTAAACTCCTTCCAAACTCCTCCCTAACTCCACCCTTACCTATCATAATTAACCTCTGATTGACAGCTTTATCACTATAAAAACTGTATCTCTAACCCCTGCACTTTGCAGATCCTCTTAACCTTCTCCTGCCCATTGCAAAGCGTAACATTAAACTTTATAACTCTGCCTTAGATCCCCGTATATTTGCAGGTCTCTTTACTCTCCTCTCCTGCCTGCTGCAAAGTCAGTGTAACAATAAACTTTTATAACTTTGCCAAAAGAAAGCTTGAGTCCAGTAATTCATTTCAGACTAAGAACCCTCAAAGGATTTCCTAGAAATCCACCCCCTCTTCCCCACTTCTTCACTATTATCTTTATGCCTCTTTTATCAAAATATTAATTCTATTTTCATAATTTTTTCTATCATCCACCTTTCTTTTCTCAAATTTTCCTCTACCACTCTTATCTTTTTCTTTAACTCTTCCAGAAAGTCTTGTGTTTGAATCCAATTAGCATTTCTAAGACTTTGTTTTTTAGCTGTTTTTACTTTGTTGTCTTCTTCTGAGTTTATATCTTGGTTTTCTCTGCCACCATAGTCATTTTTATAATCAATTTTTTTTCTTGTTGTTGTTTGCTCATTTTCACAACCTATTTCTTGATTTTGAACTTTATGTTAAAGTTGGAATATGCTCACCTGAGGATGCTGAAACAATGTCCCAATCTTCATACCTTTTTTGCACTCCTGTTTTAGAGCTAGTTCTTGGGTTTCCAAATTTCTGGTGCTTCTAAGGTAATGTTACATGCAAAGAGAAGTTGTCAGTGCTCTCCTGACCTCAGCTCTGGTATTTACCCAGAAATGGTTCTTGGTCCCCTGTAGCCACAAGCACCAGACCTCCTTTTTCCATTGGATCTGAGACCAAGACTGCTTCTCTCTTGTGACCAATACCCAGCGCTCCTCTCCACCCTAGAATTGTGACCCAGAATTGTATGTGGGCAAAGAGAGTTGTTAATCAGTGCTATTGTATTCATTGTTAGTAAAAGATCCCTTGAAATCCCTTCCTGACCAGTTTTATTATCCCCTTACCATGTCTGGGCTGAGAGCTCCCAAAGGTGCCATGGCAGCCACTGTTACTGCCTCCATTTGTATGGGCTCCACACAGACCTCTACACTGGTGTCACAAATTTCTCCTGCTGAACTCCAAAGTTTTTAAGGCCATTGAAACATGTCTCACTATGAACTTTTGTTGGCTCTCTCACTCCAAATTTAATTTGAGGCATTATTTTAAAGTTATTTGGAGGGGAATCTATTTTAATATTGTTGCTTTTTGCTTCTCTTCTTCTAGATTGCCCTTCACTTCAATATATTTGTATTCACAGTATGTTGTCTTCTTTCCTTTTTCTTTAGAGTAACTCACAACACCAGGTTCACATTTTTGTAGTCTGCCAAATTTTCCTAGTGTGCAGGATATAAATTCTGCCATTTATTCCCTTCTGGTTGGTTGATTGGTTGGTTGGTTGTTGTCCTTCATTCTTAAAGAGGACCAAAATGACATCCCTATACTACAGTCGAGTTTCAGTGTGTCTGACTGTGGCTGATCAAATCAACATGAGCTTAGAATGCTTTACCATAAGTCAGGGACAAATAGTACATGTGACATTTTGGATGGATTCTCCAAATTTGTGCAAACTGCATTTCCTTTGAGTTGTTTCAATTCTGCTTTGCTCATAGAATACACCACCTTCTCTGATGCAGGTATGCCATTCTGAGCAGTCCTGTTCCAGTGTCAATACCAAGGTTCTTGGGAGAGACCTTGAGAGTGTCCTTGCATCCCTTCTTCTGATGACCATGTGAATGCTTGTCCTGTGTTAGTTCTACGTAAAACAGTCTTTTTGATAAGCATACATTTTGCATTCAAACAATGTGGCCAGCCCATTGGAGTTGTGCTCCCTAAAGTACAGTTTGAATGCTTGTCAGTTTAGTTTGAGTAAGGACTCTAGTGTCTGGTACCTTATCCTGCCAGATGATCTTCAGAATCTTCCTAAGACAATTCAAATGTAAGCCATTCAGTTTCCTGGCATAGTGCTGGTAGACTAGCAAGTTTCAAAGCCATAAACAATGATGTCAGCACAACAGCTCTGTAGACTTTCATTTGATATTCAGTCTAATACCTCTTCTCTCCGATATTTTCATCACAACATCCCAAACACAGAGCTAGCTCTGGCAATTCATGGGCACCTCATTATCAATGTGTACATCCCAGGAAATACACGCCCAAAGTAAGTGAACTTATCCTCAGCATTCAAAACTTCTCCATTTGCTGTAATTAATGGCTCCACTTAAGGATAGTATGGTAGTGGCTGATGGAGCACCTGTCTTTTCTTGGTGTTAATAGTTATGCTAGAATTAGCACAAGTGGCAGAGAATTGATCCAGACTTTGCTGCATCTTAGCTTCAGAGGGAGCATTGGGTGTACAATCATCTGTGAACAGAAAATAATGCATCAACAATCCCTCCTCTTTGGTCTTGGCTGATAGCCTTTTCAAGTTGAAGAACTTACCACCAGTGTAGTAGTTGATCTTGATGTTGTGTTCATCCTCATTGAAAGTATTTGACAACATGACTGAAAACATCATGCTAAAAAGCATGGGAACAAGTACATAGCCTTGTTTCACTCCATTGGTGACTGAGAAGGCATGAGAGCATTGTCCATTATCTAGAACCTGGACAAATATGCTGTCATGAAATTGATGTACAATGCTGATAAACTTCTCCAGGGAACCAAATTTTGACATAATTTTCCATAAACCCTCATGACTAATAATATCAAAGTCCTTGGTAAGATCTACAAGTTCCCTTTGCATTCAATTTCTCTTTTAATTATTCTTGATTGCATTACTCTTTGCTTGAGTTTCATGCTTTCTCAGGAATCCATGGGGTTATTGTGTTTCATTAGGTGTTGTTTCAATTTGCTTTGTATTGCAAAATTTAAAGTTCTGAAATCTCTTGGATGTTTTGAAACTCATCTTCCCCTTTAAATTTTACTATCTTCTCTTTAGACTTAACTGCTTTTGATCTATTCTTGTAACTGAATTTTCTTCCTCTTAAAGGCATTGGTGGTATTAGCATTGCTTGTTATAGACCTTCGTCACCTACTTTCTCTACCTTTTAAAAAGAAACCTATTGTAAATGGATAGCATTTGGTATTATTACTATTATCTTTATTTGGCATCGACAATTTCCCAGACTTTTGGTTTTCACATTCTCAAAATTCTCTTTCCTATCCCAACAACATTAATGTGTATTTTACAGGTCCCAAACAAATCTATTTGCCTGCCAGATGGCTGCTGGAACTTTTAAATTGTTCTCATTTGTAATATGTGAGAATTTATCAATTTTTCTTGCTCTATGGAGTATATTTTGCAGATAAAGGTAAAACAAGACAGAACATTAGTCTATGTGTCTAAGACAGGACAGGTGTCTAGTTAACAAAGTGCCAATTAAGTAACTGGATGAGAATTTAAAAAAGGAAACTCAGGGGAGGTCTATGAGCCTGATAATGTTGCTCAACAAGCCATGAGAATTACACTCTGTGATTAAGATTAAAAACTCTAGGGGGTCTGTCTTCTCCTTACTAGACAGAGGGTGTTCCAATCAGAGTCAGTGTAGTTGGGAGAATCGTAAAATCTATGTTGGGAAAGAAAGCAATGGATTTGAAGTCAAAACATTGGTTCAAGTTTTGGTTCAGTCATTTAACACATGCTGCCTTGGACAAGTTAATTTACCTTAATTTATTCATATCTTAAATAAAATGATTGGTCTCATTGATTTCTAAGCTCCTTTCCTATCTACATCCTATGATACTTTTTATGATATATGTTTTTATACTTTTATATGGAGATAATTTGATTTAGAAAACAATACATTTAACATATTATGTTTTAGACTAAACTAA
Organism: Pseudochirops corinnae; assembly: GCA_028646515.1. Classification (NCBI taxonomy): domain Eukaryota; kingdom Metazoa; phylum Chordata; class Mammalia; order Diprotodontia; family Pseudocheiridae; genus Pseudochirops; species Pseudochirops corinnae. The sequence goes on from CM053585.1 coordinate 458,654,668, forward strand.
AGAGAAGCAATTAATTTACAAAACCAGTTTTTTTTTTGTTGTTGTTCTTTTCTCTATAATGTTTTAGCAATGACCTTTTCTCTTCAGCTAAATTGGAAGGTTGTTGAGGGCAGAAACCTGTCTTATGTTTCTCTAGCAGATTCAATTCAAATAAAACTGCTGAACATATAGCAAGCACTCATTATATACTTGCACTCTTTAGTAGAGGAGGAGCAGTAGAATGAGCACTGATTGGATTGAGAGTCAGAAATCCTGATTCTCCAACTCAGCTATGCCACTTTTTAATTATACGACTATGGGCAAGTGCTCTAATCTCTAGAGGACCTAAGTTTAAAATGAGCAGGGTAGCATTTGCTGATCCTGTTAACATTCCTTCTTGTTTTTCATCATTTCTTATCATAAAAAAAAAGACATGAAACTTCTTGTAACTGTGTAGCTGAATGACACCCCCCCTTTCTCTCCTTATACCCTACCCCTACCTTCTCCACTTTTCAGAAAATGTTCTTGATTTACATGAAAAAAGGAGAGTAATGAGGGAGTGATAAATTAGACAAGCTGATTCAGGCACATAAACATCTTGTCCAGGCAGCATGGAAGTGTGGCAGAGTCCACCACAGCCTGGTCATTTTTCAGAGAGATTATTCTGTAATTTGACATTTATAATATATTATGCTATAGAAAATCAAGTTGTCTGGGATTGAAAAGCAAGATTCAAGCAAAAATACTACAAGAAAAAACACCCCCATTTGGTCATCTAGGTTGAACACCTTAAAAAAATCAGAATTGGGGGAAAATATTAGCAAGGAGCAAAAGACATTTACTGGCTTCCAAATTATGCATTACACTCTGTATTTTCTTAAGCCTCTAAGAGAGCTAAGTGAAAAGGATGCAAAGCTAGCTTGACAAGATATTGGAAGCATCCCATGAAAACACTAGTTGACATTCTATCATGTGAACTTTTCCTCTGCAAAGTCAGATGTTCCTGTACTGCTGCACTTGATGCAAGAAGATTAACGAAATGTATGACAGATGCTCTAAGACAGATGTATCCATATGGTCAGAAATACTTGAAACTTTTTAGCTGAAAATAATGCAGTAACAACAGCCCCAAGAATGTGCCATAGGTCTTTTCAATTGACTTGTGTGGTATTTTTAAAAATATCACACTACGAGTATGTTTACATGTACTTCATGTGTAAGTACATGAAAAATGTCATATGTAAACAGGATCACCCATGACCCCAAACCAAAAAGTAAAGGAACTCCATATCTGGTACATCCAGCACCTTCATTTTTCTTTTTATCTTTTTAACCCCTTCATGTTATCCTGACTTGGGCTGCAGTTCTTTTATCCTTCTCTCTATTCCTCTGGTTCAAATCTGTTCTCAAGAAATAATCCAACAGATTAATTTACATCTTAGTAAAAATGACTGATACAGCCTAATATGTTATCCTTTATATTTTGAAGGAATTATTTTAATAAAAAATAAATATAACAATATTTTTCAAATTGATGAATCTCTAATGATAAAATGTTATTCATTAATGAATCAGATGGGCGAAGAATTTTTTTGTATATTTTTGTTTTGTTTTTAATAAGAGAAAATTTTCTGGGGCATCCAGATTCTTACCCCCTAGATGACTATCTGATGATTGCCTGCCCCTTTGAATAAATTCAGTCAAAGTCTCTGCGACTACAGAAATCAAGTTAGGCTCAAGGGAAATAAAGGACCAGAGAAATAAAATAAAGTTTGTCCTTTACTTTTATGTCATATTTTGTTAGGTTTGCACTTAAGTCTTTATTGACAAGAAAAGTCAGATTTTATTTTTTAGAGTTTATGTCCTATCATCTCCCAAACTAAAACCCTGAAAACCCTACTCTGTGACTCTTCTATTGTTATTCACATGTTGCTGAAGAAAGTTACACAGCAATGTTGATGGATTCATGGCAGATTACATTATATAATCTCAAATGGGTCTGCTATAAAGCTATATTTTTACTCTTCCCTAATTGACTTTCTATCCCATTCCCTAGAATAATGTTTGCAAATTTTTTCTTCTCCCCTCAAGTGTACCATATAATTATGTTTTCCCCTATTCCTCTCAGCAGAGGTGCTCACTTCATAGAGGAAAATAAAAGTGGCTATTCTCTAAAACATATTTTCTTTGCTTTTCAAATTTAAATTTATTTATTTGTATTTTTCAACATTAACTTTATAAGATTTTGAGCTCTAAATTTTTCCCCCTGCCTCCCTTCTACCTTCTTCAAGATGAAATTCAATTTGATGTAGGCTATACATATATAATGATATTAAATAAAAATTATCTTTTCTAGTCTTTGTTTTGACACAATTCCTCCATTCTTTTGTGTTTATCTCTGATTTCTGACAAAGAGATAGCTGTTTTCCACACTAAAAGCAATCTTTCTATTTTTACCCTCAATCTGTATCTACTTACTATCACCTCTTTCACTTCTTCTATAATCTTCCATCTTGCTACAGCCAAGTTCAGGTTCTATCGATGGCTGATTTTTTCCCTTTCCCTCTTCATTCATATCTCTTTCTCTCTCTCTCTCCCTCTCTCTCTCTCTCTCTCTCCACACACACACACACACACACACACACACAGATATATAGATATACACATATAATATACATATGTATATATACATATATAGTAATGTGGATATATGGATTTATTTTTTTTTTAAATCAGCTTGGGTAATTAAATAATCATTCCATGTATTTAAAGACTTTCGGAAAATCAGCAGGTATAGTAGGAAGATGGAAGAAAAAAAAGCTGTAGACACTGAAAATTCCTCAGTTAGGAGTGTTCTCCTACCAACTAAAAAATGCTTCCTCCCAAAACCTCAGCTAAGACGAGTCACCAGCCCCAAATCTGAGGTTAACAAGTCCTAGGATATGCTAAAAATAAACTGTATAGACAACTCTAGAAGAACAAAATGTTAACAAATGAGCCTCTTTAGAAGTCACATCTTCTTTTCGCTACATCTAATGTAGATCACAACCTTGAACCAAAACATCAAGTCCTTTGAAATTACCTACAAAATTGAGAATGATTGAGAAGAGTAGGACTTATTTTCACAAACAAAAATTTCCTGTTCTTTACCCTCTTAGTGCTAATTCTGAGTTGAAAGTCTCAGCCATATCTCAATGATTAGTTTTGGTTGGAAAGTGTATTTTTAGTAAATATAAATGCTCTCCCACCTCCATACGACCCCATCGGTTTTTTCTTTGCATAGAATTAGTTACACATATATATGAATTATCTAAACTACAACATTGTGTTTTTATACTTTTGAGGGATTGAAGCATCCCAAGTAAAATTCCTCCTTATTTGTTCCAGATCACATCTGGGGCTAAATTTTATTTTTGTCTATGCCATTGAATCTAACAATTTCAGATAATAACCTAAAACAAATGGACAGCAACAACAACAAAACCCAAGCTTTATTAATATTAGACTGTGGACTAAAGGTCAGGATGATACTGTAAACTTGATCATTGCTCTGCACTGGGTTTCAAACCACAGTACTATTCTCACGTGATTCCAGACAGGGCAATACAGGTCTCAGTGTAAACATGTGTTTATGTGCTTATATTTTCATCAAATAACTGGACTCTAAAAATATTTGAAAGCATGTTAGTCAAATAAATAAAAAAATTGCAGTTCATTCAGCAGGATTTTGTTACTTGAATTGATATTTTTAAATAAAGAGATAATAATTAAATGATGATCCCTGTAAGCTATTAGATTTCCCTATTTTCAGATTCTTAGATTTAAAAAGCTTTTTTTGCAGTAATAATGGCATTCTTCATGAACAAAGCCACCACCATGGAACTGACATCAACTAGAAATGGAGTAATGCAGCTGGCTTTCTTTTTTTACCTCAAAATTCACATTCCAAACTAATTTGGATCTTTAAACCCATTAATCCACATATCTGTGACTATACCATTTTCCTTCATCAGAGCTGCTATGAGCAGATTAGAAATTATCTGAGCTGATACCAAAATATCAGTAAGAATTGGCTATTTCTTCATAGTGGAGAGATGTCAGAACAGTGCCATTATCTCTAGGATACTTGTCTGCCATTTGTGTGCAGGAACATTGGGCAGGGAGTTCCAATGTTTTTGGACTAGTCAGCCACATCCATAGATTTCCCAGTGTGTTTATAGCAATTCATTCAATGATTTCCCACATCCTTCATGGCTAGAGATAATATATTGATCTTGTCCAAACACAGGTCCTACATTGATCATATGAAATCTATCCACATCCTTATCTCCAGTGATATTACTATAGATAATTAATTTATCAATGTCTTCAGGAAGAAGAAACTCAACAAGTAAGCCATTCACTTTTCCACTACCACTGAGCTTGCTGGTTGGATGAAACAGCTATTCATCTGAATCAGAAGCGAGTTTCAAAATCACATCATTACTAATTCTCACATCTGCTGAAATCTTGATTTGGTTGAGGACATTGGACAAAATCCTGCAAGTCATTCCTATCAAGACTCAAGTAGGGACTTGTGTTCCCTACCACAACTCAAAGTTTCACTTTGTACTTCACTTCTTGACTGATCTACTGAGTGAAGCTTCCTTCCAGAAATGACAAAAGCTTCATGGATGGCCTGCGATGCTGCCATCTACAGAATGACTGACTTGTCTTTAGCGACATATATAGGGTCTAGGAAAGCCTCATCCTTCTTAAAAAGTCTTTATTTGACATACTATTTTCTTAGGCTATTTCCTTATAATCATGCTTACATAGAGATTCATAGAAATTATACAAAGTCATGTCATTTTTTTTTTGGTTTCCTCCTATAAACATTTCCATTGCATTTCTCAGAGAGATGCTTTCCAGTTCTACTGTCAAAATATTTTTTTTTATAATATCCTATCCCTCTTTACTCATCTTTATTGTTAGGGTCTCTGGGACAATTCTAATTAGCTCTGCTTTACTGTATAGGATACACTGAAGTTTAAAGAGTGTTTCAAGAGACCTAAAAATTAAATTATATTATATACATATTAAAAAACTTACTGGTACCCCTTGCTAATCAAAAAGTGATCAGGAAATCTTTTTTTGTTTAACTAATCTATGGCATAGTTGTTCTTTCTCCTGCAACCCATCTTGTAGGAAGACCTGGTTCCCTTATCTTCATATACATACATACATACATACATATAATACAGTCTATTGCTGGGATGGGGAACCTGTGGTCTCGAGGCCACATGTGGCCTTCTAGGTCCTCAAGTGTAGCCTTTTGGCTGAACCCAAACTTTATAGAACAAATCCCCATAATAAGAGGATTTGTTTTGTAAAACTTGGAGTCAGTCAAAAAGTCACACTCAAGGACCTAGAAGGCCACATGTGGCCTCAATCCCACAGATTACTCACCCCTTGTCTATTGTACATCTATATTCATCTTGCCCAAAATACATTGAAGGTAATCAGATATCTCTATATCTAGTTTCTATAACCCATTGTATAATTGTATATATGAATTTTACTATTTATATGACCTACTCATTCATGCACATGTCACAAAGAATAGAAATTTACCACTGTAGTATTGTTCTAAGTATCATGGGATGCACCAATACAGGCATAAGACAAAGTTAGAGAAAGGTACTGTGGTACTACTGCCCTCTGTCATGGTTATTTATACATATCATGTATACACTAGCCTCATGGACACTTCTTGTCACATTAAATTATGATAAGGATAAACAACTAAAGATATTTGGTTGGCTTGGTTTAAGTCAATACCCTGCTTGTGATTATGTCTATCTGATGCAGGAGAGCTCACAGCATACCTTAGAGCAGTGGTTCTCAACCTGTGGGTCATGACCCCTTGTAGGTCAAATGATACTTTCATAGGGGTCACCTAAGACCATCAGAAAACACATATTTCTGATGGTCTTAGGAACTGAGACACCACTCCTCTATCTGTCTCCAGGCAGGTCCACCCACATGTAGATATGCCCAAATATGCCCACATACAAGTATTAAAGGATCACGCCATTAGGAAGGTTGAGAACCACTGGTTTAGAGGGAAGGAAAATTTGACTTAGGGCCAACTACAATGATTGAGGTTGTTACTTCAGGCAAGCATGACTAGAGTGTGTACTTCCTGATTCCTACCCAAGCCCACATAGCCTTCAATAAGTACATCTTACTTTCATCTTAAAACCATGCATCTTTCTCATGAAAAGCTTTCCAGAATTTTGTAATTCAAACTCAAGCAATGACTGGCAGATTCATCAGGCTGATGGATAATTTACCTAAATACCTTGAAATCTATTTCCTAAAGGGAAGGGCACTTCGTCTGTTTGTCAATAACACTCCCTTCTGTCTTTTTTTTTTTTGTTGTTATTGCTAATTTTAAGTTGACAAGGGGGGAGTTTATTTTTTATGCTGAGCTTGCTAGGAATCTCATAAAATAGAAAATATCATAGTAGGAAGGAATAAAGACAAAAATATGATATTGATACATTTGTTGTAACTACTGCAATTTTCAGGAAATGGGGAACAATTTCTCAGTGCCAGGTATTTTTCTGAATGTGTTAGTAAGTATCTAACACTGGGAGGCAAGGGGATAAATGAATGTGAATCTGATGTTAGTAATCCTTGGTTTAAAGTTGAATAACATTATTTATCACTGTGATTTCAGAAAGAGAAGTATACTTAAGATTTTTGGGTTCTGTTATGATTGGCGTTGTTTCCTTGCACCTGTTTCAATATACAGTTATAATGGGTCAAAGGTGAATCTCATGGGAGAATGAATATAGGGATTTTGCTAAAACAAAGAGACAAAAAACCAACACTGTTTCTTCCAGGTATCAGATTTTAACAACTTGCAACAGACAGCTGCCAGTAGATAGTCTGGGGAAATGCAGTGTCAGCTCATTTGACTGATTTGACTACACATTTCATTCCTGGGAGCCCCAAGGGATTCTAGGGAACAGAAGGTCTATCATTTAGTTGTTTGGAGATATGTTCTTGACTAGAGCAGGCCTGCTCCTTAAAAAGGAAGCTTATGGTTTTCACTAGACCAGATATATGGATAAAGGCATAATGATTCTCAGTGATGGCAGCGTAATTTCTGAGTAAAATTCTGAAACAGGTGAAATTTCTCATTGGCAATTGTATCCCTTCTTTTTTCCTGGCACCAAAGGATCACAAACTGGCATATCACTTCTTTCAAAAAAGAATGTGAGTAAATAAGCCAGCGAATTCATCCAAATATGAGCATTTTCTGTTCCTCTTCTCTTTTCATTACTTAAGGCTATGTTTTACACTCTCCAGAAATGTTTTAAGAGATGACTGTAAAAACTGGACAAATTTTAATACAGAGTGACTTACTGCTAATAAAAAAATTTTGAGCATCAAAAATGAGCCAGTAAATAGTGTATTCAATGAGTATGACATCACAGAGACAATCAAATCTAGCATTTGAATGAAGGTATTTTCTCTCTGTCTTAATGCTAGGCTTGGAGATTGTAGTGTAAAAGCTCATTGCCACCCCTGCTAATATGACCTTGGACATGATCAGTGTTATAGCACAGGCTTTCCTTCCTATCTTACACGCATCTCTGGGATAAAAGGGATAGGAAAGAATGTCTAATACTCTATATCGTTTGGGGAAGAGCTTGAGATGATGAGAGGAAATGAGGAGGGGAAAAATACTTATTGGCTTCTTTGCTTACAATGAAATAGAGTACAAAGAATAACAAAAATAACCCAACATTTTTCTCTATGGATTCTTGTAATGCTGCAAGATAAACTACAGAAGCTGAACTTCAAAAAATTGTGTTATTAAGCTAGTTGATGCACATGAATATTAACTATAAAGAGGTTTTGATATGTAGGTTTGTTGTTGTTGTTGTTGTTTTCTGACTAGACTTTGAAAGAAAACTGAAGGTCGGGGCAGAGCCAAGATGGTGGTGTAGCAGCAGCAACATATCACAGCTCTCACATAGCCACCCCAAAATACCCATAAAATATGACTCTAAACTAATCCTAGAACAACAAAAAGCACACAAATATACTTTCCACTAAAGTCAGCTTGGCTACAAGGAACCATATCAGCACTGCAAACCAAAACCAGCCTGGCCTGAAACCCTGGCTGAGCCCCCAGGGGCAACTGGACGAGAGGATTAAAGGAGGGGATTGGCAGCAGCTGCGCCAGTGTTCAGAACTAGGTCAGTGGGAATTGCAAGGTCATGGGAGAAAAGTAGTTGGGGCCTAAACGCCTCCAGGGCTGGAAAGCAAAAGGCAGAGGTTTTGTACCCACCTCCACATTGAAGCTTCCATGCCCTCTGCCTGCAGACTGCAGGGGGACTGAGCGATCATTTAGAGGCCAAGGGCTCTCACATTGAGTGGCCTGGATCCAGATCACGGTCTTGGGTGTTGGTCCTGTGGGTCTTCTTTATCCAGTGAGGCGGAAGTGGGAAAGGGAACCAGCACCTTCCTGAGAGCTACAGCAGCTGGAAGGACCCCAGCGATTTGGGACAGAGCATTCCCTTCTGAAAGCAGAGCCCCATAGAGATTAAAAAAAAAAATCATGGACTGACCAACCATGAGTAAGAATAATCATAAGAAGCAAAGTAAGAACAGCAACCAAACCGCAGATTCCTTCTTTGGGGAAAAGAAAGATCATGGCAAAGAGAGGGAGGAGGAGAGTTCAGCCAGAGCTCCCCCACCGTGGGCCTCCAATAAACATGAAGAATGCCTTAAAGCTAGAG
>CM053585.1:458663944-458684136 GCA_028646515.1 Pseudochirops corinnae
TGTGGTTGGGAGATCCATCCTGCCCTACCGAAAGGTCAGAGGGGTGAGGGGGGAAGACATAGGAGAGAGTCATTTGGGGGAGGGGGGATACACTGGGATGGCTGTTTTGGGATGGTGGGTGGGGTAAAGATGGGGAGAAAATCTGTAACTTAAAATCTCATGGAAATGAATGATGTAAACTAAAATTTAAAAAAATGAAAAAAAAAAGAAAGAAAGAAAACTGAAAGCATGGAATTGCCTATATTATACTTCAATTTTACTATTGCTACACCTAAAGGATTTGTTTGAATATTAGAAACTGGGCATTTTTCAAGACCATTTTGGAAAAGGAGAAATTTATTTAGTTAAACAATAAAAATTGTGAAATCCTTGTACAAATCTAGTAACTGTTCCATTTTTGCTTTAAAAGAAAAAAAATCTTGAGGCATTATAGACTAAAAGTTCAAATCAAGACTGTTAATGTACGACCTAATATTAGACTCTAATCCATGATTTTTGTAATCAAAGACTATCTTTAATCACAATGCTGCTACTGCTTCTTTCACAGCCCAACCAAACATTTATGCTATGGGGAAGGGGAGGCAATGGGGAATGGCAGGAAGGGAGATGTATAGAAGGAACTTTGACTTTATATGCCTTGTGACCATTACAATAGCTATGAACACATAGCAGGAACCCCCTGAAATCCTGATCAATTGTGATCAACACACACACACACATATTTTAACTTTATATGTGAATTGAATAATTTAATAAAATAAAAACAAAGGAATTACAGGTAAAACAAAAGTATATAATAATGTTTCTTAAAAGAAGCACATTAAAAATAAAGATATGTGAACCAGGAAGTCCATAGATCTTTAATAGGTTTCTCAAATTCTACATTTATTCTCATCAAGAGTTGAATCATTTTATTTTCTTTACAGTATGTATGTATAGATCCCTAAACTCATTACTACATCTGGAAGCCATATTTCAGACTATTGTTACTGATTTCCTGTTAATTTATCTCTTTATGTTTAAATCTTTGAGGTTTCTTTACCCTGAAAATAACAGAATCAAGACTTTAACTGATTTCTATGTATTGAGAATTATTTCTCCAAGAGTTCCCTCTTTTTCTTATCATTTCTGACAGAAAAGAAAATCAATAAAATACCAAATGTAAGAGGTGAAATCATAGCAGAATCGGAAATAATAATAATCAGCATATATTGTCATACACTAAACTGAGAATACAAAAAATGGAGAAATGTTTTCAGAAATATAAAACAGAAAGTATAAGAAGAGCAGACGAAAATCTTTAAACCTTGAAGGTGACTGAATCTACTGAATTCTCAGCCCACTGAAAGTAAGGGGTCAGACAACTCTTTTAAGGAAATTACAGAGGACCCTTTGCAAGCACATAGTGTAGGATGCTGTTACACAGAGTTTTGTGTTTGCAGTTCCAGCACAAGGACACATACTAGAATACCAAAGTATAAAGCCAAAGGAAAGCAGGGACCCTGGTCACAGTTTCAGGGAAGAAAAGAGTGCCAGTGGTCACTCACAGACCAGAGCATATGTTAATAGAGTATTAAATACATCCCTAATTAGATCATGCCCCATTAGAAGAAGTGAGAACTTGCAGGCCCCTAGAATGAGTTCTTAAAACAACAGCACACAAAAACCACAGAAGATTGGGAAAGTGCCCTCTCCAACCCAGGAGCAAAGTTCAACTTTAACATAAAGTTTAGAGTCAAGACATAGTCTGAGGGAAAATGAACAATAAAAAAGAATGTGTTTATAGAAAATTACTGTGGTGACAGGGAAGATCAAAACACAAACTCAGAAGAAGACAACAAAGTCAAAAAAGCCTAAAAAAATGTAAATTCTTCTCAGGTTGTGTTTTGACACATCCTATGCCCTCTGTCTATGTATACATGTACATACATATGCCCACACTCACATAAATATTATGTATACATGTACATACATATACCCACACTCACATAAATATTAATATACACATACACCCTCCTATACATACATATATATGTATGCATACATATATATTTCTTTCAACTATCCTCATACTGAGAAAAGTCTTATTAGTTACAATTATTAATTTTTGAAAAGGGATAGGGTCAAAGGAGAAAATAGAATAAGTGGAGGGTGGGATAAAATGGAAGGAAATGTACTTAGTCTTTTACCATATAACAATTATGGAAGTGATTAGGGTAACTACACATGTACACTGAATTGCTTATCTTCCTAGTGTGGGCAGGTGAGGAGAAAAGAAGGGAAAAAATTTGGAACTCAAAGTTTTAAAAACAAATGTTTAAAAAAATTGTTTTTTTACATGCAACTGGGAAATAAGATATACAGGCACTGGGGTATAGAAATCAATCTTGCCCTCCTAGGAAGTTGGGAGGGATGATGGGGGAGGATATAAGAGACAACAGATTGGAGGAAGGGGTATTCAGTAGGATTGCTATTTTGGGGTGGTGGGTAAGGTAAAGACAAGGAGAAAAAAATGTAACACAAAATCTTGTGGAAATGAATGTTGAAAACTATAAATAAATTAATTAAAAAAAATAGAATCGGACAAGTGGAAGCTCAATGACTCCATGAAAAATCCAGAAACAATAAAACAAAATCAGCAGAATGAAAAAAAAAAAAGGAAATATGAAATATCTCATTGGAAAAAAAAAAACTGACCTGGAAAACAGAGGAGGGGGCGGCTAGATGGCATAGTTAATAGAGCACCGACTGGAGTCAGGAGGACCTGAGTTCAAATCCAGCCTCAGACTCTTAACACTTACTAGCCAAGTGACCTTGGACAAGTCACTTAACCCCAATTGCCCTCTGTTCCCCCTTCTAAAAAAAAAGAAAAGAAAATAGAGGAGAAATGCTTTAAGAATATTAGAGTAAATGAAATCCATTATGGGAAAAAAAAAAGAGCCTAAATATCAGGATAATTTCCTTGATATCCTAGAATCCACTTGTAAGATGAAAGAGAGTAAGACACAGGATAAGCATCCTTGAACATATTTTGAATTGTATCAGTGATCTTATTATATTATCTTTCCCCCAAAGCATCTCTCTTTCATACTTCTTTGTTTTTGCTCAGGATATTGATGGTATAATACTCAGATTTGCAAACTTAGTATCATCCTTAGTTCCTCTATTTCACCTACCTAATATATCCAAATTCTTTTTCACTATGTATAAAATATGTGAAATATATTCCTTTCTCCCCATTAAAAACACCATCACTCAAGTTTGGATCCTTGTCAGCTCTTGTCTGGGCATTTATAGTATTCTTTAAATAGATCTCTGTATCTCAAGTCTCTTCTCCATTGCAATCTAACCTCCACACAGCCACCAAAAAAAAAAAAAAATTATGCAAAGGATTGGTATGAACATGTGATATATTCAATACACTCAAGTACATTCCTCTTACTTATTTGTTGATTAATCATTTTTCAGTCATATCCAATTCTTTGTGATGCTGTCTGGGGTTTTCTTGCAAAGTCATTAGAGTGTTGTTTTTTTTTTAAATTCCCTTCTCCAGCTCATTTTACATATGAGGAAAGTGAGAAAAACAGGATTAAGTGACTTGCCCACGGTCATACAGCTAGTGTCTAATTTCAGATTTGAACTCTTAAGGATGAATCTTCCTTCCTTCACGCCTGGTACTCTATCTGATTTAGCTTTTCAATAAACTTAGGTGGTTCCCTGTTACCTTACAATCAAATATAAATCCCTCTGTCATTTAATGCTCTTCGTAGCTTATTCTTAATCAAACTTTCCTGCCTTATTCTACAACAGTCCCCTTCTTGAACTCTATAATACAGCCTAATTAGTATTGTTATTCTACACACTAATACAGAAAAACAGCTAAAACATCCCAAATGGATAGTCTAATATTATAGATTAAGAAAAGCTTCATGTTCCTGCTTAGCTAGCTCTAGCAATCAAATTAACTGAATAATCAATTACTAAAATCATTATTTACAAGTCTGCCTTATTGCTTAGGAACTATACAGGTATTATAAAAAGAAATCATATTCAATTACATTGCTCTCAAAAGTAAAACAATCTTGTACCATCAACACATTTTTAAAAAATGCTTCTTTTATTTTCTCATTTGAATTTTATATTTGGTGTGTATTTTATAACATATGTATAGATATATGTTTTATACCATATATTACTGTAATAGAATGTATATATAACATAAATATGCATATATTAAAGATACATATTTAAAAATAAATTTCAAATAGGGGACCTCTGTCAAAAAGAGTTTCGAGATGACTGGTTTCACAGTTAAACATAATAAAAATTCAAGTTGTGTCAAATTAAAAACAGAAAACACGTATGCCATTAATGTAAAGAATGACAGAACAATTCCATGACCAAGTTTATATGCCAAAATACAAAGGTATATGCACATTATGCAATGCATTCACAACTCAAATCATGAAAAATTATAAACACTTGCAAGACATGAAATTTTGGTTGAGGAGCAGAAGAGGTGTACTTAATACTCCTTAGGGCAGTGGCTCTTAACCTTCCTAATGCCGCGACTCACTTGTATGTGGGCATATCTGCATGTGGGCAGACCCACCTGGAGAGGGATAGAGAAGCAGCGTCTTGGTTCCTAAGACCATCAGAAATATGTGTTTCCTGATGGTCTTAGGCAACCTTGTTCAACCTCCAAAGGGGTCGCAACCCACAAGTTGAGAACCGCTGCCTTAGGATATAGGGGAACTTGTCATTTCAGTAATATGCTGGTAAAAATATGGTTATATTTATACTATATTACCACAAAACCATTGACTCAGATCTGCACTCAGGTCTTATTCACATCCTCCATACACATACATACATATGCTCAAACATATATACATACCCAGATATAGTGAAAATAGTAGAGTATGCACTATACATTTGGACTCTTTAAAGATTCCACTAACACAATAATGTAAAAAACAATAACTATAAAATTTCATTTTTCAATTAGACAGTTTACATAATGGTCCTGCCTAGTCTTATGTCCATTATCACCTCTTCTAAATAAAACTCAGCATGGTTTTCAAATTAAAGTGTGAGCTCAACTGAAACACTTCACAAATCACTTGATCTACATGGAAAACATCAAGTTATACATATTATCAAATTCATAATAAAGTAAACTTTCTTCTTACAGAATAAAATGACATCATAAGGTAACTTGAATATCATACATATAAAATTCTCAATGCGTACCAAGGACAGATGGGGAGTGAAGGTTTGAAGTTTGAATCAGTAGGTCAAATTGAAATAAAGAACAAAGGTGATACAAATACTTTGGTCTTCTTCAGGCAAAACACATATAGCAGAGAGTTATCAAGGAGAAACCTCCAGCCAATTATGTAAGCCAAATTACTAACAAAACCAAACTTTAAGCTCAATGCAATGAACACATTTAAAATAATCTACAAAAAGTGATTCTTATTGAATATCTTTAGTCCTCTAATTCAGACTATTTAAGAATTATCCCAACAGAAACCAGTACAATTTAAAAAAAAAAGCATGACCCATGATGATGTCATATATAGAATTATTAAAACTTCCTCAGCAAAAAGGAAGAAGATTCTCAGAGCATAGGATTATTGCATCAAAAACCTACTGAAATACTTTTGAAACTAGCAGGTATCACATTTTGCCAAGTAGTGGTAAAGGCTTATAACTTGTACACAGCACTGGATTTTTCTAATGCAACCAAAAGTGGTTTATCTCTGAATGGAGCTTATGAAGTAGTTAAGATCCAAGAATGGAATCAAAAATGTCTCCATGGGCAACATCTGTATGAAATGAAATTTTAAAAAATGTTAACAAAGAAGTGTTGAACAAATAGCTGGAAAAAACCATATTTATGTAAATTAGAGAATTTACAATGACAATTGAGTGCCACATCATAATCATTAGAAATTATCAAAGAATTATCCACATGTAGCAAGGTTTCAGTCAGCAATGAAAGGTATTTGAGGAAATGGTAGAAACTTTGTGAAACTTCAGGGTAGGTTGCAAAATTTTATCACTTATTAAATACACAGTGAGATACATCCTGGTGTATACACATAGTTGAGAAACATGATTTTTCATGGAGTGACAGATGACAAATACTTAAACTACAAATTCAGACCTTAAAATTTACTAGAGATTTGAACCATGAAATTTTACTGAAATGAAAGCAATATCCCAGAATAAACTGATGCCTACAAATGCTTGAAGAGAAGTAGGATCCAGAGAAATTTAAGAATAATATTTTATTAAATGTTGCACTAATCTCCTAGCTTTGTGGAATTAAAAAAAAAATACCATAATCAATCAAATTTATGTTGAAGCAAGTTGAAGTATAGAACATTCCCCATCGTCCTGTCTGCTACTGGAGTTTGTCTAAGGATACTTTCAAGAAGTCTAAAATAAAAAATCTTACATTCTGCTACTTTTGTTCTACTACAAGAAATTGTTTTATTTTCCCATGCCATAGTTCAGAGAGAATTTAATGAAAAAAAATAATAGAACAGCAATATATCCTAGGACTATTTCTATGTGCACTCCATAGAACATATTTGGAAGAATGATATAGCTACAAAACAATGCCACCACCACATTACCAGAGATTAAGAAAGCATTAAAAAAAATCACAATAATGCTCAGTAATTTGCCTAGCATTATACAAGTAGTGTCTCAGATGGGTTTCGAAATCATGTCTTCCTAATTCCAAGTCCAATATGCACTATACCAGTATCCTCTCAAAAATATTAGCTATGTAGTTATGGCTTTGGGGCTTAGAAATCATTTCACATACATGAAATCTTTTGATTCTCAAAACAGCCCTGCATGGTTAAGTGTTGTTGCTGTTTTTGTTCTTATTTATATTTTATAAGTATGAACCAAAAATGGAGAGAAGATATGGCTTTCCCAGGAGCACTAGTAAACACATGTCAAATGCACAACCTGAAATCTAGTTATCCTAATTCTAAGTCATATTAATTAAACTTTTGACTATTACATAACCCACAATAAAGTCAATCCCAAGTACTCAACCAACTGTACAACAAACAGGTAGGTAGGTGTATGGAGCCAAGGCTGTGAAAGTGAAATTTGATCAACTAAATTATAGCACAAAATGATGTTAGCAATCCCCAATGGGTAAGCTTTGTGAATAGAACATTTTAAAATTCTGGATGACTCATCCAGAGAAGGAGCTGTTTCTGCACTAGTTTGTATCAGTTGCCTTACTGCAAACAATTAAAACAGTAAATGAACTCAAGTAATGAATTCTAACTAGGAAGATATTTTTGAATGATCAATAACTTCAGCCATGATAAATCCCCAAAGTCCTTCAGAGTTAAGTTTATGCAATATTTAGTCATGTTTCAGTCCCCAAAGTGACACTTATCAGCAAGTTCGCTAACAAGTAGGCATATGATTGCTATCCTATAAAGAAGTACATATTTATTTATCTCATTTAAAACCATTAATTTGTGTTTATTATTTTTCTGTAGATTAGTTGAATTAGCTGTCAGCATAATTCAGCATACTTAAAAAAGAAGAGCAGAATCTTATTGAAGATACTCAAGATACATACTCAAAATTATGATTTCATGGGAGTATGAGGGGCAAAAATTACACTGGAAAGTACTGTAATATTATTTATTAATGAGAAAAATTCACAAAGCCCAAATTATCCTCTTCACTGACCAGCACAATGCCTAGCACATAGAAGGCATTTAACAAATATATTTTAATTGAATCATAATTCCCATATATCCATAAAATGGAAGGAAAAAGTACATAAGAATCCAAGTTTCTCATTTTTTAAACTTTCCTTTTTACTATTTTTTTCTTTTGTAAAAATTTATTTTGTTTATTTTTAGTTTTCAACATTCATTTCCACAAGATTTTGAGTTACAATTTTTCTCCTCATCTTTCCCCTATCCCCCACACCAAAACAGCAATCCTACTGAACACCCTTTACTCCAATCTGCTCTCTCTTATATCCTCCCCCATTCACCCTCTGACTTTCCAGTAGGGCAAAATGGATTTCTATGCCCCAGTGCCTGTATATCACATTTCCTAATTGCATGTAAATAGTAATCATCATCATCATCATCATCATCATCATCATCATCATCATCATCATATTTTTTAACATTTGATTTTAAAACTTTGATTTCCAGATTCTTTCCCTTCTTTCCTCATCACCCACCCCTACTGAGAGGAAAAGCAATTCAATATAGGTTATACATGTGTAGTTATGCAAAACATTTCCATAGTAAATATATTGTGAAAGAATGACTATATTTCCCTCCATTCAATCCCACCCTCCACTTATTCTATTTTCTACTTTGACCCTTTTCAAAAGTGTGTGCTTCCTACTACCCTCCCCCCAATCTGCCCTCCATTCAATCATTCCCCCCTTTTACACCCCCCACACCACTTTCCTGTAGGGTAACATACCATATTTAGTGTGTATGCTATTCCCTCCTTAAGCCAAATTCAATGAGAGTAAGTTTGACCCATTCCCTTTTGCCTTACTATTCTTCCCTCCATTGTAACAGTTTTCTCTTGCTTCTTTTATATGAGGTAATTTACCCTATTCTATCTCTCCTTATTTCCTCTCATTATATTCCTTTCTCACCTCTGAATTTTGTTTTTCAGATGTCATCCCTTCGTATTCAACTGATTCTGTGCTCTCTATGTAAACATGTACACATAGACTCACTCACTCACATATGTCTTTATGAACATATATACCCTCCTAGATAAACATATACATATCTATCTATCTATCTATCTATCTATCTATCTATCTATCTATCTATCTATCTATCCATATATATTCCCTTCCACTATCCTCATACTGGGAAGTCTCATGAGTTACAATTATTGTTTTACCACATAAGAATGTAAATAGCTAAATTTTAATAAGTTCCTTATGATTTCTTTCCCCTGTTTACCTTCTCATACTTTTCTTACTTCCTGTATTTGAGTGTCAAATTTTCTATTCAACTTTGTTTTTTTCATCAAGAATGCTTGAAAGTTCTCTATTTCATTGAATGACCATATTTTGCCCTGAAACATTATATTCAATTTTGCTGGGTAGGTGATTCTTGGTTTTAATCCTAGCTCATTTGACCTCCAGAATATTATATTCCAAGCCCTGTGATCCCTTAATGTAGAAGCTGCTTGGTCTTGTGTTAGACTGATTGTGTTTCCATGATACTCAAATTGTTTCTTCCTAAGTGCTTGCAGTATTTTCTCCTAGAATTTGACTATAATATTCCTAGGAGTTTTCTTTTTGGGATCTTTTTCAAGAGGCAATCAGTGAATTCTTTGAATTCCTATTTTGCCTTCTGGTTCTAAAATATCAGGGCAATTTTCCTTGAGAATTTCTTGAAGGATGATTTCTAGGTTCTTTTTTTCATCATGGCTTTCAAGTAATCCAATAATTTTTAAATTATCTCTCCTCGATCTATTTTCCAGGTCAGTGGTTTTCCAATGAGATATTTCACATTGCCTATTTTTAAAATTTGTTTGGATCTGTTTTATAGTATCTTGATTTCTCATAAAGTCATTTGTCTCCATTTGCTCCAATTTTGAACAAATTATTATATTCATTGAGTTTTTGAAATTCTTTTTCCATCTAGCAAATTTAGTTTTTAAAGGCATTCTTCTCCTTATTGGCTATTTGGGCCTCTTTTGACACCTGAGTTAGTCTTTGTTTTAAGTTGTTATTTTCTTCAGTCAGTTGTTGACTTTCTTTTCATGATTTTCTTGCATCATTCTCATTTCTCTTCCCAGTTTTTCATCCACTTCTCTTACTTGATTTTCAAAAATCTTCTTGAGCTCCTACATGACCTGTAACCCATTCATATTTTTCTTGGAAGTTTTTGATGCAGGAGTTCTGACTCCATTGTCTTCCTCCTATTCCTTGCTTTGATCTTTTTTGTCCCCAAAAAAGGATTCTATAGTCTGTTTGTGCTTCCTGTGTTTGCTCATACTGCCAGTAGATTACTTGACTTTTGAACTCTTTGCCAGGGTAGAACTCTGCTTTCAGAGATGAGAGCTTTGTCCCAAATCACTGGAGTTTTTGTAGATGTTGTCAGAGGTCTGAGGAGGGCTCCCTCTCTAGGGACACCACACTGGCAAACTGCCTTTTCTCACCCCAGGATCACCGCCCAAGACAATGTCCCAGATCCAAACAGGTCAAAGCAAGAGCAATTAGCCTCTGAATGGTTGCTTTGTCCCCTTCCAATCTGTAGACCAGGAGTTCCTGAGGCAGCTAAGCTGTGGTGGCTGCACAGCTACTGAGCCTCAGCTGCTGACCACACCCTTCCTTTCCAACATAGTTCCACACAGTCCTTTTGCTTTTTTTTTTTGCATTTATGGGTTGAAAAGTCTGGAAACTACCACAGCTGCTGGTGATTCACTCTCCTGAAGTCTGCTTTGGTTGCCATTGCCTCCCTGGGGCCAAAACCACATGGCTCACACAGGACTGGGCTCGCCTCCCAGCGTGCTGTGATAAACCTTTCCTGTCAGCCTGGCAGACTGCCTTTAGTGGGAGATTTGTTTCTCTCTGTCACTTTGTGGGTTCTGTAGCTCTAAAATTTGTTTAGAGTCATGTTTTATAGGTATTTGAGGTAGTTGTCAGGGGAGGTCACAGAATTTCCTGCTTCTACTCTGCCATCTTTGTTCTGCCCCCATTGCTTAAACTTTCATTTCATTTTGCTATGCATATTTTTTTCAGAATGAAATTGAATCATACTTGTTACTGTTGGGGCACCATCTGAGTGTTTGTTGGCACTTATTTTAAACACCTTATACTCATGGCATGTACCTTATGATAAGTACTTAGGCTTTATTCTATCTTGCCTAGACTTAAGTCTATTTTCCCCCATTCTACTTACTATTGATTCTGAACCATTTTGAAATATTAAAAATAACTGACTTATTTGCACTCCTCAACAATTCTGAAATAGAGTCTATACGTACCCTCTCACCCATGAGGAATCTGAGTCTCAGAGGTTGAGATACGGTCTGCTAAATAGCAATGGCAGGACTTCAACCCAGTTCTTCCAGCTCCAGGTCTAGCAATTTATATATTCTATCTTGGAAGATAAGCCTGGATTTCCATTCCATCTAAATCTTGACTAATAAGACAAATGAAAGCCATAACAATGCTGAGTTTTCAATTCACATAGAGAATGTTGGCAAAGATGACAAAAGATGACAATAGGCAATATTGGAGGATTGTGGAGAGATAGGTTCGTGAATGTATTTTTGGTGAAATTGGGAATTGCTCCAGCTATTCTGGAAAGCAATTTGGAATTTTTCAAATAATATGAACACAATCTTCTTACCTTTTTGACCTAGACTTTCTACTGCTAGAAATATACTCTGTTACAGGAGAAATAGCTGCTCTCTGAGTTCATGTAGTAGCTAACTCTTGCCAAAATATTTTTACCACATTGAAGAAGTTACAGAGGTAAAAACCTAGATTTTCGTTATTATGCTCAAGCGTAGGTTCAGGCTTCAAAGGAAACCTTAAGCATTATTAGGATTCACATAAGCCCTCTTGTAGTCAAATTTAGGTCAGAGAAACAAAGATTTGTTATGTATTACAATCTCGTATCTTTCTCTTAAGTCATAAAAGTTAAAAGAGAAGACAGATTTATACTCTCATGCTTCATTCAATGGCATAATCATTGAACAAACAGTTAAATAGAATCATAATTCCATACATCCCTTAAGTAAACAAATGTCATAAAACAAACTCTGTAGGTAACCTAAGTCAGGTTACAGATTAAAGAACATTTAGAGCATTCACAGACAGATTAAAAAAGAAAGATTTACATGTCACACACACATTTACATGTTACAAGGAGTCGAGGACAGTCAAGAGTCTTCTTCTGGCTTCTTGTCTAATGAATTTTTAAGACTTTAAGTAAACTTTTGCATCCCATGGAAGTGGTTGTAGTCGTCAATAGTCTTTCAACTAGGAGAAAGGGCCTTGACCTCCCATTAACATTATTATTCCATAATTCTAGTTTTGGTAGGGTGAGATTAATATAAAGACATACATATAGTTAATTAAAATTTACAGGAGGAATGACCCTGACTGCTGAATAATAAAAGAAAAACAGCAATTTCCATAAAAAAACCAAGGAAGTCACTGAAAAAAGAAATTCACCACATACATAAGAAAATTTAATGTAGTACTTTTTGTGGAGAAGATGTAGATGTCCAACACTTAGGGAATGACTAAAAAAATGCTGATGTATAAATGTTATATAATATTATCTTACTGGATGAAATGACTTTTGTGATCAATACAGAAAATCATGGAAAGACTCACATGTCCTGATGCAAAGCAGAGTCAAGAAAACAATACGCCCAGTGACTGTGAGAATATAAATGGAAAGAACAATACCACAAAGCTATTAAAAGTATGTTATTAAATTATAAAGAATAAACTTGAACTCCAAACACATCTACCACTGCTTCTTTTGCATTGATAGGGCATCAGATATATGGAATATTACATGAAAGATTTTATAAATATGTCTTTTTATTTTTTATAATTTTTAAAATTATGAGGTGGCTTCCTGGGAGAGGGAGGGATATAGGGAAGTGCTTAAAAGATATTAAAAAAAACCATAATAATATCTATTTTAAAAGAGATTCAGGATTCTAGGAGAAAAGAGGGTGATGTCTTATTCTAGTGAGATATGGACATGACTCATTTGCCTCACAGACCATTACAGACAATAGGTAACTGAAAGTACAGAAAACGAAGCAGCTTAACCACTAAGGGATCAAAAGAAGAACAAGACATGCCTATTTTAAATGTTAATTACATCTATACTATATGAGTGCAATGTGTGGAATTCACAGCTGTTGCCTGCAACTGTAGCTTTATATTGGAAGAAAGTACTATTACAGATGCTTAAAACCAAGGTAGTATATAATGGTAACACAGTGGTACTTAGTCCATTATCCATATTTTCTTTAGATCTTTCCTCTTCTTGAGATCATTGAATTCTGAGCTGGAAGAGACTATGGAAATATTTTAGTCTTACCTCCCCACCCCCAATTTTAACATGAATAAATTGAGGACTAGGGTGCTTAACTGAGTTCCCCCCAAAAAACAAGTAAATAGCTAAGGTAGAATTCAAACCCAACTCCTCTGAGATAAAGTCTACTGTTTTTGTAATCCCCACAAACCTCAAGCATTCCTAGAAATTTTGTTGCAATAGTTAAACTGTCAGTCCATTCTCGCAAATTAGAGAAAAAAGAAACATGACATGAACGTATAAACATTTTATTAGCACATAAAATATCTCTGTGACTCATTCTAAATCCAATTTCCCATTCTTTAAATGATGTATCTGTAGATTGACAGCTTGCTTCTAGATCCCATCACACTCTGTCATCTAACACCTGCATAAGGTATGGAAAACTGGGAAACACTGGGTTAAGGAAGTTCTTACCTTACATTTCTCACTCCTGTATTCTTTATCTCATTTCAGTCTGCTCCAAATTAGACCGAGACTGATTATCAGCAACGAATTTTGCTTTCAAGTTATTATTAACATAATTAAGCAGAGTAAGTGATTAAGTCTTTGGTTGACACAATTTACTCTCTGGTGTTTACTTTTTACTCATTTATGCAGCCTGAAGCCCATTAGGGGACATTTTAAACCAACATATATAATTATCTCCCTCAACCCAGAGAAAGTTGAAAGATGTTATGGTTAAATATGGTCCTATTCAACTGTCAAGTGGTGATGCTGTTCTCCCTTCATCATGTAGAAAACGCCAAGGACAGTTTTTAAATAGGAGGACTGGATAAAGCGATAAGGACAAATTTCTAACACTTCTTAAATCAGGTCTTTAAAGGTTAATTCTGGTATTTTATATGATCTGTGCTTGGGGATATTTTCTCTAACTATGCAGGGTACAATACCTTCATAGTGTGCTGACATTTTATCTCAAGGAAATTGGCAGAATATTGGGGGCATTGATATAAAAAAAAATAAATAACCATAATTTTCTCAACTAAAAAACCATGATATCACCGTTATGATTTTAGTGTTCTGATCTGAAAAATAGGGTTATTACTTGTACTATGTTTATGTTGCATACTTAATACAAAAAAATGTTTCCTGTAAATCTAAATATTGCACAACTATGAGCTATAATGATAATAATTAACATATATATTTTCACATGTTTAAATGGATCTGTAACTCGATCCATTTGAAAAGACTCACCAATGAATTAGGCCAAAACCAATCTGTTCTGCATTCTCTGTTCTTCTATTATGGAACTGGGGGTTTCATCAAAAGAATTAAAGTCCTTCCTTATTTTTCACAATTCAGGCTTTAACCTTATTTAATGCAAGTAATCGAGTATTAGCTTTCACAGGTCAAATTTTCTACAATTTTATGCACTTCTCTGGAAAGTGGACTTCTCTGACACCCAAGTCCTTATTTGGTTTTGCTTCCTTTGTTCTGAAATGAATTGACTTTCCCTTGAGGGAAGGCCTGTCAACTTATGTATTTGTATCCCAAGCATTTACCACAGTCCTTGGCACGTTTATTTAATAAGAATTTGCACATTAATTCATTTGTTTCTTCTTTTAACCCAACTATGACATTTTGAAGCAAATATTTAAATGGATTACTTCACATGTAGGTCAGAAGTCAGTTAGTCAGCAGATACTATGGGGACAGTTAAAGATTTCCTCAGCAATGAGAGTATTCTGCTCTATTTTCTCCAGAAGGAGGAAATGCAAAGTTGTTTCTTCCATGCATCTTTGATGGGTTCAATATAAATATAATCCCTATATAGTTGGAATTGTAGAAATCTGGGCTGATTTTTATTCTCTTGTTTGCAATTAAATAGAAAAGGCCAAGAGCATTTTCACTTTCATTCTAGGTGTTAAATCTCAAATGCCTTATGATGTGGCATTGTTTTTTTTGTTTGTTTGTTTAGAAATAGAGGAACAAAGTCCAGACCTAAGGTTTCTTTAAGACAGGGAATTCAGGTATTAAAAATTTCTTTCACCAATTCAGATTAGTAACTCATTTGTACCTGACCATCTCAGAGGTTTGCCAAAGGGACACATTAATCCACGCAGGATCACACAAGCAATTTTGTTGCCAATTTGGGACCTCTGTTTACTATACCCTTCTATCCACTATGTCATGCTACCTGCTTCTCCATCTAGTACTGAAATACCAATTACCCAAAGTCCGGAGTTTGACACGACTGCTGTAACCAAAAACATAAAAATTTTAAAAATTAGCTCTTTTCTTCTGTAATTGCCAGGTACAACACAGCAACTCATATATAATTGATGGCTTCTGCTAATAGAGTGTGCCAATTAAAGGTCTCCCTTAGTGAAAGTTAGAAAACCTGAGACTGACTTCCAAAAAGATTAGCTTTTTTCATACTATATTTTCCATACATGACTTTACATGTTTCTGGTGGAAAAAGCAATAAGGATTGAAAATGATTATGGAACTGCCTTAGAAAAAAGAAAGTAGAGAGAAATCATAAGAAAAAATACATGCAACTCTCATCAGAGCTCCATTATCTCTTACACAGGTGCCCACCTGTGTGCCACCCCCCCCTTCTGGTACTGGAATGATCCAAGGGGGCAGTAGTAGCTTCAGGTGCAACTAATTGGTGGGGCATTGAATAAAATTAAGGGGGTGGTGGAAGCATAAGAAGAGAATAAAAGAAAATTTTGACAAACCATTCATACCTGTTTCATTTGTTGTCTAACAGAGTTAAAGTCATAGTGACTGCATTACTTTTTAAATAAACA
The DNA here is from genome assembly GCA_028646515.1 of Pseudochirops corinnae. NCBI lineage: Eukaryota > Metazoa > Chordata > Mammalia > Diprotodontia > Pseudocheiridae > Pseudochirops > Pseudochirops corinnae. The sequence goes on from CM053585.1 coordinate 458,679,819, forward strand.
TGCAAAATGCAAGTTATAACAGATGATCAGTGGCTGAGTCCACCTACAGTTCTTAAAAAGCAAGTTTTCACAGGAAAGCATGTAGCATGTTGTTGGGAAGTCCAGCATGCATCAGCAGGAATATGTGCATGTGAGGACTTGTTTACAATATGATACCATATGGTTACAAGATGCAATGTTGCATCATCACAAATTTAATGCAGAAAAAAACCTAGAAATTTATAATAAATTATGAAATTTAAGATTTGCCATTTAAAAAATCTTTTTTTAAAGGACATGAAATTTTAAAAAAGTTAAAGGGTTAAAGAAATAGATTTCCAAGGGGACACAGAATGTTTTTGTTGTTGTTGTTGTTGTCGTTATTGTTGTTGAAAAGGGAGCAGAAGGCCAAATAAGTTTGGGAAACTCTCTTCTAAGTGATTATTGTTTTAAATGAATATTTGGACCTGATTTTCTCACAGATTTTTTTTTATCAAATTACATTATTTGCTAAGTTCACATGACTCTCCATACACAGCTATACTAAAATCATGAATTAACCCCCAATGATGAGATTTTCCTCAAAGTTTTTCCTCTGCTCATACAGAGATCATAAAGAATGATTGCAGGCTCAGATATATCACAATTTACCCCACTGCTGTGTTAATAAAAGGGTATCAAATGTTGATAAATCAAATTTTTGTAAAAAATAAAATCAAATTTTGGGAAAATGGAGCCTATTTTCTAACTGAAATTTACTCATTTAAGAAATCCTCGATAATTTCAATCCACCTTAACCTGATGCCTCCTAATACCATGGAGCTTAGGAGACTTGCCCCATCCCTCTTCATAAACAATAAACTGTGCTTAAAGAGAGTGGAATTATTAATGTGGGGAACATTAACAACCTGGTCCAAAAGGTACCACCCCTTGCTGGATCACCAAGTTCTTTGTATCTCATTTTATAAGCTGAAGATAAGCATTTCCACAGCCCAGGCATGTGCATTCTTCTCTTCCAGGAGCCACATAAATTCTTGTTCACCAAGGGCTTATTATTCAACTCAACAAATATTTATTAATCCTCTACTATGCACGAGGTACTGTCATCTGAATGTACCTCAGCATTTCAAATTAAAGCCAAAAACTTTTCTCAGTGAATAAAAATGATCTCATTAAAAAAAAAAAAAGCCTATTGCTTTCACCAAAGAATCCATTTTGGTGGAATCCACCAAAAGTCCACTTCTTCCATGAAAGCCCCCTTTTAAGAACTAGCAAAGAATAAGCTTATATACCCTTTTGGCAGTCACACAAATTCATGGCTCCCCCATCTCCTCAAAATCTTCCTGACTCTCATCTGTGGCATTTTCGTGTTATTACTTTTGGTACATTGCATTTATGGATCATCTTTTTTTTTTTTTTGGCCAGGGACATTTAAAAGATCCAACCTGTCTAATCTGCAAGTTAGGTATGCCCCGCTACAGGAAAACATCCCTGCAGAAAATATGAGGAACCATTTATTAGAAGTAAACATAGCACAGTCACTTCTTCATAGGCTTCTGATTGCCTAATAAAAAAGCAGCACATTCAACCCAAGCTTAAACCTGGCCTCTTGGTTCAGAGAAAGAGAGAGAGCAAACTTGGGAATCATGAGCAATTATGATGGAAGTGTTAGCTCCCTATTTGTCAACTTCTTCCCAGGCACTTTCTTTTAAATATATTAAAAACAAAACATAAAATAGTGAAAAGCTATGATTCAGAATAACTATACCTGGCCACAATTCATTATAAATCATGCGTTGGGTCATTTATGATTTTCAAGTGCTTAGTTCTTTCAGTAAATCCAGGTTTTTCCCAGAAATGAAATCTTATTATTATTCTTCCTTTGCTAATTTCCATTGCTATACTTAAGCTCAAACAATCTTCCCAGGTTTCTCTAAAACCATTATCTTGATCATTTCACATGGGACAGTATCATTGCACTACATTAATACACCACTACATGTTTAGAATTTGCAAAATGTGTGCTATTATGATTCACAGGTACCATGTCCCAAAAGTCTTGGTGTCATTTAAAGTTTTAGAAGACAAGTTTTAAAGACTTTTAGGTGGTCTGCCTACACTACGAGTTTTGGGATAAGCTATATAGTATCATCAAGAGATTTATATAAAAATTTCATTTAGAATTACTAGTCAAATTGTAAATCACTCAAAGGGTAGTTAATATTGAGTACAACATAGGGCATGATATGCTCTAAATAAAACTATATCCACAATGTGACATAAAACATCCTGTCACTCAGATATAAAATCAGAAAGGATGGTGAACCAGTTACCTAGTAAGACAGGCAGCAGACTTGATATACTTGTATTGACATGCCATGAGATATAGATGAAAGTTCTTAGCATGTTCAATTGTCAGAGAAATGATTTATGAGAGGATATGAAAAAGATGTATACAAGATGAGAAGGTAAGGATGCATTGCTCACTGCAATATTGGAGAGAATGTGTGTATCAATCAGATTACATGTCACAGGTCCATTGGTAGTAGGCAGCCAGGTGATATAGTAGTGTAATGGCAATGGGATTTGAAGAACTTCCATGCCGCTTGTATTGGCAAGCAAATAGCTACTTAGGACCTTGTTTCAAGTTCATGATTGTGTCAAGTATTAAGATCCAGAACTTGTGAATACCACAGAGGGATGAACTTACTGATGCAACAGGAAGGGGGAAGAACAGGGAGGAGCTAATACCATATATAAAGAAAAGCCTAAGCTAGAGAGCCAGAACTTCTAAGAGCTGTTGAGAACTTCTTCTGAGAACTTCTGAGAGCCAGCCAGAACAACAAGGAATGAGAACTGCTGGGAACCAGAACTGCTGAGAGTGAGCAATGAGAAGGCTAAGAAGCTACCATGAGTGAGGAGAGGAGGATCCTTGCTTGAGGGAGCCTGTTTTGTTTTGAAGGCTTGGGAATGTGGGTGTTTCCTGTATTGGTTATGTGTACGAACTTCATGGTTACTGTACTAAATTTGACTTTCTGGTTTTGGGACTCAGTTTTCTGTTTTTGAATGAATATTTTGGTTCTTTCCTCCACGTGGAGAGCCTGTTATACTTTGTGATTCACAATTACGCTAGCATATTCATAGACACCATGTGCATTGTGAATATTGCATTGATATTACAAGTAGATAGAGCCCTGGTTCTACAGATAGGAAGACCCGGGTTCAAATCAAACTTTACTGATTTTATGGCCATGGCAAAGTCACTTAAACACCATCTTCTTCCACTTCTTTATTTGGAAAATAATGGCACTTAACTCTCTGGGTTGCCATGAGGATCAATTTAAAATATTTGCAAAGAGCTTATCAAAGTGTCTGGCACACAGTAGGTACCATATAAATCAGTGATTCTCAACCTGTGGGTTCTGACTCCTTTGGGGGGTCAAATGGGATTGCCTAAGACCAATGGAAAACACATATTTCCAACGGTCTTAGGAACCTAGACACAGCTCCTCTATCCATAGCCAGGCAGGTCAGCCCACATGTAGATATGCCCACATATGAGTATTAAAGGGTCACAGCATTAGGAAGGTTGAGAACCACTGATATAAGTGCTAATCATTATTATAATTTAGGATGTTGTCTCTTTATAAGGCTCTCTAAATGGGGGGGGGGGAAGCCCTCCAAACAATTTTTTTCTTTCAAAAATTAATTAATTTATTTTCTTGTTTACATCATTAATTTCCATGAGATTTTGAGTTACAAATTTTTTCCCGATCTTTCCCCTACCCAACACCTCAAAAAAGCCATGCCTCTCCTTGCCATCCCACAACTCACCCCCTTGTTCTATTCTCTACCCTGTCCCTGTCCCTTTACAGAAATGTGTACTTCCAGCAACACTCCCCTCCACCCTGCCTTCCTCCCCATCATCCAACCTCTCATCCCCATCCCCCCTACTCTCCTGTGTGGCAAGATACCCAGTTTAAAGTTTATGTCATTCCTTCCCTAAGGCAAATTCAATGAGAGAAAGGCTGACCCTTATCCTTTTGCCTCCCTGTTCTTCCCCTCCACTGCAACAATTATCCCTTGATTCTTCTATATGAGATGATTAACCGCATTCTCTCTCTTCCTGTCTCCTCTCAACCTAATCCTCTCCCACCTCAGAATTTCACCTTTTAGAGTATCATCCCTTCCTACTCAATTGATCCTGTGTCCTCTATGAACTCATATATACACTCAGATATGTGTTTGTATGCATATATAAACCCTCCTATACAGACATAAGTGTATGTATACATATATGTATGTATATATACGTATGTATATACATATATATGTGTGT
>CM053585.1:458684636-458713493 GCA_028646515.1 Pseudochirops corinnae
AATCCCCTTCTTCTACATCAACAGGGGAGTTCATGCCTTCTCAACAATGGGACAGAGTTTGCACCTTCCACACTTAGCACTTAGTACTGTCCATCCACTTAGTACTAAGTGCTAAGTATCCTGCTAAACTAATTACTATTACATATGGTTGTAGGCAATTTGAGATATTGGTCTGGTCTTCAGGGGATTTGCACAGATGTAACAGTCAATCCATTGAAGTGAATGGAGGAATGTAGAGAGGGAAAAGAGCTCCAAAGAGAGAAAGCTGGGGTGCATAAACATTAAAATGTCAAAGGAAAAAGTTCAGCAAGGAGACTGAGGAGGAACACTTAGGTTGGAGAACTATGTCTCAGGAATCAAGAGAGGAAAGTTTCTTCAGAAAGAAGAGGAGACAAATGGTATTAAAATATGTAAAGAATTCCAGGAGAATGAAGATTTACAAGAGGCACTGGATTTGGCAATGAAGTGAATCAAGTCAACAAGCATTTATAAAGCACCTATTGTATACTAGGCTATGTGGTAATGCTGGAGATATAAAGAAAGGTTAAAAAATCCCGACTGTCAAGGAGCTTACAATCTAATGGGGAAAAGGACATTCAAATAACTATAAACAAAGCAGATATAGACAGGATAAATTGGAGATAATCACAGATGATATTTTGAGAGAGAAGGCTCAGTAGAAAGGTAGATGCAAAAGTTGGATTACAAAGAATTAAGGGGTGTGTATTTGTGGGAGTGCGTGTGTGTGTGTGTGTGTGTCTTTTTTGGGAAACTAGAGACTTTACATGTCAACAATTCTTTTGAAAAGTTTGTTATTGTGGTAATAGAGTCTGATGAGATAAAAAAAAGGAACAAGACTTTGTTTTGTATGTTTGGAGGTAGATGAATAGTAGCTAGATATAAGAGAATGAATATGCAAAATGTATAGGAAGAGAGAGGTGAAGATGAATAAAATCAAAGACAAAGTTAGGACCTTGGCAAGATTAGTGAGATTTCACCTTTTATATTCTCCTTAACACTTTAAAAATTAATAAAATATTGAATACAGAAACATGATTATTTTGCAGTTATACTGTTATTTTTCTTCAAGTAAATAATTCTGAGTTTCCACTATATTTTAATGTATTTTTTTTCAAATGCAATCAGATGGGGGAAAAAAACTGCCTTGAGATATGATATGATAGTTAAATCACATGATGGTTATCTCCCAATAAAGATTCTGTCAGAACTAAAATATGGTATTGTATGAAGACCTGCCATTTTCTGATTTCATGTAGTTAGATAATTATGAGAACAGTCTATTTATCATGAGAATGTGTATCTAACAAGAAATAAACCCTTTTATGCAAAGTGTCATTGAATTAAAGTAAAATAGTTGTGGGTAGATATAAAAATTCATAGGATTTCCATTCATTAATTTGTCAGCAAGAAAATAAAATACTTCTGTCTAGTAGAGGTTTTATCTTCTCAATAGCAAAACATAATTATTTAAAGATTTACAAACTTTTTAATTTAATCCACCTTCAAAAAAAGATGAAAATAAAGATGGTTGAATAGAAATCATAATCTTTTTCCATAAAAGATGTAACTCAGGTGTGTAGGAGTAAAAGGGATAAGGGAATGGAGAAGAGAGATAATATATGTGGTACACAGCACATTGGATTTAGAGCTTCTAGTCCTAACTACAAAACACTCACAGAGTGAACTTGGGCAATTCATAACTTCCCTGGACCTTACTTAGTTCTAAAATATCTGTCCCAATTCATTCATAGTACGCTGCATATTATGCTCACAGCTAACTTCTCTTTTTGGAGAAAGGAAATTGAAAGTAATTATAAGTGGTAGAATTTAGATAGGCAGCTTTAGAAAATTTTTCATCATTATTTTCATTATCATTTACTCCCTCTCTTTTCATGCATGCTTTGTTAAGTCTTAGCAGTCATACTCTCAATTATAAGATAGAAGAGACAAAATTAAATACCATAGATAGTATAATGTCCTTGATTTTATCCTTCCTGTTTCAAACAATCTCTCTCCTATATTCACGCCTACTCCCCACCATTACCACTATACTTCATTCACCATTAGACATGGGTGTGACTTGAGCTATGTAATTATGTTATTTTGGACAAGAATAGAGACTAACTATATGCTTTTCTTTGAATAGGGAAGTTAAGGTAAGGAAAATCGCCCTACAATGCAGATCCTCTTCAATTTGTCTTCTTAGAATTACCTAATAGATTAAATTCCTTTTTTAGAGTCACACAGCCAGTTTGGGCAAGAAACTGGACAATAACAGACCATCATGACTTTGAGGCTGGTTCCCTGTGCATCATACCATCTTACCTTCTATTATCTGGATCCCTTAAATGTTCTAACAACAGTGTTCATGTGGTCATCTGGCATTTGCTTCAGTTCATTTCCAGAGTCCTAGGGCTTCAGGGAAAACATGAGGATAGCATCTTTCAGAAACTGATTATGTTTTCTTATTCCTCTAGGTCTTCTAACCTTCCACTCCAGGGCTGTTGTGAGAATAAAATGGGGTAAGAGATATAAAAGTGCTATTATCAATGAGAGGTATCAAGAGAAACAAGAACAAGATTAACTGCTTTATATGTAATTGATTCACCTGTACACATAACTGATTTGACCAACATCCTGAGTGAACGTAGTATTTAATAAAGTAATGTTAAATAGTATAATAGAGCATTGTAAAGGAAACTTTCCTCATAGCACTTTAATTTATTCAAGACCTTGTGCCTATAAGTATTTCCTCTAATAGATAGCAAACATGATACATCATCCTGCATGAAATTTCTTTTTAATATCTCATAGTATTTCCTAGAAGTTCAACTTTTAATATTAAATAAGTAATAGGGAATGAAAAATAATGTTATTTTTGGCCTTCTTTGCTTCCTACACATGCCTAGCTTACCTTATGTTTCAATCATGTATTTTCTCAATCATAAATTACACAAGTCATCATTAGTATGATAACAGTCTGCTTACGCCCATCACTGTCCTTTGAATCATTCATAATTTTGATTCTTTGGAGATCTTTGTTCTAGTTTTCAATCTCATAATATCACTGGAATAATCTTTTTATAGTGGCTTTTTGTTTGGGGGGAATTTGGAATGATGGAAAGAATTGAATAATTTCTAGAAATCTTGTTTTCTCCTACTCAATTATGCCCATTTGCAATGTCAGTACAAAATATATGTATTTGTACACTAATAGTGACATTTTTATTTTTTAACTGTGGGTTTTAGTTTGGGCAATTTGCACTTCTCCATCTTTTGTTTGTTTTTGTTTTCTTCATGGATTTCTGGATTGGTGTATCTTGAGTAGCCATGAATCTTATTCAACAGATTGAAAATGGCTGTTTGGTGTCTGGAGTTTTGCATGTAATTGGATAGGAGAGAGAGTTTATCAATGAAGTCCCAGCCCTTGTAGCATATTCTGATGCCAATCCAATATGTAGTGCTTCAGTTTGGGTCATGATGACTAACGGTTAGTGCTCTGTAATTATAAGAACCTTTCTAATTGGCTTTAGAGCTAGAAGGACTTATTACTCAAAAAAAGCTGAGCTGGAATTGAGTGTGCACAAAAGCTTCAAGGATGAAATCTTACATTCTTTTCCCTGATTGTTTTCAATTGAAGAGGATTGCTATAAGCTGCTAAATGGTATCATTATTTCAACTGTGTTTATTCTTTCCTAATATTAGGTCAATTAGTATCCTTATAAGGGACGAATATAGATTGACTAGTGAATTTGAGAGAGCCATAGAGAGGTCCCACATGCAAATGGAGTAAATAGTAGAGCTTGCTGTAGTGGTAATGACTAAAGACAGAGAAAGGGAAGGAAACTCATGAGGACCCCAAAAGGGGGTGAAAAGGACTTACAATCTGTGAGTTGGAAGATACTCTTTTGCCACACATGTTCTTTATATATGATTTTCACTATCACCATATTAAGTATCTCTCTAGAGATATGATGTATGCAAGAGAAGCCTGAACCCACAGTTTGGGGTTTAAAATTACTTTCTATCATCCTATATATTCTCAGTAAATACTGCTTTGTAAAGGCTAACCATTATCACTTAGATTATTACTGTTAGGAGGAGTGAGGTCAGATGAAAGCTCAAAGTAAAAAGTATTAAAAGCTGGAGAAGGAATATTGTACCCACTGAAACTTAAATTTCCCTGGACAAGTGGCCAGAAAGGGGTGGTACCCAGGCAATCAGTTCAATATCATCCACAAACAGGGACATGGAAAGATCCTCACAGTCGGTAGAGAATCTCTATTTAATAACAAATATTTATTAAGAGATTATTTTGTGTTAGACACTGTTTTATAGATGGGAGATATGGAGAAAAGGGATTCTGTGTTAGAAGATTCTTCAGAACAGTAGAGATCACCATTGGCAATCATATATAACCATATTTTTTATTATACTTAATATAGAAAATAGAAAAATCAACAAATCAATCACATTTTAAAAAAATTATGAGTTACAATGTACCAGGCACCAAGCTTTGTGTTTAGCATACAAAAAAAAAAGTTGCAAAAGTTTATTTTGGCCAAAGCTGTCACAGAGTATAAGAGCTGGAAGATCCTGGACCCTCCTGAGTATGATTTTTAACTGAATTATTTTTATAATATTTCTCCATAGAAGTTCTCTATTTATCAAAAACACACAATGAAGGCCAGAAAATCTCATAGGCCACCTAATCCAGCTTGTATTTGAAGAAGAATCCTTTCTATAATATGTCCGACAAAGGGTTGTAAACCTTTGCTTGAAGATACCCAGTGATAGAGAAGTACACTAATGTTCAAGGCCACTTAATACATTTTTGTATTACTTTAATTCTTGGGCATTTTTTACATCACACCCAAGTCTACCTCCTTCTAGCTTTACCTTATTACTTCTGTTTCTGAGATCATAGAGAAAAAGTCTAACTCTTCAGCCACATGACCACTTTACACATACTTAAAGAAAGCTATCATGCCAACTCACCTACAATTCCTCTCTTCTCTAGGCTATACCTACAATCTCAAAATCCTTTACTCTCCTAATCGCTCTACAATGGACATTCTCATTTGCTGGTCTCTCATACAATATGTAACCCAGATATGAATACAATAACCCATATGTGTTCTGACTAGGATACAGTACAGTGAGATTTTCACCCTATGCATCTCATAAAGTAGGTCAAAGTTAAAGTAGTTTCTTCACTGTTGACTTGCACTGAGAGAATCCTCGTAACCTATCCCATTCCTTTTATATATTGTATACATTTTAAGAATCATTGAAAGCCTAAAGCTATTCTTAAGTGCATACTCTGTCCCTGTCACTGTTATACTCTAGGAATAAAAAGACAAATGTAAAAGAGACCCTACCTTTATTATAATTCTGTTTTATTCTTATATTACAAAGTAGACAGCTTATATCTATTTACAAAATATATTTTAAAAATAAATGGTAAACACAAAATTGTTTTGGGATGAACAGTACTGACCATAGCAAGTGGGCAGGGAGAGGGATATGTAGAATGTGAAGCAAACTGAGCCTTTAGGGAAACCAGAGATAAGAAGAGGATGAAGTGAATTTGGAGAGCACTCAAGGCATTGTGTATAGCCAGTGAAAAATCAGAGAGCTAGTACATAGAGAATCATATCTCAGAAACAATGACTAATAAATTTCTTTTTCTCTTCTGGACTTATGATTTCAGGAGGTTCATAAGAAACTCCCACTGAAGAAATTTATTGATCCCTCAAATTAGGTAGTCCTAGAATTCCTTTTTCCTTTTGTCTGAAGGAGTGAATCTAATCTAATATTTAAGTCTCACAGGTGGTATGTGAGATCCTGAGATGGAGCAGTAGGTAGAAAAGATGCAGGCAGAATTAATTTATATTGCAGAAAGTGTCTAGACTGACTATCCCCTTACATTAAGCATTTCACTGCTTTAGGGAAGAGTTCATTTTAGGATATTTCCCCACAGGCTCTGTTTTTATTTTTTTCTGCATTGCTTGAGGAACAGAAAAGTATTATGTTATTGTGAAATATATTTTAAAGATATGCCTTATGAGTAGTTTTGAACACAATATTTCCATACTGCCTTTGTATGTGAGGTTGAAAAATATAAAAGGCAGCTTGATTTAGCAGAGAGAGCAAGAAGATGTAGCTTCATATTTCCAGTTATACATGTGCAATCGTAGTAAATTACCTTAATTTATGTAGACCTCAGTTTCCTCATAGATATTATAGATTGTATATGTTTGTGTGTATATATATATGTACATATATATGTTTGTATGTATGTATATATATGTATGTATGTATACACACACATATGGAAAAGCCTGGTCTTATGTATAACTCAGGTCTGTAATTAAGAATGTTCTTTCTTTGTAAATTATAAAGTACTTCAAAAGTAAGGATGGGAACTGGTAATATGAAATGATTTGGACCAAAAAGGAGGAACTTGTTGCCAAGATATAACTAAAAGCAACCTTGGGGAAAGGTAACATCTTTCTAAAATTTGTGATGGAAAAGTAAGGGATTGTTCTAATCAGTTTGTTATGTATGTAAAGTCTGGGAGAGCAGACCTCTGAGAAAGCATTGATAGACTAAAATTTAGTAGGAAATGTCAGCCCAAGTGTATAAATATTGCATCAAAAGTGTAATTATTAGAACACAAATACTCATTCCAACAAGGAACAAATGGGGAAGGTTTCTCAGACACCGTTGTGGTTGCCTAGAGAATACCTTATATCCTAAAATGACAGGTGCACAAGACAGCTGCATGGCAGGAAATTGAGAATGGATATAAAAGAATGGAATAGTCCTGTTAGTAAAGAATGCTAAGGACAATGCAAATGACCTCTTCTTTAAAAAGTTTTGCTATGGACAAGAGAAAGATCAAAGAAGGAATAGAGAAGCTGGTTATAGTGAATAGGACATGTATAATAGGTAATGGAGAGATAGCAGAATAACTCCTTTTTTACTGTGCTTCTAGTTTTCTCTTACTTAAAAAACACTTTAATGGGGAAGGATTGGAAAAATAAAAGTTTAATAAATGAGGTGGTCTACCTTTAATAAAATCTAATGAACAATATAAAATGAACTTTGGGGCTATGGAAATAAATTTTGGATATGATTTTATTAAATTACTACTACTGATCTAGAAAAAAAAAATACATGAAAAGAGGTACCAGAGGAAAATGATGTTTTGAGTATGTCTAAATTGGAGAGAGAAAGAGAGAGAGAGAGAAAGGGGGAGAGAGAGAGAGGATTTTTGAAAGTACAGGCTGATTAGTTTAATTTAGATTTCTAGAAAGGAATTCCTTCATTATTATGTCAAATTATTCCATATACCACCCAAATTGGACATTCATTGAGTCTTGAAAACATCTTATGCTTTCTTTCCTCTATGGTATTACTGATCTTCTTCACTGATACTTTTTTTTTCTATGTCATTTATACTCTTCTCTGTGGAATATAGTGTGGTCAGTGTACTTTATTTTATTGCCAATGAAAAAACACTGAAAGTTTTGGAGGGGCAACATAATAGGAGCATTTAGTTTAGCACTCTGTACTAGGCTACTCATCAATCTCTTCTGTGTAAGACATTCCAATTGATGAAAAACTGAACAAAAGCTCTGAGTGAATGTTAACTTGTTTACTATACCTATAAAGCAAGCTTTAAAGTTTAGAGACTGGCTTGGGAGAGTTAAAGGTTAAGTCATATATTTAGGCCATGGACAGACTTAATGGTTCCCATTCTCTGTCTCTGTCTCTCTGTCTCTGTCTCTCTGTTTCTCCCTCCATCCCTCCCTCCTTTCTGCTTTCCCTCTCTCCCTCTCTGTCTCATTGCTACCTCTGTATCAGAGGAATAGTGTGACAGTAGATAAGGGATAGCTCAGAGTTAGGAAGATAGTTTGAACAATGCCCTGCTACATGTGTTAGAGTTCCAGTGAGGAAGTCACATAACTTCTCAGTAGTCCAAGAAACTTCCTAAGAACACAAATCAGAGATTATATGTTAATCTTCATTGTTAAAAGAAGTATCCAAACGAAGATTTTCCCACCCTGATGGAATAATAGAGCTGAACCAAAAACATAACAGAACTTACTCCAATGTACTTAAAACCCCTTGTCCAAACTCCAAAATACTTAATGCTGTATAATGACTGACCATCTATGTAGAGGTATGAGCTAGTTAATTTCACAATTATACAGGAAAAGGTCATGGAAAGATAGATTTTTCAATTTAGTATTTTATTATCCCCCAATTGCATGTAAAAACAATGTTTAACATTCATTTTAAAAATTGAGTTCCAAATTCTCTCCCTCTCTCTCCACCCCACTCATTGAGAAGGCAAGCAATTTCATATAGGTCATACATATGTAGGCATGAGAAACATGTCAAGTTATAAGAAAAAAACAGACCAAAATAAAAACCCAAGAAAATAAAATAAAAAAGAAAGAATTCTCCCAATCTCTATTCAGAATCCATCAGTTATTTCTCTGGGAATGGATAGCATTTTTCATAATAATTCCTTCAGAGTTGTCTTATATCATTATATTGCAGAAAATAGCTAAGTCATTCACAGTTGATCATCTCACAATACTGTTGGTACTGTGTACAAGATTCTCCTGGTTCTATCCATTTTGCTTTGTATCAGGTCATGTAAGACTTTCCAGGTTTTTCTGAGAGCATCTAGCTCATCATTTCTTGTATCCCAATAGTATACCATCACAATCATATACTACTAATTGTTCAGCCATTTCCCACTTGATGGGCATACCGTCAATTTTCAACTCTTTGCCACAAGAAAAGAGCTCCTTTAAATATTTGGGCATAGTTCCAAATTGTTCTGCATAATTTTTCAATCAGTTCACAACTCCACCAATAGTACATTAGTGTCTCAATTTTCCCACATTCCCTACAACATTTGTCATTTGTCTTTCTTTCTTTTAGCCAATCTAATAGGTGAGATGTAATACCTTAGAATTGTTTAAATTTCTCCAATTAGTAATGATATGAAACATTTTTTCACATGACTATATATAGCTTTGACTACTTTATCTGAAAACTATGTGTTCATATTCTTTGATCATTTGTCAATGGGGGAATTTTTATAAATTAGGCCTTTGTCAGATAAACTTACTTCAAAAATGTTTTTCTAAGTTATTATTGCTAACTATATTTCTATCCATTCTATTTCTCCCCTGTTTATTCTGTTCTGTGTCTGATTTCACCCTGTCCCTAGACAAAAATATTTTGCTTCAATTCACCCTCCTTTCTATGAGTACCCTCCTTCTTTTCTTCCCTCCCCTCCTACTTTCCTTTGAGAGTAAGGTGGGTTCCTATATCTAATTGAGTGTGCATGTTATTCTCAATTTGAGCCAATTTCAATGAGAACAAGGTTTAAGCATCGCCCATTCAGCCACCATCTACCTTTCCACTGTAAAAGTTATTTCTTGCCTTTTTTATGAAATAATTTACTCCATTATACCTCTCCAATTCCATTTCTCTCAGAGTAGTGCTCTTTCTTATCCCTTAATTGTATTTTTTTTGATATCATTTCATCATATTCAAATCATACCTATATCCTCTGTCTATATATATATTCCTTCTAAATGCCCTAATATCGAGAAAGTTCTTATGAGTTACAAGTACCATCTTCCCATGTAGGAATGTAAACAATTTAACCTTATTAACTTCCTTATAATTTTCCTTTCTTGTTTACCATTTTATGCTTCTCCTAAGTCTTGCATATGAAAGTCAAATTTTCTGTTCAGCTCTGGTCTTTCTGTGTTGATCAAATAGCTTAAACAAGATAATTAACTTGAAACAAGACACTAAGTACCTGCTTACGTACCAATACAAAAAAGGGGTCTTCAAATTCATAATGTAATTACCATTTTCTGAGAATGTTTTGCTTTGATTTGTTATGGAATAAATAGAGTGTTGACTATGCTGTGTAATCAGAACCTTAAAAGCTGTTCACAGTAGCATTCTTTTGGGAAGCAGCTCATGCAAGTCATTACATTATGGCGTAGTTGGTATAGTATAGTCCCTCTATTTGTTCCAGAATCCATGGACATTTAAACAGAAATTATAAGGCCAAGGATCCTGGAGGGGTGGGATGTAATGGTAATTACATTATGAATTATGAGCCCAGGAGCCCAGGAACCCAGGAACCCAGGTGCCAGAGGAGGCCAGAAACCCAGGAGAAATCTCAGCTGGCTCCTGGAATAAAAAAATATCACTCCTCCCAGGTTTTGAAAATCAAAATCCTTTTCTCCAGCCTAAGGGGCACTTTCTTCTTCAGCGTTCCAGGCAGTAGCAACTTTAGTCTTCCTGGCAGCAGCAACTTCAGCCTCCTCCAGATTGTAGTCTCAAAAAATTCTGACTGTATCTCTCTGGGCCTTTTCTTACACACACACAACATTGGCTTCCTGTTTCAGTCAACTCCTTCCTGTTATGTCAGGAACAGAAGATAAGAGTTCACACCTTATGTTTCTTTAGGAGGTTTGATAAGTTACTAAGGGCTAAGTACCTGCTTACTTGCCAGAACAAAATGGAGTCTTCAAATTTAAATTAATTACCAATACAGATGGACAGCTCTGAACTCAATGGGTAGTATTTATTATATAGCCTTTCTTGGAGTGGAAATTTATTGTTCTTTATTTTGAATCCTCTCATGTTCTGCTATGCACATGGCAATCTTTTTTTTCTTATTATTATTTTGTATTTATGTTTTAATGTTTAAGCTAATAATGTTTTTTTCTTGTCTTGTTGCATATTTAATTTTAAAATAAATTAATAAAAAATAATGAAAATAAGGCAAAGGAAGGTAGCCTAGTCACACAAGATCTAAAATTATATTTTAAAGCAGCAATCATCAAAAATACCTGCTGCTGGCTAAGAAATAGAGTGGTGGATCAGTGGAATAGATTAATACATAAGATAGAATACTTAATGATCATAGTAATCTTCTATTTGATAAACCTAAAGACCCCAGCTACTAGGATAAGAAGTCACTATTTGAAAAAAAATTGCTATGAAAATTGAAAACAATATAGCAGAAAGTAGATATAAACAAATATCTTACACCATCTACCAAATAAGGTCAAAATAGGTTTATGATTTAGACATAAAGAGTGATACCATAAACAGATTAGGAGAGGAAGGAATAGTTTACCTGTCAGGTCTATGTATGGAGAAGGGAAGAATTTATGACTAAATAAAAGATAGAGAGAATACAAAAAATGGATATATTTGATTATATTGAAAAATATTGTGCAAACAAAATCAATGCAATTAAGATTAGAAGGAAAGCAGAAAGTTGGGAGACAATTTTTACAGTCAGAATATCTGATAAAAGTCTCATTTCTCAAATATATAGAATGAGTCAAATTTAAAAGAATGCAATTCATTTCCTCAATGATAAATGAACAAAGGATAGGAAAAGGAAATGTTCAGATAAGGAATCAAAGCTATCTATAGTCATATGAAAATAATGCTCTCAATAACTACTTATTAGAGAAATGAAAATTAAAATGATTCTGAGATACCAACTCTCACCTATAAATTGGCTAACATGACAAAAAAAGGAAAATGATAAATATTGGGAAAATGTGGCAAGTGGGGCACTGTTGTTAACTGATCCAACCAACTTAGAAAGAAATTTGGAACTATGTTCAAAGAGTAATCAGATTGTGCATACCCTTTGATCCAGCAATACGATTACTAGGTCTCTATCACAAAGAGCTCATTAAAAAAGGCAAAAGGACCTATATATACAAAAAATATTTATAGCAGCTCTTTTGTTGGTGGCAAAGAATTGGAAAGTGAAGGGATTCCCAAGAATTGAAGAATGATTGAAGCCATTGTGGTATAAGAATGAAATGGAATATCATTGTTCTGTAAGAAATGATGAACAAGTAGATTTCAGAAAAAAACCTGGAAAGACTTACATGAACTGATGCAAAGTGAAGTAAACAGAACCAGGAGAATATTGTACACAAAAACAGTAGCACTGTGCAATGATCAACTATGATTGCCCTAGCTCTTCTCAGCAATACAATAATCTAAGACAATTCCGAAAGACGCATGATGCAAAATACCACTTACATTCAGGAAAGAACTTATGAAATATGAATGCAAATCAAATAATACTATTTTCACTTTATTTTTCTCATAGTTTTTTTTTCCTTTTGTTATATTTCTTTATTCACAACAAGATTGACGTGGAATTACGTTTTACATGATTACACATATATAATCTATATCAAATTGCTTACAGTCTTAGGGAGAAAAGAGGGGAGAGATAAAATCTGGAACTCAAAATTTTATTTAAAGAAAGCTAAAAATTGTTTCTACATATAATTACAAAAAAATAAAACCCTATTTAAAAGAGAAAAAAAAGAATGAACATGAAAAATGTTTCAGAAAATGTAGCCCAAGACCATGAAAGCAGGCCATCATTACTACTAGGATCGTGATAAACATGTACAGTAATCCATTGAATGAACTAAACCCTTCTTATTCCCTCTCCCTGCTTCTTCATCCCCTTATGCATTGTAATGTTCCAAGATTGCACAACATAGATCTGGCAAAGAAGTCAATAGTTAATATTTTGTCTTTCTACCAGCTACAAATCTGGAAAGTCCAAAGCAGGATCAAAGAGGAGGAAAGACTCTCAGAAACATTATTTTCCTTTAGTGGGGAGCTGAAATTTCCCCTATTTCTAAGAAAGAGCCAGAAGCTTTCACCTTTGGGCAAGTGCTTTCTTTTTTTTTTTTTTAATTAAATTGATTTCTTTATTTACTTTTAATTTACAAGATTCAGTTCCACAATCCCTTGAGTTTCAAATTTTCTCTCCTCTCTTTCCCCCTCCCTCCACCCACGGAAGCATGCAATCAAGTATAGGATCTGCAAACACTTTCACATTGGACATGAGTCTGGTTGTACAGAAGGGTTGTAATCAAAGGAGTCAATAATGGGAAAAAAGAAACAAAACCAAACATGGAAAAGAATGGTAACATGTAGATTGCTTCAGTCTCCTTTTAAACTCTCTTCTTTCTAGATCTTTCTCTTAATGTAAACATCTCCTTTCATCTTGAGACTTGTAGAGTTGTCTTACAACTGTGCATTGCTGAGAATAGTCTAGTTTATCAAAGTTGGTCATCACACATATGATGTGTCTGTGACTGTGTACAAATTTTTCCTCATTCTGCTCTTCTCACTTAGCACCATTTTGTATAAGCCTCTCCAGGTAAATATGAAGTCCATCTCCTCCCCATTTCTTATAGCACAATAGTATTCCATTACACTCATATACCACAACTTGTTTAGCCATTCCCCAATTGATGGGCATCTCCTCATTTTCCAGTTTTTTGCCACCACAATGAGAGCTGCAATAAATATTTTTGTACATATGGGTCTTCCTCCCACTTCTATGATCTCTTTGGGATACAAACCCAGAACTGGTATTACTGGGTCAAAGGGTATGCAATTATTTATAGTCCTTTGGGCACAGATCCAGGTTGCTCTCCAGAATAGTTGTATCAGTTCACAGCTCTACCAACAATGCATTAGTGTTCCAATTTTTCCACATCCTCTCCAGCATTTGTCATTTTCCAGTTTTGTTATATTAGCCAATCTGACTGGTGAGATGTGGTACCTCGAAGTTGTTTTGATTTGCATTTCCTGAATCAGTAGTGATTTAGAGCATTTTTTCATATGCTTATAGATATCTTTAATTTCTACCTCTGAAAATTGCCTGTTCAAATCCTTTGACCATTTATCAATTGGGAAATGTCTTGTATTCTTATAGATTTCACTTAATTCCCTGTATATTTTAGAAATGAGGCCTTTATCAGAGACACTGGTTGTAAACATTCTTTCCCAATTTCCCACTTCCCCCTTAATCTTGGTTAAAATTGTTATTGAAAGAATTAACCGATCTCCTCCTGAAAGAGATCCCAAATCGAAAACTCCAAGAAATATAGAAGCCAAATTCCAGAGCTACAAGGTCAAGGAGAAAATACTGAATGTAGCCAAAAAGAAGCAATTTACATATTGTGGAACTACAGTCAGGATTACACAGGACTTAGCAGCTGCTACATTAAAAGATCAGAGGGTTTGGAATTTGATATTTCATAAAGCAAAAGAGCTAGGACTATAACCAAGGATCAACTACTAGGCAAGACTGAGCATAATCTTTCAGGCAAGGAGATGGTCATTTAATGAAATAAAGGACTTCCAGACTTTCCTGATGAAAAAGCCAGAGCTGAATGGAAAATTCAATCTCCACTTACAAGACCTAGGAAAGACATAAAAAAGTAAACAAGGAAAACACACTCACACATACACAAATACACACAGATGCTCACACATGCACATAACTTGGACTCAATAAGAGCAAACTTTTTACATCCCTATATGAGAAGTAGGTATCTGTCAATATTGAAATTTGTATAAGTATTGCGACATTTAAAAGGGATGTACATAGATAGAGGGTGTGGGTATAAGTGAACTAATCTTAAGATTAAAAAAAAAACCTATAAAAGGGAAGAAAGGGATCATAATGGGAGAAAAGGAAAGGTTGAGGCAGAAAATGGTAAATTATGCCCCAAGAAGAGGCATTAAAACATGATAAAGTGGAGGGGAGGGAAGGAAGGAGATGAACATCATATGATCGTTACTCTCATTGGCTCTGATTTAAAGAGTGATCAATACAAACAGTTAAGTTTAGATTCTAACATGGCAAGTGCTTTCTTTATAGAAATGAATCCCATCTATTTGCACTGAAACAGTCAACCTGAAACCAAATATCTCTTCGTCCCCATGAAGTACTCTTCAAATATTCCCAAGGGACATTTCAGTAATTATATTTCTTTACTTTGCCTTGAGACCAAACGTTAATTGGAGGCAGCCAAAAATTTAATCTGGAAAAAGAACTGTTTTCAGATGTGTAAGCTTTGTGTATGAGCTATCTTTCATCCTTCTAGTATGGTAATACCACATTACATCTTTAGCGAGCATTTACTCCTAAATAATGGAGAAAATCAGTGGAAGCACCTGATTTCTATCCATACTTCCAATAAATTCTCTGAATCTTCTAATTCAGGGGTCCCAGGATCAGTTATGACAGCCTATGCCAACATATCTTGTTATTGTTCTGAGAACCATAGTGAATTTTTAGATTTCTTGTACCTAGAGTGAATCAATCAATTCAGCTCAGAATTTCCTATTTAAAAGTGTTATTGAGTTTCTGCTATGTACCTGTTCATAAAGATGAGTATGTATGTATATGTGTGTAATTACATGTGTATTCTCATGGCCAACCTTGTCCCCAATTCTACTCCAGGTCCTGCCCTAAACCAAAAGAAGCACTTTTCTATATACTTTATGGTTTATAGAATCCTTTCCTCTAAACAACTCTTTGTTGTCCAAATAGTATAAATATCATTGTCCTTATGAGGAAAGTGAGGGCCAGAAATTGTTATTTACCTGACATCAAACTGTCTGTAAGTTTTATAAAATGTAAGATTTTGGAATCTGTGTCTAATGCACTTGATGACTCTGGAGAGAGAGTTCTGAGTTCAAAGCCTACCTCTGATCCCTTAACATCTGTGTGAATGAGCAAGTGACTTACCGTTTTTGAACTCAGTTTTGTTTTGCCACCTGTAAAATGAAAAGGTTGAAGAAGATGGCCTCTGAGGTTCCTTCTAGCTCTAAATCTATGATACACGATGACATACTCTTATGCTGTGGAGTAGGGGAAGGGTAAGTCACTCATTGTCCTTCAAAATATCTGCTATGGACCCATGCCACAGAAAACTACATCCCTATTCAGCAGATGCAAGGCCTTGGTCTTTTATAGAGAATCTAATTTAACAACCCCATCTATTATACTAAGAAAGTTACGTGGCACAGTGGAGAGAGACCTTGATTTGGAATCAGGAAGATATAAGTTAAAATTCTACCTCAGGCAATTACTATTCATGTTATTCTGCACATTACTTAGTCTATCTCACCTTCAGTTCCATGATCTATACCAGTGGTATCAAACTTAAATAGAAAGTAGGCCACTAAACTATTCATAAGGATCCTTGTGGGCCACATATTAAATTAGAAAACCACATATTAATGTTATCCATGCTTTTATATTTTTAAAATTTATTTCATTTATTATTTTCCAAATACATTTTAATCTGGTTCAACTTCACTTGGGAGCATTTGACACCTCTGATCTTTATGATAAGAATAATAAAAACACCTTACAAGGTTGTTGTAAGGATGAAATGTTGTAATATATTGTCATTGTTGTTGTTGATTCAATCAATCAACAAGCGTTTATTAAGTGCCTATAGGTCAGGGACTTTGCTAGGTATTGAAGATACAAGACAGATGAACAGGGGCAGCTGAACTGCTCTCAAGGGACTTACATTCCATTGGGAGGGAACAGATATACTCATATACATGGCATAGATACAAAGAAATACAACATAGTTTTGGGAATGAGGGCACTAGAAACTAGTGGGATATAGAGTAGGTATCAGAAAATGGCTTTATTAAAAGGTGGTATTGACACTGAGTATTGGAACAAGAAAGGAATTCTAAGAGGCAGAAGAAGGGGGAAATATATTCCAGGGAAGGACAATGACTGTGGCAAAGGCATAAGCATAGAGAGACCCAGTATTCATTGTATATAGAAAAAAATATGGACAATTTTGCTGGATCTGAAATTGAGGGAAATGCAATAATGTGTAATAAAGGTGGAGAGATAGGTTAGGAAGCATTTTATGAAGGGTTTTAAATGATGAAGAGAGTAGTTTATATTTCATCCTATAGTTAATATGGAGCAATTAGAAGTTTTTTTCAGTAGGGGAAAGACCTATATGCACTTAAGGAAATTCACTTTGGCAACTGTGTGTAGGATAGGCTGAGGAAGGAGGACCTGTGACAGGGAGACAAATTAGGAGGTTATAACAACAGCAATAGCTAGCATTTCCCTCAGCTGTCAAATGGGTATGATAATATAACTTACCTAAAAGGGTTGTTATGCAGATTGAATGAGAAATATTTGCGATTCTGCAAAACTAAAAATGTTGGCTATCATATAACTAAATTTTACAACTTAATGCATATTATCTCAACTAATCTCACAAGAATCTTGGGAGGTAGATGCTATAACTAACTTCATTTTAAAGATAAGAAAACTGAGGCCTAGAGAAGTGAAGTGACTTTTCAAAAGTTACACAGTTCTTAGTCAAGTTTTTCTGACTCCCCAAACTGATGATCAATCTACGATACCACTTAGCTGCCTAGAACCTCAACTATGGTGGTGACCACGTGAGTAGTGAAAAGGTCTTCATATGACAGATTCTGTGTAAGATATGATATGACAAGATTTTACAACTGATTAAATATGTGAAGGGAATAAAAATGAGAAACTCATCAATTTTGGCAATTAATACATTATTGATAAGTTTGGAGAATGGGTTCAATGAGTGATGAGAATGGAAATTAGAATTCAATAAAAAAAAGGAAGAAGTGAGATTTAAAAAGTGAAAGCAATATTTGCAAGTGGGTGGCACTTTAATATTACAAGGTAATCCAAAAATAGGAATGCAACCATTATGGTGGAAAAAAGCTATAACAAACACTGGTAACTAGATATTTTCTTGATGAACCATACCACTTTGAAATAAATTCAAGACATGAACAAAATACACCATAGCACATCATTTAGAGAAATGAGGATACCGTGCAACTATATGCATGATGAAATAGGGCTTAAATAATGAGCTACGAACGTTATCTAACGACTTCCATCCTGTGAACCAACACGGTATGACTAACAATCTCTTCCTCTAAATTAGATTCCAAACACTTACAAATAATGAGTGACCTAAATAAGCTGTTTTTTCTGATTTCTCCTCCCAGTGGGTGGGTGCCCCAGCCTCCCTCACTCCATTACACTTGGCTTGGCTTTCCTCCCTAAATGGCACTGCTTCTCCCTGACATAATCCACCCACCATAATCATGTTGGCAATCATTATACACCATTGGCTTCTCTTAGACTGCTTTCAAGTGGCAAACCTGTTATTGTCATTTCTTGCCTGGCTTTTTTTTAAGGATTTTAAAATTCCCTACTGCCTTTATTTAAACTCACTGAGGCATATAAGTAAAAAGATAATTTCCTTTTGAAAAAAGCTTTCCGAGGCTGCTAGATATTTCAAATCCTTCCCCTTCGCTTCTTTTTCCTCCCTTCCTTGTGTCTTTCCTCTCTTATCTCTGCCACTTAGAACTAAACACACACAAACACAGTAGCACTTCAATAGCAATAATGTCCAATGAGAGAATGCTTACATTTTACATCTATCTGCAGAACTACCCATGCCTTTAATGAAGAACATCTACCTCCTGGGTAAAGTGTGACCACTATTTAGAACTGCATAATTAAATAAATTAAAATTCAAGCAACTGAAAGGCCAAAAAAAAAGGGTTTTAGTTTCATTTTGTTATGGTTTTCAGAGACAAAATTTAATAGACAGTTGGAATGAAAGTCTTCTTTATTCATACTGATCTAGTAGAAAGAGTGATGCGCAAGGAGTCAGGAGACCAACCATGTATTACTATTTGAATTTGACTAATTTATTGAACCACTCTGACTCAGTTTCCTCATATTAAGTGAAGTAAAAATACCTAGACTGATAGTGTCCATAATAGAAAATTGGCTGTAAATCCCAGAAGACCTAAGTTCAAATCCTGTTTCTGACACATATAGGTTGCGTGCCCTTGGGAAAGTCACTTAACCTCTGAGTGGCCCTGGCAATTTTAAGATTATAAGGTGTAATTAAAGATGTCAATTTGTATTGACTGGGAGCTCCGTAGAAGGAACTCCCTAAACTAGCAGGTCAGATTAAAAGACAAACAAACAACCTTTAAATTAAAGCTAAAACTCTAAAACTAAACTTTATATCTAAAAGTGGAATTATAAATGAGATGAGATACAAGAACCCCTGAGAGAATTATATAATTTAAAGTGGGAAAATTTAATATCTAAAATCTTTCCTGAATACAGGACTATGACACATTTCCCATGAGCAGAGAGGAAGACACATCTTTTAATAACATAACAAAGGTACACAGAGAACCTGTGATTTCGACAGTGTGAAGAACTCCCTGTGTGGGAACTCCTTCCATCAAAACAGTTCTCTACTTGTCTAGGACATTGTAGATACATCTTCGAGGCTTTCTTTAAAGCAGAAAGGTATTACACAGAAGCAAGAGTCATGAGCAGAATTTGAATACTTTTTCTTTATATACTATTCACTATGTCAAGCTGACTCTACATTCTGAAGTTAGAAGGTAAATTCAAATGATTATAGACATAAGCATAAAATTTTATGAACTCAATACTAATAACAATCTCTTTAATCACTGATAGGAATGAAGATGAATTAATGGATAGAGCATAGGCTACTTATTATTTGTGTTTGTCATAGAACATTGATGAATGCTTTCCCCGCTCTTTGATTAATGATCATATTAATTGTATCAGCCTACTGAATGAAGATTTCCAAGGTGAGGTTGGATGATAAGTTGTCATAGATGGTATAAAATAAAGAAAGAAACAAGCATTTATTAAACACCTACTATGTGCCAGGCCCTATGCTAAGTGATTTACAAATATCTTGTTTGATAATGGTTATAAAATATGCTTTGTGTAAGAGCTGTTCAAAATAATTGGAGAGGTCTTCTCTGGCTCCATGATTTTATGGTTCTATGATAATGTGAAGAGACTAGTTTCATTGGAGCAGAGAGCTTTTGTAAGGACTTAGTATGTCATGGAGATAGAAAGAAAAGTTATGCTGAATGATATAGCATTTTTCCTGCCAAATGAGGTGTTAAAACTTTCTCCTAGAAGATGATGAATGATAACATGCTTTTGAAGAAGGAAGGAAGAAGATGAGAGTCATATATTATAGAAAGCTTCATTTGGAACTTTTTTAAAAAAAGTGTTGAGTTAGGGAGGACTAGGTGGTGCAGTGAATAGAACACTGGCCTTGGAGTCAGGAGGACCTGAGTTCCAATATGGTCTCAGACACTTAACACTTAGCCATGTGATCTCAGGCAAGTCACTTAACTCCAACTGCCCTGCCTCTCCCCCTCTAAGAAGCAAAAAAAAAAAAAAGTGATGTGGTAGGAAGAAAAACAGAAATAATACTAGCAAGCATATATACACACATACATACATATATATATATATATACATACACATACATACACATATGGATGCAGATTTATACATATATACACATGTATATACACAAATGTGTATGTAAACATATATACATATATATTTATATGTCTATACACACTTGTATGCTGTTTTAACATTTTCAAAGTACCTTACATATTCTAACTTACTTTATATCAGAGTCAGGAAGACTTGGGTTCAGACTGTGCCTTAAGTTATGTGACAGAAGTAAAGCAACATTCTCCAAGTGTCTTATGTAATTTTCTACAATTATAAAGAGTTACAAAATAGTTCTTCGTCTAGTATTTTTAAAAGTCCCTTTACATTTCTCCATACAAAATAAATAAAGAAAGAAGTGATTGAAAGTGATATACATGCAGCTTTGGACATTTACTAACTGTGTGACCCTGGGCAAGTCCCTTGTCCCCAACTACTTCCAAAAGACAGGAAAGAGAAAGAAAGGAAAGAAAGAAGGAAGGAAGGAAGGAAGGAAGGAAGGAAGGAAGGAAGGAAGGAAGGAAGGAAGGGAGGAAGAGAGGGAGGAAGGGAGGAAAGAAAACTGATATATATGATTAACTAAGAAAAGATGGACTAAATATTTGGGGGATATGAAAGAAAAAATCTCTTAAGAAAGATAGCATACAGTGATACAATACAATTATAAGAGTAGCTGAAGGTATAGTAACAAGAGACTTTGCAGAGAATGAATGAACATGACTTAGTAATTGGTTGGATGTGAAAAGTGAAGGACAGGAATAAGCCAGAAACAAACAACTAGAGCATATAAAACTAGGAGACTGGGGAAATAGTAGCACCATTGTGAAGCTCTTGCCAATATTAACTACTTAATAATTGTGGATAAGATTTGTTGACTGAAGTTTCTTTTAACCATTCTAGTTTTTATTAGATCAATAATATGATGTCTTAGATGACACTTCAAATTCTGAAAGCTACATGATGAAGTTAGAACATTTTAGATACTGACTTTTCATCTCACCTTTAAAATTCCCTATCACTATCACTCCTGCAATAGTTTCCTGAACTTGTAGTCATTAAATTCTAACTATACTGCTGCCACAGCCTTGATAACCCATTTGATCTTTCAGAGTTAAAGTTTCTAGATCCATGAAATGGGTGTCTTACCATGTGAAGTGCAAGGTTGTTAAAAAAATCTCAAACCAAAAAAAGGTAATTCAGAACTCTGAGGAGCTCTACAATTGTAAATAATTGTTCTTTCATGAAGTAACAGGATCATAGGTTGAAATCTGAAAGACATTAAATCACTGAGTTAAATGTCCTCATTTTGTTTCTAAATAGTATTTTATTTTTCTACAATTACGTGTAAAAGCAATTTTCAAAATTCATTTTTAAAATTTTGAGTTCCAAATTCTCCCCCTCCTTCCCTCCACTCTCCCTTTCCTGAGACAGTAAGCAATCTGATATGTTATACATGTGTATACATGTGCAAAATATTTCTATTATAGTCATTTTGGAGGAGTGAAAAATAATATGCTTTAGTCTACATTCAGACTCCAACAGTTCTTCTTTCTCTAGTGGAAGATAGCAATTTTCCTCAAGAGTAATTTCTGGACTTTGGGAGTGTCTTAGATCGCTATATTGCTGAGAATAGCTAAATCATTCACAGTTGTTCATCATATATTATTCTTAATGTGTGTGATGTTCTCCCAGTTCTGCTCACTTCATTCTGCATCAGTTCATCTAAGTCTTCCCAGGTTTTTTTGAAACCATCCTGCCTTAATTCCTCACAAGTCCTCAATTTCACCTCACAAACTGCTTTCTGGAGATCTTCTCCTGCATGTCCTGGAGGCATCTCATTACTTAACATGTTTAAAACAATTCTTATTTTCCCCAAAAGCTATCCATCCTTCAAACTGCTTTAATTCTCAGTTGGAGGAGGGAAGGAAACATGCATTTATTAAGCACCTAATATGTGCCAGGCAATGTACTGAGTGCTTTAAAAATATCTCATTCCTTTTATCCTCACAATAAACCTAGGAGCTAGGAGCTATTAGTAACTAAAGCAGACATGGTGAAGTGACTTGTCCAGGGTCACATAGATAGTGAGTTTTCTAAAACACAGCAAGTTTTTCCAGTCATCCAAGTTTACAATGTTGAAGCCACCTTCTTCCTACTCCCTCATTACCATGTCCTCAAATTTCCTTCCTCTGGTCAAACCCTTTATATCACAATGACCCTGAACT
This sequence comes from Pseudochirops corinnae, assembly GCA_028646515.1. Taxonomy (NCBI): domain Eukaryota; kingdom Metazoa; phylum Chordata; class Mammalia; order Diprotodontia; family Pseudocheiridae; genus Pseudochirops; species Pseudochirops corinnae. The sequence continues at coordinate 458,707,149 of CM053585.1, forward strand.
CCTGTAGATTATCATTGAAACCTCACTCCCCACACCCTATCACCTCATCCCCATCCCTAACAATCCTTCCACCCCAAAGTTTTATCCTAACTCTACCAGACCTTCCAATGTGCTTTCTGGAATGCCTGTTCCATAAGGAATAAAATTCCTTTCATCTTAAATCTCTTCTTTTCCCAATCCTTCCATCATACTGAAAAGCTGGGTTTTCCCTGATGTCATAGACTCTCTGTCTACCCTTTGCAGTACTGACTTTACTATGAATCATTATCCTAGGATCATTGATAAATGTGAGGGAATTGGTATACCCATTGCAACCCAATGCCACTTCTGGATTTACTCCCTTTCTCCTCCACTCAGTAACTTTCATCCTTTGAGGTTTATTCTATCCCTATCTAGCATCCAATCAAAGTCCTGGTAGCTGTTGAATATATGCCCACAGGCATCTTCTTTGCTTAATGATTTCAATGCCTGGCTTATACCTCCCCCCCCCCCAATTCCCAACTTCATGGGGACATTAATGTACATTTTGATGCTCCCTGAATTTGTCTGACCATTTAGTTCCTCAATCTTCTCACCTCCCATTTGTAACTCCTTCATCCTCTTGCAGTGACACACAAAATAGTTGTATCCTTAACTTAGCCGTTACCCACTAATGTTTCTATGTTCAAGAATTCTGAAAGTCCCTTATCTAGCAATAATCTATTGGTTCCTACTTTTACCTTTGCCTTTCCTTGCAAAACCCTATTCTGCATTCTCTTCCTTCCTCCTCCAATCCCTTAATTACTCAATACTCTCCAAGGCCTTGTCCCTGTACAATAAGCACTCTACTTTCTTCTCTCCATCTCCACTCCATGGTGAACCAATTTAAATATATGCTATCTGTTCTCTTCTTTTGAATTCCACGTCCCCTTATCATATCTCTGATTATGGCCACTCAAGCCTTGGACTTAGATCACTCTCATCATTTCTCCCCTTTGTGCCTATACATGGGCTGTGGAATGCATGCAACCATTCTGAGTCTATTACAGATTTATGTTACATAACCTCAACTGGACCCTAGGCAATCCTACTTTACCTCCTTTCTCAATTCAATATCCCACTCTCCATAGTGGCTCTTTCAAATTTGTTTCATCCCTCCTGAAAGTCTCCCATGGCTCCCTCTTCCCCATTTCTCAGCTGAGAATCTTGACTTTTATTTTATAGAAAAGTAATGGAGGCCATTCACCATGAACCATCTCTTAACCCCCCTCAGGTGCCTCTTGACCCTTTCTCCTCTTTAATCCATTTCACATAATTAAGTGCCCTTACTCCTCATCAAGGCCAACCCCTCTACTTTTCCAAGTCATCCTATTCCAACCCATCTTCTCCAACAGATTGTCCCTTCTGTCATTCTAACTCTTTCCCTTATTTTGAATCCTTTCCTGCCCACTGGTCCATTTCAAACTACCTACAGACCTACTCATGTCTCCCCTATCTCGAAAAAGCTCTCACTTGACCATTCCATTCCTGCTAATTATATTATATTATATATCTCTTTTACCCTTTATAGCTAAACTCCTAGGAAAGGTTGTCTCCAATAGGTACCCCCACTTTACCTCTTTTTTCTCTCTGAACCCCTTATAATAAAGCTTTTGATCTTATCGTTCTACCAAGGCTGATCTCTCTAAATTTACTAATTATCTCATAGTAGTCAAATTCAGTGACCTTTTCTTTGTCCTCATTATCTTTGACCACTCTGTAGCCTTTGATACTATTGCTCATTCTTTCCTCCTTGATTCTTTCTTCTTTTTAGATTTTCAGGTTTTTCTAGTTTACCTTCTATGTATATGACCACTCCTCTCTCTCCCTTGCTGGATCCCCCACCAGATCAAATCCTCTTAATAGTAGGGTTCTGTTTTGGAATCCTTTGCTCTTTTTCCTCTCCATCACTTTACTTGATGATCTTGTCTGCTTCCATGTATTTCATTGCCATTTCTATGCCAATGATTCTAAAATCCACTTTTCCTTTCTCTAATCTCTGTGCTGACCTTGAATCTTACATTTCCAGCTGCCTTTCAGGTATTGTGAACTGGATATTCAGTAGACATCTTAAACTTCTTATGTTCAAACCAGAATTCACTTTATTTGCTTCTTAATCCCCCTACCCATCTTCCTATTCTTGTAGAGAGCAACACCATTCTCCCAGTCCTTCATATTTGCAATCTAGAGGTCATCCTGGATTCCTCTCTTTCTCTCACTCTCCATATTCAAAATATTGCCAAGGCCTATTGATTTAAACCCTTGCAACATTTCTCAAATGCACCTTCTTCTTCTTTCCTTTGAGATGGCCAGCACTCTAGTGCAGGTCCTCATCACCTCATACTTGCCTTATTTCAACAGTCTGCTGGTGGGTCTGCCTGCTTTAAGTTTCTCTTCACTCTAATTCATTCTCCATTTAGTCACCAAAGTGATTTTCCTAAAACTCAGGTCTCATCATACAACTGCCTAATCAATAGATTCCAGTGGCTTCCTACTGTGTCCAGGAGCAAATACAAAATGGTCTGTTTAGCATTCAAAGACCTTCATAGCCTAGCCACCTCCTACATATCCAATCCGTTTTACACCTTATTCCCCAACATAGATTATTCAGGCCAATGGTACTTGCATGGCTGTTCCATGAACAACATTCTATCTCTCAGCTCTGGAAATAATTTTTGTATGCCCATGGTTTGAATGCTCTTCCTTTTCCATTCTGATTGGCCTTAGTGACTTCATTTAATTTCCAACAATTCTATAAGAGGTTTTCCCTTCTTAATTCCAGTGCTTTCACTCTTCTAATTATTTCCTATTTATCCTTTATTTGGCTTATTTTGCTTGTATTTGTTCTAATATTGTCTTCCCCATTAAACTGCAAATTCCTCTAGGGCAAGGATTATCTTTGGCCTCTTTTTTCTATCTCCTTCATTTAGCTAGTCCCTGCCACAAAGCAGGCACTTAATAAATATCTATTGAATGAATGAATTATATCTCCATAGCACCTCTCCCATGTATCTTCTTCTCTCTGCTCAAACAACATATTTCCCTGACTTAGTTCTTTATCATATTTTACCTAGACTAATAGTTAGTAAATTGCTTCCAATATCTCTCTTTTCTAATCTGTCCAACATGAGACAGTTTAATCTTCCATATAGACCTGAACATGCCATAACTAAACCCAATCCCATTAAAAAAAAAAAAACAAACAAAAACAACCTTCTGTGGATTCTTCTTCTATCAGGGATAAAATATAAAATTTTCAGTCTATCCTCAACAATCAGACTCCCACTCACCTTTCCAGGCTTAATTCCTATTATCTCTGTCTGTTGCACTTTATTCAAACTGGTTCGCTAGCTATTTCTCATACATGACTTTCCATCCTCTGCTTTCATGCTTTTCCACTAGTGCCTCATGAAATCCTAAGATTCCTTTAAATCACAGTTCAGGTGCCATCTCCTTCATGAGATCTTTCCTGAGTCTGAATCCCCTTCTAATTGTTAATCTCACACATCATTTTCCACCTTGTATTCCTTCTCTCTCTCTCTCTTTCTCTCTCTCTCTCTCTCACTGTCTCTTGCTCGCTCTCTGTCTGCCTCTCCGCCTCCCTCCCTCACTCCCTCACTCCTTTTCTCCCTCCCTCTCCCTGTTGAATCCTAAGAATATAAGATAATCTCCTTGAAGGTATATAATGTTTGTTTTTTATTCTAGTAGCTCGTCACCTAGCATAGTGTCTTTTTCGTAGTAGATGATTAATAAAAGTGGTTTTAATTGAGTAGAATTGAATATATTTAAATATTTTGTTTATTAATGGAAAAATCATCAAAAACTTTTGTGTCCATAGCCATTGGCCAAAAGTGGGAAAGGGAGAGCATGTAGCAGACTAACTATACATTTGCAGTTTCTGTTTGGAGTTATGAGTATGAATGGGAAATTTATTTGGATATTATTTGTAAAGCTTTCCCATATTCTTTTCTTAATCTTTTTTCTTTCCCATGAGTCACCCAATAAAGTGTTTTTTTCCCCAGTGGAAAAGATCCTTCTTCATAGTTTGCTTTAAAGATATTCCTTAAAAATGCAAAACTCATGTACAGAATGAGATTGCAGCCTGTACAATTTTATCCCAAGGGCTGCATGGGAATATCCCTGCCAATTCCACTGGGCTGCCTAATGGCCAAAGTGCCTTGAAAATTCCCCAGCTATTACCATTATTACACTAAAACAATAGCAATACTTTGAAATATACCACTTTGAGATGGGCTGATCCTTACCCAGAAATCATTTAACAAAAGCCTGGAATTGCGAAAATGCATCAGATTCCGGGATGGAGACATCAAGAAGGAGAAAAATCAAAGCAATAATGAAAGAAAAAGGTCTTTCCTTTGGGTGAATCATTTTTCACAACCTGTTTCAAGTTTCTTTTTACCCTCAACAGTATTCTGCAAGATAGACTTTTTCAACTGCTCTCTGCAGTACTGCATTTATAAGAGATCAGTCTGTTTTAAATAAAACATTTTTGCTGGTAGCAAGTATCTTTGTATATAGAAGACAAATTCTTTTCTGCCAAGAAAATGGCAAAGCAATGACAGTCAAGTACGTGAGTCATATAACACTGGACTGTGAAACAGATAGTCTCTGATTGGGGAAAAAAAAGAAGAATAAAAGACAGAAAAGTAAGAACAGGGAACAGGGTGACTTGAGAGAAGATGACAGAGAGAAAGGGGGAAGGAGAATGATTACGGAAATGAAAGAGTGAAAGAGATGAGAGTGATATGAGGAAGAGAGACAAGACACAGAGAAGAGATGAGAGAGAGAAGACAAAATAGAGAGAGGAGAGGCATGAGAGAGATATGAGAGAGAAAGGATGAGAGAGTGATAGAGAGAATGAACATGAGAATTTTCCATGACTTCAGAATATTGAACCCCTCTGGTACTATTGGGAAGTGTCTTACAGAAACTGATTTCAGTTATGTTAGAAATGCCCTACAGAGGATTTGCTAGCCTTAACTGAAATACAGAATGGCAGGCTCCCAGTAATACAACCGCAGCCAGCAATACAGTGGAATTTCAATTAGTCAGGTGACAATCAGCAGCAACCCCTCAAGGAAAAGCTCAGAGATGTACCTTTTTTGACTCTTGCCTAAATCTGAAAGACTCAGTTGTGAACTCTCTTCTGTGGATCAGCTGATGCTTTTCCAGGTGTGTGTGTGCATTGCTTTCTAAGGAACACTGGGGTTTCCCTCTCTCTTCTCTTGGATTTTTACTTTTCTCACATCTCAGAGTGTGATTTAGACAGCCCAGAAGTATAGAGTCAAAGAACAGAAGGGGAGCCACAGAGAGAAACAGAAGGCTCAAGTCTGAGTCCCCGAAAATCTCCAGAGGGAGAAAGCTTTCCTTGCCCGTATAATGACTATAACTTTCATTCTAGCAGATGTAGGATTTTATTCATCCGGCAGCTAGTGCAATCATGGTCTAAGCTCTCAGATTACTATATGGGCAGAGGGAATTCATGTCTTGCTAAGGCAGGCACCTTACAGGAGCAATTCCAAATAGGACAAGTTTTTTTTTTCTTTATTATTCTTCTTTTCCTATAATCAAACTATAACTTAGGTTATTTTGGTGACTGATGTTTTAAGGTATCTCTCGCTGTGCCTAGGTTTCTAATACAGTGAACATAATGAAGATGAATTTCATGTCTACATATAATTATAATATGTTTCTTCTACCACTTGGTAAGTAATTTTGATAAATTTACTTTCATCAGAGTCAAATCTTAAGGCAGAAATACATAAATTGAAATATAGCTTAACAACTTTGTTTTATAGAGGTTGATTTTAATCTTCTCTAACTCCACAATCTGATGAAGTTGGGTAACTTTTTACAATGTCAGGCCCTGTGCAGTAGCAGTGGTGAAGGTGAAATTCTCCAGATAGTGTGTGGTGACATCAGCATGGTCTACATTCATTTTTTAAAATGACAACTTATGTTGAAGCAATGGATCAACACTAACCAAGGGCAGCTATTAACAGAAGTGAAATGAGAGGTACTTTGCATCCTTTATTGTTTTATAACAACCAACCACTCCTTTTAGTGTCTGTGTTTCTGGCTCCATAGAATCTTATCCTGGATATGGAAGGGTCTTCAGAGGTCATGTGATTTAGTTCATCTTTAATCAAAATCTGTTCTATGATGTACTCAAAAAGTAGACATCCATCTTTTGTTTCAAATCCTCAATTGGGAGGGGGCGGAGCCAAGATGACGGCGTAGCAGCAGCAACATATTGCAGCTTTCACATAGCCACCCCAAAATACCCATGGAATAGGACTCTGGACC
>CM053585.1:458714619-458735679 GCA_028646515.1 Pseudochirops corinnae
AGGCTACCAAATCTGGCCCCAAGGCCACCAAATCTGATGCTAAGGCCGCCAAGTCTGACCCCAAGGTCACCAGGTCTGATCCCAAGGCTGCCAAGTCCGATCCCAAGGCAGCCAAGTCTGATGCTAAGGCTGCTAAGCCTGCCGAGTCCAAACCCAAAGATGCTGGGGCTAAAGCTGCTAGTCCCAAGCCTTCAAAATAGATGCTTCAGGACACAAGGACTTGTTTAAAGCTAAAGCCACCCTTTTTTCCCAGCCAGGGTATGACTATGCACTATTTTGTACAAATAAAGGAAATGGTGAGTCATAAAAAAAAAACAAAAAAAAAATTGGACTGAATTGAACTTCAGCATTGTTTCATCTCCAGATATGACTGACTAAGATGGTAGTTTCTAACATTATGTAACATTATATCCATTGTAACAAAATTCCACTAAAAGTGGCAGGTTCTTTTCTCACAGAATCCTAAGGATTGGCAAAAAACAGCTCCTGCTTAATTGCACTCATTTTTCTCTTTGTGAAGACAGAATTATCTACTAATGCATGCACATACTTAAGCTACATGGCCACATCCATGTAGCTCCTTTAAGCATAAAAGTATTTTCTTCTTTTCATCCAGCCTTCCTTGCTGCCTTCCTTCTGTCCTCCCTTCCCCCATGATTTCCTCAGTGAAGAAAATGATATAAAAAAAAATTCCTCCATTGGTGCTGATCAGTAACTCATCTGTAGGTTATAGTATTAGGTTTGCTGGAGACAAAAATGTTAATAATAATAACTATAATTTTTATAGTGCTTTAAGTTTTATAGGTCACTTTATATATGCTAAGTTGATCTTCACAGCAAGGTAGGTGGGAGATATTATCTTCAAAGTAAGTTCTATTATCCCCATTTTACAGATGAGGAGACTGAGACTGAGAAAGTTTCTCAATTGTCAAAGGCCCTCCCCTGCTTGTTATTGTCCTTTGTTCTCTAAGAGGACAAAAAATACATCACTATGTTAGAGTCAAGTTATAAGTTATCTGTTTGTGGCTCATCAGACCAATACAAACTCAGAATACTCTACCACAGGTTGGGCACACATAATCTGTGTGAATATTTGGGGTGAATTCTCTAAATTTGTACATCTCACATTTCTTTTGAACTGCTTCAGTTCTGCTTTACTCATAGAGCAGACTATGTTCTCTGATGAGGGCACATTCTGCTGGGTGGCCCTGTGCAGTGTCTTCCTTGGCACACAGTCACTTCCCAGGTTCTTAAGAGAATCCTTGAGAGTGCCATTGTAGCATTTCTTCTGACCACCACATGAGCACTTGCTCTGGGTGTATTCTCCATAAAATAGTTTTTTAGGCAAGCTTATACTTGGCATTCAAACAACATGGCCAGCCCATCAGAATTCTTCTCCAGTAGGGATACAACCTATCCAGGGTTCCCCCCAGCTAGTAAATATCTGAGGCATGGCTCAAAGTTAGATCTTTCAGGCTCCAATGCAAGCACTATTATTAACTGCTCTATGTAGCTACCCAACTTAGATACTAAATTATCAGCCCGTGTTCACAAAGTTACTATGTGCCAGAGGCAGGGCTCTTCCTAACTCCCAAGATCAGTCTCTTATTCATTGTGTCTTCACATACATGCTCTATGTAAGGACTTAAATATTAAAATACACTGGTTCTACATGTCTATATCTACAAGTGGATATAATGTTACATATTGTTAGATATCATGTGAGCATACCGAGCCGAGTTCAGTTGCTCATTGAAAATTCACTTCTTATTCAATACTTTTTTTTTTGGAAGAAAAGGTCACCACTGTCGTCTTTGGACTAAAACAGTACAGTAAAACACAGTATCGGCTTGTCAACACTTGGAAGGGTTTGTGGCTGCCTTATAAAAATTCTTACTCTGCCAGATTTGTGTATCATCATAAATCACCTTTCCTTCCAACTTCAATGTTAATTGTCACAGGGAGCTTACTGTTTTATTTCTATTTTAATTCCTTAACTTCACTGCTACTCAATAATTTCTGGCATCCTATTTCTGCAGCTTTATATTATCTTCATAATTTACTTATCATTTCTCCATTTAGGAACCTGATGATGTCAGTGAAGCTGAAGCTGTCGGGCACATATTGTTCCTTAGGGCCTCACTCTGATCTTTATGACTTACATGAGCACGTCTCTCCTTCCCCCTTCTATGCTGCCTCCTTGGCTCAGTGCTTCCATTCTCTGCTTGGTTTTGCCCTTCAGACATTCAAAATGTTCTTGCATAATCCTAGTAGGGATGAAGGAAGAAGAAGAATTTTAAATATAGGCATTCCTTTTTAGTTCACTCTTTAACAATCTAGGAATGATACTACCTGTTTACAACTGTACTTTCTTATATTTATTTGTTTACAGTGTTATGAGACCAATCTTTCATTGTTATGGGTGATTATATTTTTTCAACTAATAGATTGTAACAAATATTTTAAATGAAGGATGGACACAACTATTGCTCCAAATCCCATATAGCCTTTGGATTTACAGATTTATTCTATGGACTTAGAGCTTTATACAGTTCCAGACAGTTCCTTTATTTTATTTGTTTTAGCTCAAGAATATCGATGAACCTTACCTTTGGGCTTAAAGGGCTTTCATGAAGTCACCTCATCCATCCTAATCTAAGAGTAGAACATAGTATGATCATGTTCCATTATACTGGTTACCATTTTGCTCTTATTCTCTGAAATGATTAAGTAGTTAGGGAAGTTTTTTTAAATTACGCTTTTCCTGTAAATATAGCAATCATTAATAGACAGAACATTTCAATACACAAGGTAAAACTGAAGACAATGCTGCATATGAAACAGTGAAATCCTATTACATGCATCTTGTTTTATAAAAATATATAATACATTTTAAAAAGTAGTAATAACATTAATTTGCTTGTATCCCCTTTTAAGCTCTTGTTTTCTTTTGCATAAAGTATTATGTTTATGCTTTTCTTTTTTTAATGCCTCAGTCACTATTCAGTAATTTGCCACCCCATAGAAACCTTCGTGTGTGTGTGTGTGTGCATGTGAAATAGAAATAAGTACCCCTATGGGGAAAATGGAAAAAAAAAATAAACCAGTGGATGAAAGGTAAGAACCAAGAGAGAATTTTATCCTTCAAATCTTTGGGGATTTTAAGTTATCCTCAAGTAGATTTGCATATGTATTGTTCTTCCAAGACTGCATAATTAAATATAATTTTGGGGTGCAGAAAAATAAAACCCTGAAAAGCACAGTGGTGCCCCTTGCTGCTTTTAGCTGCTTGGCAAGATCAAATCTTTCACAGTTCAATGTGATTCCGTCAAGTGATACCCAGCATAGAAACTATACATTGAGAAGAATGCACTGTTCTTCTCCACAGTGTTCCATTAGATTTTAGAACTTATGATTATGCTATAGTAATCAAAATAAACATAATTTGTTGGTAATTATAACCTGTCAGAATGAATTACAGATAAAATTCTGCTGAAACCAGAGAAAGCATTCCTCCTTAAAAAAGCATGAGATTCACATGTCATTTTCGCAATTTTTGGGTCACAGAAACACACAGACTCACAAGAATTACCATATATGCCCTTGCTGTTCATTTGAGAATCAAAATACTGCCACAAGGCAGTCAAGGGAACAAATTCATGATGCCAGGTCAGTGGGAAAAATTTCAGAGTGACAGACTTTCTCCCCAAGCCTGAAAAAAATTAAAAAGCATGAAAAATACAAATTACCCCCACAGTGGAACTATTTGCCTAGTTGGTGACTACCCTTAGGATTACTGTATTTATCCTTGACATAGACTCTTAGAATACTAGATCTCATTACCTTGAAGATTATCCATTGTAACTCATTACATGACAGATGAGTATGTACATGACACAAATACTTTTATTGCCTATTTATTTATTGCATATTCAACCATTTAATTCTGTTTCATGTTGTGTCCATGTAAGTTTCATCTGCTTTAGACAACAAGGTTCTATAAGGCAATTATGGTTTAGTTAAGAGCAGTAGAAAATAACCAAAGTCACACCCACTCACAACGACTGGATATAAGACAGACCACTGATATGACAGGGACAGAGACACACAGAAACTGCAGATATACCAGTATCATGCAGGCAGTACAACTGGGATCATTTTCACCTATCATGATTCTTCCATGCATGTAATTAACAACTAGGTTATAGAAATCAGCAGCAGAAGGAGCTCTTGTGCTAGTGCTAAGTGAATTGGAAACTCTGGACTGTTGGCATTTCAGGACAAGTTGCTGTACTCAGGTTACTGATTTTGTGAGACAGAGTTGTGATCAAAGTCACAGAACCAGGAGACATGCCACATTGACAATGATACAGGATTGCTGGTCCACCTTACTCTACTCTGTAAGGGTGTGTGCATCTCCTTAGGTTTTCACACCAGATACAGCTTTAGGGAGATTTGACCTAACTGTGTTTTCTGGGCGGATAGAAAATTTTTAATGCAAATTGCAAGTTTTTTGGGGAGACTAACCTGGATTGATCTGATCACGAATGATGAAAGGATGTTGATGAAACATAGTCCCCAACTTTATTATGCTGAATATTAACAGTGGGCTTTCTGAGCCTTCTTTTCTCTACTTTCAAAAATCAATACTGGGATCCAATACAGTAGCTTCATAGGTACCTAAGACAAAACCACATGCAAACTGGTATTGACACATACTTTCAAATGTTAATGAGGCTATCCTATGACAAAATTAACCCAAACAAATAAATGTAAGCAGAACTTTGGCTATTCAGGATAAACCAGCCTAATTTAAAATGTAAACAATTTTTCCCTTTGTGGCTAGGAGAAAGAAAGCAAAGGTGCATTTTTAGAAGACAAAGTAGAATTCCTGTTAATGAGGTTTGAGGGATCAAAAATCAGATGTGGGAAACAATAAAAATAAATATGATCAGAAGAAGAAAAGATAAATGAGCTATTAATGATTATCTTAAATTTTGAAAGATGTCATGAAAAATGTTTGTTTGCTTCTTTCTTCCAATCAAAAAACAAGCACGTCCTAATGTACTGTGTACTGTACATTAATAATGCAAATCAGTGACACATTGGATAGAGTGCCTGTTCTGGATTAAGGAAGACTCATCGTCCTGAGTTCAAATCTGTCCTCAGACACTTGCTAGCTGTGTGATCCTGGGCAAGTCACTTGAACCTCTTTGCCTCGGTTTTTCTCATCTGTCAAATGAACTGGAGAAGCAAATGGCAAACTGCTCCAATATAACCCTAAATGGGGTCACAAAGATTTGGACATGGCTGAACAACACCAGGTACTAATACATGAAAGGTACATGGAAGAAAACTTTGATTCAAGAAAAGAAAGTACTGTCTCATGACTAACATTGGAAAATGAAACAGGATCCTTTGGTGAGAGGTAATATGACATTGGAGTAGAAAGAAAGATATGGGTTCATTTACTTTCTGAGACTAGCTGAGTGGCCCTGGGCAAATCACTTAAACTTTCTGAGCGTGTTTCCTCATTTGTAAAATAAGGAAATTGATCTCTTTGGTCCCTTCCGATTGAAATCTGTGTTCCTTTGATAGGAAATTCCTGATTCCAATTATAGTCTTTTTCCTCAGAGTGGAAAGTTTAAAAAAAATACATGTAAAAACATGGATCCTCTTGCACTGAAAGAGGAAGTATGTAGAAAAAGAAATTTTAAACAAACTACCAAAGGACATGGAGGGTCCTCTCTCATGAAATCAACTTTAGCTTTGGTGAGGTTAGTACACTGATCTACCAGTTGATGCTTTATTGGCATTATATTAAAATGAATCCATTCTACTATTATTTGAGGCATTCCCATATTTTCTACCTTATACTTTCTATTTCTTAAAATTCCAAGACTTTCTGAAATTTTTAGCAAACATTCATAATGCCTCAACAATAATAGCAATAATGATTCTAAAATGTTAAAGTTGCAGCCAATTCCAATGAATTTTAGCTAATTAAACTACTTGATTACAGGCAATCCTGTCTGTAGGCCTTCTTTGTGTGGCTCGAAGCATTCTCATGTTAGAGACTGGAATCAGTAAAATTCCTGTTAACATAAATTGTCAGAAGTGGGACACAGTTGATTAACCAAACTTGGTGAAATGTGGTAGTTGTTTTTCAGCTATATCCAGCTAGTACTTCACTCTTTGGAACCATACCAAACGCTGCTCAGTTAATCTTTTTCCTCTACCTCATTACAATTATAATTTCCAAGTGAAATATCATCTGACTCACTAGATTAAAAAAAAAACAAAACCTTAACTAAACAAAGAGCTCTAAGAATAGTGGTGAAGTTATTTGAATGTTTCACTTAGCCTAATGGTAAGCAGGAGAAAATCTTTTTCCAGTTTCAACCAATATTGAAAATCTTTATAAAATCTATTTATTTACATCCTTTAGTAAGTGCAAGGTACTTAACATATTTTTTCATTTATTCTTTTTTAGTTGACAAAATTCTACTTTCTCTCTCCATCTCACTCATTGGAAGACAAAGCATTTTTTATTAATGATTTAAATTTTTATAGCATTTCAAGATCATTGTCCTAAATATAATTTCTCACTGTATCGTAAGAGAGGCATAGGAGTAGAAATTAGAGACTATTGGTTGAAGCCAAACTGAGGTGAAAATACCTAAAGGCTAGAACAAATTAGGAATATTCATTTTGTTCTGTAACATTGCCCTCTTTTTGTGGGATGGAGATGGTCTTTGGAAGTTTAGGACCTTATCACAGAAAAAGAGGCATTAGGAGATGCTAAACTCTTTTAAAATTCCAGAAAATCCCTTTCTAACTTGGCAACAGAACTGTTGAGTAAATTAGAACAGAAATATAATTATTTCAGCAAAGTTATTGGTCACAAACTTTGGATGACTTTTACAAGACAGTGGAACAGCTCCAGAATCAGTTTGAGTGAGACGAGGCAGAATAAACACTCCAGGACTTTCTAAGAAAGGAATTGAATGATTTGACCACATTTTTACAGTTAACTTTGCACCTTATTATGACCCTATTATGTGATTAAGTCCAAGGTTTTAGAATGCCAACTCTTCTATGAATATGTAAGAGTGAAGTGTGTATGAGGAAAATCTTATTAAGAATTTTTATTACTTGGGATCTGGATAATAGAGGTTTTGTTGAAATTAATGCAATTTAAAGGCCTGAGAGAATTGATATTGCTCCTAAGTAATTCAATTTTTACAAAGATTCACATAATGCCAACAACCCCTTAGTAACCACGAAGTTAGTTTTAAATAAAATACTGCTTTTGAACCACTTCTTCATTTTCAAAAAGTTAAACATCACCTACTACTGTACAAGAATATCCCATTACTGATGGCTTAAATCCAGATTTATTTCTAAAACATTGAGAGCTCCATTTTCTGGATTCATCACAGCTTATATTTTATTCAAATATTTATAAAAATAGAAACTAATATACTCATGTGAGATGTCACTTATAGTAACTTCTGAATAGACAGTTAAAAAATATGGGGTCAAGATTCTATGTAATTCATAAAATCACTTAGGCTATTTTTCTTGGCATGTAAGTATTCTAAGCAATGGTAGCATTGAATTAAAAACAACAATGATAACAAAATAGTCTTCATCACTTTTATTACAACAAACTCATAGTCACCAACAACACAACTTAAAAATGATTATTTGGAAATATACATGGTGAAAAAATTGGCTCCTGTAGCATGAATGAAATAGAATGTAATTATGATATCATATATGCAACATAACAGTTAACAGTATAGTACAAATATAATGACTAATTGAAAAGATTGGTCTTAGCTGGAAGCAAAATCAGTTTCAAAATGCCTAAGCCTCATTTTTTTCAGAAGATTCTTCCTCCTATCAATCGTTGGGCATATAAAGACAGAATAAATGTTTTGCTTAATCGAATCAAGGAGTTTTCCTATCCTTCACAAGGGTTGAAGTGTGTGTGTGTATACATATCAGTGAGTGTGATATGAGGTACATGATATCAGATGCTATTGATGTGTTGGTTGTTTCAAGTAATGTATTCTTTTATTACAAGGGAATATTCAAGGTAAGTATGAGGGTGATGGCTACAGAGGAGAGTAACAAACCTAGAAATGACTGTGTTATAAAGTGAAAAGGCAGCAATAATACATTTTAAAAAATAAAATGTTTGTTTCAGGATAAAAAAAAATAAATTTATATCCAATTTCTCAGCAAAATGATAGTTTTTTAAAAAGATGTCTCTAAGTTGTAGCTGGCTATAAATCCCATCAAAATGAATTGTCAGTGAAATTTAATGAACAAGGACATCTAGAAACATTTGGTTTAAATGAAGATCATAGGAGTCAGTACTAAATGAGGTCAGTGTGATCCTACATGATGATCTCTTTGTTGCATATTCTTTCAGGAAATTACTGTAATTTAAATTGTTCTCTTTAATGGTTTCTCCACTGTTATGCTAGAGCATGGTTTTTAGGTTTTTATCTCTCTCTCTTTAAAACTATATATTTTTATTATTTTCCTGAATATACTGTCCAAATGAGAGGCAACACGATATAACAGATGGAAAGGTTTAAGTCTTGGCTCTACTCTATGTTAATTCTGTGCCTGTGGGCAAGTGACTTCAGTTTTGATCTCCTAGGCAATTCTCTAAAACTTTAAGAAAACAAACAAGTTGCTGCTCTATCTTACTATGGGGACTTTCCATACCAGGAGTTCTTTATACAAATGAAATCACATCTATAGCCTAGGGCAGCTGAATGGCATAGTGGTTAGAGTGCCAGACCTGGCATCAGGAAGAAATGAATTCGAATTTAGCCTCAATTGCTTACTAGCTGTGTGACCCTGGGCAAGTCATTTAACCTCTTTGTCTTAGTTTCATCATATGTAAAATGATCTGGAAAAGGAAATGGGAAACCACTGCAGTGTTTCTGATAAGAAAACCCCAAATGGGGTCACCTGGTTTTGGATACAACTGAAACAACTGAATAACAAAGTCTTTAACCTCTAAAAAAAAAAAAAAGCCCCACCTTGAAGACAGTAAAAAAAAAAATCATTCTTCTGCTAAAAATAAAGCAAAATAAAACATGTAAACATATGCCTTGCACAAATTCATTGTTTTTTCTTCCTGGATTTGGTGCTTTAATTATATTTTGGCTCTGAGTTTTTATTTTTCACTCTATTTCTTGTCTTCAGTTTTGAGAAATGAATTCAGAAATAAGCAAATTTTCATAGCACTAGATGAAAATTCAGAGGGAAGGGAAATCAGACTTACCTAGAAAAACAAAGACTCTTGAAGACAGAGAGGAAACTTCAGTGTATGTATGTGCGTGTGAAGAGAGGAAAGGTAAGAGAAAGCAGATAGGAAGCCATCTTAGAAGGGGCAAAGGAAGAAAGGTAGCTAATAGGAATACTAAAGAACTGAATTAGGAAGGGCAGCATGAGCCATTCTTCTTCTTCTTCTTCTTTTTTTTTTTTTTGGAGGGGGATGGTAGGGCAATTGGGGTTAAGTGACTTGCCTAAGGTCACATGGCTAGTAAGTGTTATGTTAAGTATCTGAAGCCAGATCAGAACTCAGGTCCTCCTGACTCCAGGGCCAGTGCTCTATTCACTGTGCCATCTAGCTGCCCCAAGCATGAGCCATTCTTAAAGTAGGAGAAATGAAAGTGTTTGGATTTTATTCTCACCCATCATCCCAATTCTGATTGCTTTTCCCTTCTCCCCAATAATGTGATTACTAGTTGGAGTTCCTTCAAGAAGTGAATAAGAGAAGAAAAAGAAGAAAAGAGAGATGCATGGGAATGATGACATTGATAGAAGGGAAATGTTGGGAAGGAAGTGGTATATGCCGGAAATTTGTAAATGTTAAGAAAAAGTAGAGAAGCAAAATTAAATAACAAAGTAAGATTAAGAATTCCTCCCATTTATATAGTGCTGTGGCATTTACATAATACTATACAAACCTTGCTTGATTTGATTAGACAGCTGTATGGCACAAACCTTAAAGTGCTTTATGAATGATATTATTATTATTATTGTTCTTCTTATTTTCCATGACAACAGCCATATGATATAATTTCTATTATCATCCCATTTTATAGAACACTAAAGCTTGGGTTAAATGTCTTGCCAGGGTCTTATAACATGCAAATATCTGAGATGAGATTGTACTCCTCATCTTGCTAACTCCAATTATAGTACTCTAATCTGTTGCAATACCCCATGGTAGATCATAGTTTCCTTCCTTCCATCCTTTCCTTCCACCTCTCTGATTTCTCTCTAAATATCTAATCCTATTGACTTCCTCGACATTTTATTATCCGCTACCACAATGGGCCTTCTGAATAGTAGGTGCTCAATGACTATTTGTTGAATAATTATCATTGAAACATGTCATCTGAACATCAGTTGAAGAGTATAATTAGATGGAAACTGAAATAGACAAAATTTGGTTCAACATGAAAGAGAAAAAACAACAAACAAAAATTCCATAAGAATTTTGATGTTCCAAAAATGAAATGAGCTGTATTGTGAAAGAATGAATTCTCTGCTGCAGAATGACTCTAAGCAAACTATAAGATGATTTTTTTGAAGATAATGGTAGAAACAACTCATTAATTTTATAGAAGTTAGACTGAACACCTAAAGTCTATTCTTAGTCATTTTAGGCATATTAAAAATAATTTTACAAAGTATGCCATTGTCGCTCTCTGGAGTTGACACACCTTATTTATAGATGGGGCTGGAAAGATTGATATTTGACTGCTCAGCAACCTTTCTACATGCAGAGTCACTGTTACTACCTAACTTTTTAAAAATAACATCTGTTGCTAAAAATAGCTTTGCTTCTCTACCTTTAAAATTTTGTTCACTTCAAACATCTGAGAACCTACTACTCAACCCTGTGTTCAAAATGCCCAATCAAACTTTAGATTTCTTCTCTTGATTATTCTCCCTGATATTACTGTTCTACAGTATCCCATATACTTTCATAATGAAATCTGGCATCTCAGTGTGTACAACTTTAACTTCCTAAACAACTATAATAGTAATGAAAATTGCTTATATGAGAGGTATTTAGCACCTAGTTTCAAATTAAGCCTCTGGTAAAGAAAGAGAAGGTATTAACCCTTGTTGCTTATATAACAGGAAGGGGCTGAATAGAGAGGAGCAATATTGTATATATGGAAAGACCCTGGCTGGCAAAGACAGAATTTCCTGGGGAAAGCATCATGGAGGCAGCAGCAGTTCTGCTGTAGAGAGAGAAAATTTTTCTTAGCAGCATCTGGAGGCTGGGCTGCTACTGGACTGAGAATTGAGAAGAGAAATGAAAATTGTTAACTGAGACATCTTCTTGGAGCCAGGTTCTGGAGGCTGAAGAAGAGAGGCCCAGGCTGGAAAGAATAACTTTTATTTTGAGAACCTGATTGAAGTGATTTTGATTCTGGGAACCAGCTAAAACTTCTGCTGAATCCAAAGGCCAGCCAGAGCTTCTGAGAAGCTGCTGAGGAGCTGCTGAGTCTGCTGAAAGACCGAGGAAGCATGACTGTGATGCTGGTACTTTGAATGACTATATTTGTGGCTTTGTTAAGCCTTGACTTCCCAGAAACAGACTGTGAAGGCTGTAAGGTGGCCTGGACACTGTGAGCTTCAACATGTTACAGGAACTACGTGAACAGCTAAACAAGGAACTGAGAGCTATCTGCCTTTGAACCCAGGTGGCTATTTGGTTGATTCAGATAGGAGCTGCCTGTCTCAAGACAAGATGAAAAGACCTCTCCATGGGTACTGAGTAGTGATGAAATTGTGATTTACTTGTGACCGCGGGGGAGATGACCTGTATATTTTTCCAATATCCCTTAAGAGGACACTGAGTAGAGACTAATAACTAAGTAGTGACTGACTTGTAACTTAGCATACCCCATGAGTGGAAGATTTGACCTTTTGTATTTTGTGACCCTTAAGAAGACAAGCCACCTTAAGGACGATTGAATGATTGAGTTGATTAAATGATTGATTGACTAAATGATTGTACTTTGTTCAAAACTATGTGACTACTGTGGTGAAAACTATGTGGCCATCTTAGTGATAAGTTGTTGTAAATGCTGTATTTTGATTTTCTGTGATAAGTTGTAACATGAATGCTATATCTTCATTTTCTGTGAATGTTTTGCTGTGATTTGTTATTGAATAAATAGAGTATTTACTATAATATATAATCAGAACCTATTCACAGTAGCATTATTCTGGAAAGCTGCTAGTGCTTGGCTTTACAACAACCATCACTTAGGTATCCTGGTTATCTGTCTTCCTACACTCTCTCTCCACCCAATGGAATTGAAGTTTAAGTTTAAATAACAATAGGAAAGTGGTTAAATAGCGGCCAAATTGGGACATAGGTGGAGACTGTATTGGTATCTTTTCTATGTCTTCCCTATTTTCACTCTTTTGTTCCCTCTTTTAAATGTCCTGTTTCATTACCTCAACTGCTTGCTGAGTATTTTCATCCTGCTTCTTGCCTGCAATATGTACTGCTCTTCCCCTGCCATCTTTGCAGCACCTTTATGACTTCTGAATTAATCTAGGATTGAATAAACTCTCTCTGCAGAGACTTGTGTATACTCCTAGGGAACATAATGCATTTCAGAGTGGTCAACTCTAGATGGTATTGGGCTATTAGAATCAGCTAATAGACTTTGTCTTTGCAGATAATTCGAATCTGTCAAATCATGATCAATTTTAATTTTAAAGATGAATATAAAAAGCAGTCTAGGACTTTACTTTCCTGGTACTTCACCACCTGGAATATTAAGTTCAGTTCTGGATAGGATGCCTAAAAAGTCAATAATGATCTCCAGTCAAAAACCACTGGACAGTGAGTAACTACTGCATGTCTGGGCTGGGCAAGGTAAGAGACCCAGTCTTTAATAATGATAATGATAAGGATGTTACTACTAATAAAAGCAATATAGTATTTACTGATTCTTCAAGCAAAGATTATCATTATCTTTCCATATTCACTTTCTAGAATACATTTAGTTTACATCCTAGACATTTTACTCCCCAGATAGAGCAGTATGGGTTCTGATAATATGGTGTTTACCTAACTATAGGGTAAAATCAGGCAGAGAGGTGTCAGAGTGGATTGAGTATCAGGCCTAGAGTGAAGAAAATCTAAATTCATATTCAGCCTTAGACACTTACTAGCTGTGTGAACCTGGGCAAGTCACTTAACCCTGTTTGTCTCAGTTTCCTTATTTCTAAAATGAGCCAGAGAAGGAAATGACTGTCTGCTCCAGTATCTTTGCCAAGAAAACCCCAAAAGAGATCACAGAGTCAGGCACAACTGAAAATGATGAAACTGTTGTAAAACCTTATCCTTCAGGGATGCATACTGCCTCTGGTGAAGTCTTAATTAGCTGTCCCCTAAGAAAGTTGGAGTCAGAATGTTAGCTTCACCAATGGAAATGAATGGCAGCACCTCCTCATTTTTTGGCTGTGGATTTCCAACTCAATGTTCAAGTTTTCTTATTCTTTGCTATATGGGCCCAACTAGACTAAAAGATTTCCCTCTCCATCCTTCAAAAAAGAGAAGTTCACATAAAGCAATAAGAACACCTCCACCCATGATTTCATTCAGTACCAAACTTTTCAGCAGTTACCATGACAACTAGAAGCAGTAGACTTTCACCTAACTTACTTTTACTTCACCTCATCTGATCAAAAAAATCTATCTATATTCTACTATAAGGTCTTCATTTCAGGACTGGCAATTTTTTCAGTTCAGTCCTTTGGCTGACAAGACTTTCAGGGGGCCAAAATACTTTGGTTTATTCTCAAACATCATGAAATACTTTAAACTAGAGCTAATCAAAACAACAAAATCAAAAATTATACAATTTTTATGCCTCCAACAGGCATATCTTGAGGATGATATCTCAGATTTCTGTCTCTCTCCCACACTCATCTTCTTAATTTCCCAGCAAATTTTATCTGACCTATGGATCATCTCTTCAGGATATTTCAAAGGATTTAATTAATCAGATAAAGTAATTCATAGACTTATAAATGGGTTGCTATTGATTTAATGAGTATTTTAATAGTAATATTTTAACAGAAGTATATTCCAAGTACAATGTAATAATAAAAAAGGATATTCTCTGATATTAATGTAAATAAGTCAGGCTTTGATTTGTTGTTGGCAATGTAGGACAAAGATCATCAGTCTCGTATAAACTTTTCTGACCAGCTCAACTGTTGTGTTGTTCATTCAACAGGAACACTGAGAGCTGTTTCCTCACAACAGTTTCAGCATCTTATCCTTTTGTGTATATAGTGCCCTATGATTAAATTCACTCTACCTGGTGTAAACTTGGGGTTGGGATGGTACGATGAACACTAAAATGGGTTTCCAACCTTTCATCAGTTAAGAGTTCAACTGAGGGAGTCAGAAGACAAAGCTGAGAAGAGAGGAGTTTAAAGAGTAAAAACGACCATAGCCTGTATCTCTGGTATCTTCTTTGAGCAGACTGAGCAGAAGAGGCTCATAATTATGGACTAACAAGCCATTTTCCCTTTCATGCTATAAAGAAACTAATTAGAAGTATCATAGTCATCAAAGGACAGAGTCTTTTTTTCCTCAGGTGGCCTTGTTGAGGGGAAAAAAAGAAAGAAAGAAAATTCAGTCAAAGGCTATAGCAGAGGCCAAGTCTGAGATGAACAGTCTGGTAAAGAGTTACAGTCATTCACTGCAGGTGGAGAGGGGATCACATCATTCCTAGGAAATAGGGGACCAAATATTAGGTGAACCTGAAGAGCTGGATAGCTGAAGACCAACTGCAGGACAGATATAGTAGCTGCTAGTTGGGAATAGCAGAAGAAGCCATGTATGAGCTACCCCTCAATGTTTGTGCCCTGGTCACTTCTGTTTCTCACCTGTGTATGCCCCAGGCACAGTCCTTTTATATTTTCTTTCTTCTGGCAAAGAATGTATATATTTGTAAGAGTGTAAGCTCTTGATTTGGGCAGAATAAGGAGTACATCTAAATTTCTACTTTTATTACTGTGTGAGTTCATTTTACGCTACTACTTGGAAATAAACATGTTCTCTGGCTAGTTAGTAAAAGTAAATATTTTTATTGGGATCAAGAGCTATAATTTGGGGAAAAACATATTCTTAATCACAAGGTAGCCAAGAGCTTGTGGATGACTTTAGAAACCCATGAGTTAAAGGGTTCCAGTTGCTGAAGTGGAATTGCTCAAACTTTGACAGGTTGGTAGAGATGCTTTCTGCATTTCAGAATCTTTCAGGAACTACCCTTAACACATATCACTTTGAATGTCACCTGCTCCAAAAATTCAAGTTAGTCCTGGGTAGACAAATCTTATTCTAAGGCCTCCTCATTATGGATAATATTATGCTATCTTTTGTTGCAAATATTTAATAAAATTCTTATGAAGAAGCTCAAAAATTCAATTGTGACCTCACAAAGTTTCCAGAAAAGTATCATTATTAAAATTTTAAAATCAATTTTATTTCATTTAAATATTAATTATGCACATTTCACATAGCCCTTTGGGTGAGGCAGGGAAGGCATGAGATAGGGGAAGGAGTGAGATAGGGGGAGTGGACTAGGAAGTATCATGAAATAATAACAGTTCAATGAATCTGTGATCTCATTTAACTGAGTCCTCCCTCCATAGACTCAAAGCTTTTTACTCATTCATATACCCTGTCCTACTACTGTTGATCCATATCTTCTTATAATATCAATGAAGTCAAGAAAGGCTGGGGTCCATTCAGTGTGCTTGGGAGCATTCCTTCTGGAACAAAATCATTTAGAAATATAGGTATCACCATCCATCCATCTGTTTGTCTGTCTATCTATCTATCTATTCATCCATTTGGCATACATTGTTGTGTTTTCACATTTTTAAATAGTTTTGGAATTGTTAGTTTGGACTATGAGCTTTTCCTGGGACTTAATGGCATATGAATATTACAATGTCTGTTGACCCTCTAAAAGATATGTTGGTTTCTTAATTGTAAGGTCCATTGATTTATCTGACAGTGCTTTGTTTGCCAGAACTGAATGATAGTTTTTACTTTCAATCTTTTCAATGTAAATCTTGCATTAGATGTTATTTTCCTGGTGCAGCCAGGTGTATGCATTGGGCTTTGTGATTATTTTGTTATTATTTTGTACTACAAAACAGTCCATAATCACTGGTCTCTTTGTGGGCCTCTGTGATTCCTGAGAAGAGTCAGCAGATAATGCAGTTCCTGGACAGTGCGTTCAAAGATGCTGATGATTTACAGATCTTATTTAGCTGGAAAATCATTGAATAAGAAAAAAAGCCAATTTAAAACTAATATTTTCTTCCGGATTCCAAGGAATGTCAAATTAAGACAGTTGCCTTAGACTTTGCCCTTGGGAGAAGGGAGTTGTTATAGGGATCATCTAGTCATTCAGTGATTTAGAGAGAGTGGCAAAGAAGCATCTAGATGACCACTTTTATTTTTAAGGAGGAGGAAAAGGATGGAGATGAGAAGAAGGTAGACAAGGTTCTTTAGATCAGGATCTTTAGCAAGATTAGAATGATTGGCTTCTATTTCCAATCATATGCATCCCTAATATTGATCCTAAAGATGTGACAACAAGAGTCAGTCTAATTTAAAATTGCTCCATTGGCAAGTACAGCAAGACCACTCTTGCAAGGAGTCCAACTTCAATTCTTATATTAAAAATTCATAATGCTGTTTCACCTTTTTGAGTAATTAGTAAATTTGTTTATTCAGCTTCAATATTTCCCCGTAATTGCTCATTCTTGCAAATACACCTACCTATCCCACTGAGGCACTGTATATTTAATTCGGCAGGAAGCATTGGGAAGCAATAACCTATGGTGAGTTGGGATTTTGCTTAATGTTTAGTTAGGTTAGAATCATGATATGTGAATTTATTTTGTAGATCATTTATGAAAAATGAACCTAATGAATAGAGAATGAGGTCTTGATTATTTACACAGGCCTGGAGCATGATCAAATATTTCCCACTTTGCCAAGGTATTTCTAATTTATGAAGCCTGAGAATTTCCCTAGTGAGACTATTTTTGTTTAATTATTCTTGAGTTAATCATTTAGAAATTAATATTAATTAATCACACGCTTCTTATTCATTACAATAAGTAGACTGCCAACTAGGCTGCCGGATTAATCTTCCTTAAATGCCACTTTCATCATATCATTCTATGCTAAAGGAAACCTAATGGCTTCTTATTGGCTATCAGATCAAATACTTAACAAAAATGATAGGCCTTTGTACAACATGTCAATGTATGACACATGCTTTACACAAATTATCTTTTTAGGTGGGTTCTATAGATAATTATAATCCCTATTTTATAAATAAGGAAATGGGCACTCAGAATAGTAAATTATTTCCCTAGGATTAAACAACTAATAAGGCACAGATTTGAATTCAGGTTCTTCCTAACTATAACATCAGCACTCTGTCCATGGAAATATACTACTTCTTGGCATCCTAGTTTAACTATCCAGTGTTAAACAATATCAACAATATTGATTGATTGTTCCTACCATGCATGCCTGTTATCTCACTACTTGCCAACACCAATCCTCTGCTCCGGCTTGTCCAGCTGTTTATATTCAAGCTTTTGGCTATGCAGTCACTCCTTTCTCCTCTTTTGGTCAATGCCATACATTTTGATCAAGCACCTTTTCAAGATCTACCTCCTTTCCCTGTTTAATTCCATGCCAAGATGACCTGCAACACTTCAAAATGTTTCTTGGCAAACTCACATTTTCCTCTGCATATTATATTATTAGATTACCCTCATTAGTGGGTTCCTGCCATTTTGTTGATGTTCGACCTTCATTTTTGAAGATGACCAATGATACAATGGGTGATGTCTTGATTTGCCAGTGAATTGGATTTAAGTTAGGAGTCTTTATAAAACACATTGCTGATAGGGATGTTAAAAAAAAAAAAATAATAATGGCTACAAATGCAAATAAGGATCACTATCAATTCAGCCCCAGGCTTTTATGTCATTTTCATTTAAATCTAGAACTGTTATGATCAGGTATAGAAAAAGATTTCATAATTAAAGAAAAAATCATTCTCTGGCTATTCCCACACACACTCGCCACACTCCCTGCCTCCTCCTGTTTTCATCTATTTTAATGTTGAGGTCATACTAAATATTTATTTTTAGGACAGACACAGAGAAGAATATGGATCTGTCTTTTCATCTGTGTGGGGATCCCCTGGTGTGGAAACTTTTCCCAAGTGTATAAGTTCACATCTTGTCTTATTATTCAGTTTGTTTATTTGTTTAAAAAATTGCCTTGAGCATTGAGAACAGAGCATTTAGAACACATTTGAGTTCACATAACATTTACATAACAGAGGAAGGAATGTAATTCATTTTTTTTTCTTTATTCCAAGATAAGCACTCTGTCCCCTTCACCACCTTTTCTCTTAATAAGTACATATTAATACTTACAATTTAATGAATGAAAAAAAAATTCAATTATCCAGGGAGCACAGGTAGACCCAGAAAATTAGATAGACCTTTAAGATCAGAGAAGCTTGGCATCTGACTTAAAAATAAATAAGTTGGCCTCTTTAATCAAAGAAAGACAACACAAATGTCTGTCCCCAGTAAAATTTTGTGCCATGTCACTTGGAGAAATTGAGAAAAGTGAAATAAAGACCATTTTATGGAAATCCCAGAGACTTCCCATATTTGGATTACTGAGATCATTTTTCTATGTATTTGATAATGCATCATTGCCTTGTGTATATGTAGCACATGTTCACCCAATTTAGTCCATCCCAAGTGATAAATGGTCATTCTTGCAAGATGCTACTTTCAGTAAGTGCTATCATCTGATTCATTTGTGTCATCTCACCCTGCTTTTCAGTAGCGTCCTATTTCCTGTTCATGCTTTAATCATCCAGGATCCCAAGTGAACAATGATACCTTAGCATTGAATTACTACTCTCTCCATTTTTGAAGGCCTCACTTTTGCTCTTTCTCTGTCTGTATTTCTGTCTTCATCTTTGTTTTGTTTTGTTTTGTTTCTCTTTCAGGTTAGTACTGTGGTCAGTTCTAGCTTTGTGCCATGTCTGCTTATTATTTATACATACACATGCACATACACACACAAACATGCACACACACATATATGATCTCCACTAATTAATTCAGTAGGAAAATCATGATTTTTTTTTCTCTTTTTCCCACTGAAATGTTAGATGTATCGTTATTAATGAAATAGATGCTGTGTCAGTTCAAGGAAAATCTCCTGATTTTGACTCAATTATTTTTGAAAGGTTAATTCCTTTTGTCCAAACTGTGAATTCACCACAATGTGATTTCTACCATTGCTTAATTGCTGATGCCATCTACTGTGCTGTTGAGCTATTTCTGCTCTATTAATAGACAAAAAGCAAATAACCAGGGTGTCCACTTTAGGAAAATCACCACTGCTGATCTTAATAGGCAATAATCAAAGAGTCCTCATGACAATTATCCTCTTCTCCCTCAGGGAAGGTTGGGCAATACTGTATTGAGACATGTATAGTCAGTGAATACAAAGTTGCTTGTGTTCTGAGCACAAAGTAGATTCTCAATAAGTGTGTGATGGGGGGAAAAATACTAGCCAATATGTAGATTGGAGATATTCACATAATTTTGTTTCCCTATGTAGTTCCTAGAGAATGAAATTTAATTCAAAACAAAGAAACAATAAATACTATATAGTCATAGAATCAAAGTTTGAAGGAACTTTAAAGGTTATCTAGTTCAAATTCCTCATTTTACAGATCACTGAGGTCTGGGACATAGGACGTGCTTAATAAATGCTACATGACTGGCTAACCAATACACTAAACTGAGTCCCTGATAAGTAAGTTGATTTGCCCAAGGTCATACATTAACAAATTGTAGGACCAAGATTTGAATTCAGAAATGGAACTTATTCTAAATCTATCCCATATTCTTGCAACTGTTCCTCCTTTCCTTTTTGGCCCCATTCCTTCTCCTTTCCTCCCATTGAAATACAAGAAAAATGCTTTTGTTGAAATTTTATGTATTTATATTAACATAAAGTAATTTCTCCTGTTCATTTCCCTTGTCCTCAACCACAATCGGTTCTTGACATGTAGGGAATTATTTTAAGTAAATCTTGATCACATCATTAATTCCTTATTGGAACTGAGCACTAAATGATGAATTTTGGATTGATTTCTTTGTCAATTTTTTTGAAAAATATTATAACTGTTTATTCCTAATGGAATTAGAATATCCAGATGCTGAATGCAAAAATTCATCTTCTGACTTGGCAATACCCTTCCAAAATTATACTTTTCAAATGCTTCCTGAGGCTGATGTCTATTTTCATTGCAGAGCACACTGAAGATTTTATAAGAAGATAAATATTTCAAATGATTCAATCCTTTCCCCTATAAGCCTAAAGGACTTTCAAAATGACTCACATGTATCTATTGGGACTTAATGTGGAATGTAGCTCAGTTTGGTAGACTGTCATTCTTATGAAACCAGGATGGCGTTTTTCTTCCTTATGGGTCATTTTGATCAAAGGCTGTCCAATGATGGGACTCTTAATACCAATTAGGGCACTTCCAAAGGAAGAGGAATCAGAGCTAAGAGCATAGATGATTTCAGGCAAGTTTGTCCCCAGTACTGGAACAATTCACGGTATTGTCAATAGTTTATTGGTCAATATCATCATCTGCATGTTCAAAGACAATATATAACTTTACAGAACAAAAGGAGAATAGTTTCATTTCCTCTCAAGATCAATTCTTGTTTATCATGGAACTTTTATTTTCATTGGTTTAATATATAGGAGTAGCATGAGCTAAATTTATGTGTAAGACTACTGAGAAGAAAAAACAGTTAAGAAAATAGGTTTTGTACGTTAGTCTTGAAGTTAATTTATGACCACTACAAAATCCTCCAGTAAAGTTCATA
>CM053585.1:458736179-458776743 GCA_028646515.1 Pseudochirops corinnae
GGTTTTGTACGTTAGTCTTGAAGTTAATTTATGACCACTACAAAATCCTCCAGTAAAGTTCATATATTCTACATCTTAAATTGCTTACCCCAAAACAATTAGACAAGAATTAAAAAAAACATATTTCAAATATAAAGATTCATTAAAAATTAAATGTCCTTTATATAACTTTTTGGTGTATTTGTAATGTTAAAATGAATATGTTAAAACTATATACATTTTAAAAAGATTAAATGAGAAACCCATCAATATCACTTGGCTCTTAGTACTTCACCCACAAACCTGGATTATGATGTACTTCTACTGTGCACTGGGCATATGGAAAGAGTAAGCACAACCTTAACGTCTCAAGATAATCAAGCACATACATGGGCCATGCATGTAGTCACAGTTATTCACAGCTCTGGAACTGTAAAGTTTACTGTTTTCTTTCTGTCTCAGGAATTACTCATAAACGTTCTTGATGAGTATATCTTCTGTACGGATAAATGCTGTCACTGAAAAGCTAACCTGATCCATGCATGCTCTGCTGCTTGAATGCTTAATTGAGCATGGTATCTCAATTGTAAGAATTTATCCATTGGGCTGCTTCCCTTATGGCTCTGTTTCTAAACTGTTACTTCCTTCACCTTGGCCCCACAATGACTATAGTAGCCATCACTTCAAGCTTCACATTTAGGGAATTAATTTAGCTGAAGTATTGCTATTTTCTTACAGGAAAAGTCAGTAGCATATCCTAATATTTACAAAAGTATGTTCAACTCTGCTACTTTGGCAGAATTCTTCTTTTCTACCTCTTAGCAATAACAGGCAAAATGAAGAGAAATAACTTTTCTTTTCCTTGCTCCTCTATTCTCCATAATAATTGGGAATGGAAAACAAATTATATCCTTTCTGTTCTTCTTCTTACTCCTCAAAGATTTAGATATAAAGAAAGAGCAATTTTACTATTATATCAGCACATTTAACTACAACTTTTAGCTTAGACACTGTTTTCAGAACACAGAAACAGGCTTACATATGAGACAAATGAACTGCTAAGGATTATCCTCCAAAGACATACATATGAAATTTAAAAAATTAAATAATTCACAGAATGCAAATATTATCTCAAATGCATTTCCTTAGATTTAATTTCAAAAGATGATATCTTCAGTCATGTGTCAGAACCTTGATACAAATCAGGAACCTGATGGCCCAACATGGTAGGGTTTTAGATCCCAGTATCAGATAACAAGAGGGTATTCAGATAATTAGATATTATTATGCCTTGGCAGATTTAAGGAACATAGCTTTAGGGAGGCTTGAAGGTTAACAGACAGAAGTTCTGGCTACAATTGACACTAAGGATGTCTTGGAATAAATAAACATAACCTAGCCAGGGGTTCTTGGGTTGAAAGCAAAAACTTCAGTCCCTAAATGAATGAGTTGTCATCAGAGAGAACTCTAACTTCAGAGGAATTAAGCGGCTAGACAGAGGCAGGCACAAAACAGGTCTAGAGCCTTATTATTAAAACTTCTTTGGATGGTCAGAATAGAATATTCAGATTGGCTATAATAATAATTTAAAAAGAAAACATGTTGCTGTGACTCTAGGGATTTTTATATTCCCCTGTTTGAGGTCAGATTGGTCCCAGATCCAACGATCAGGTCAAATCTGCAAATACCAGGTCATTTTCTAAATTTCGAGAATTGGAGGAATGCAAGGTTAAGGAGCCAGACAAGTTTAAGGAAGTAAACACTGAAACGCAAGAGAAATAACCAAAACTTCATCATCAATATGCACATTTCAATTTTGAAAATGCCTGAAATAGATTATAGGACCAAGAAAAAGCATGAAGACCATTATTCCAAAAATGATGGCTATAGACAGCAGCTTCTTGAAGGAGTCATACAAGGATGATGGACGGAATATTTACTTTCAATTCTGAAACATTCTGCTAAATAAATATTTCTCCTCTCTATGAGGTAGCATAATAGCAAGCTTTCAGTGGAGAATAAACAAATCAACTACCACAGTCCTTCTTTAATCTCCCACAAGACCATGAATCTTCTTGAATCAATTTCCGAAGGATGTGTGGGCTTCAACACATAAGTAATACAAAAGGCCACAGTCTAGACAATATAGTAATCATCATCTGAGGAAAATTAAATAAGGCACGTATTCTGAAAATAGTCTTTTGAAGGGTGTAATAACAGCTACAGGAACTCTTTGTTCCTTTATATTACCTTCTTTATACTTAGTATATATTGTTTAACTTGAGTAAGTCCTTTCACTTCTATTATCTCAAGTCACCTGTGCAGTAACTATTTGAGGTAGGCAGTCAGTCAACAAGCACTTATTAAAAGTGCTTACTATGCTCTAGGCACTACTCTGAGTATTGGGGATAAAGAGAGAGGTATGCATTGTACAAACAACTATGAACAAATGTGCTTTATATAGAATAAATTAGAAATCATAAATAGTCAGAAGGCATTAGAATTAAGGAGATTTGGGAAAGACTTCCTATAGAATGCAGAATTTTAACTGGCACTTGAAGGAATCTAGGAATGATGGATATCTTTGTTGTTGTTCAGTTTTTTTATCAGTTGTGTCTGACAATTCATGACCCCATTGGGGGTTTTCTTGGCAGATATCCTGGAAGTCTTTGCCATTTTCTTCTACAATTAATTTTATAGATGAGGAAAATGAGGCAAATAGGTAAAGTGACTTGTCCAGGATCATGCAGCTAATAAGTGTATAAGGCCAGATACAAACTCAGGAAGATGAGTCTTCCTAACTCCAGGCCCAGTTCTCTATATACACTGTGCCACCTAGTTGCCCTATTCTCTACTTTAGAGTTGCTGAGGTAGCAGAAAATTTACTCAAAGACATACAACAAATTATAGCCAGCGTAATGGTCTAAGATTCATGTCTTTTTATCTGAGTCTCTGTCATTTCGTTAACATCTTTTCCCAAAACCTTTTTTTTAAATTACAATATCTCAATTTTATATCACTAAGTTATTCTTGCATTTTCTTTGTAGACAATTGTTAGTAGGGTAACTCAACAAAAGTGATGATTCATCAGATTTAGCTGATTCTAAATATCAACAAAAACCACAATCACAACTTTTGGAACAACCTCCTAGAAGTTACAGTAAATAATGAGTATAAAATAAGCTGGATCTTTTCTGAATCTTTTGAATCCCAGGCTAAAAAAAATGGGCAAATGGTCTGAAACAATCCAATTAATATGGATGTAAATATGTGAAAATTTTCTGAAGATAAAGAGAAAATCCTGTTTTTTCTTAGTCTAATGATCACTGCCTAAATCATGCCAATATAATGGGATCCATTTTGCCAAAAGGGTAATAAAATACTTATAATTTCTGTAAAGTTCTGAATGAATGATGGAAGATAGTGTTGACGGTGGGTGGTGGTGGTGGTGGTGGTGGTGGTAAGAAGAGAAATAGGTCCTAAATTTGTCTGACATTTCCCCCTGCCCTACCTTACAGAGAAATAGCAAAAATGCAGGGTAAATCAAACAATTCTTAATTGCTTACCCTGAGCCAGATGCTGTGATAGGTGTTAATGACACACAGACCAAAAAAAATATAGTAACTTCTCTATAGGAGCTTAACTACTATCAGAGGAGACATGTACAGAAATAGAGTAAAAATAATCTTAGAATCATGGGACTATAAAGAAGTTTGGTATCCTCTTTGTACATGTGAATGAACTGTGCTCCAAAGATGTTTAACCATTTCCCAAAGTCTTCCCTAATTATCTTTACCTATTCTGAAATAATAGTATGAAATTGATAAATAAGAAATAAAAACCATTCCACCTTTTGCATTAGACTTGAGGAGTCTGAGCAGAGTATCCAAAGTAAGGCAAGAAAAGGCACCATTTATATGAACTTGTGGATTTGAATTCTTCAAATCTTTAGTCTGGAAGGAGAAGTGCCTAAGTGAACAGTAGAAATTTTAGACAACTACTTACAGTTTAGGAATTTCACCTGCTATAATAGGTAGATTAATAATGGGAATATAGAAGGAAAAAAGCAGTATAGTTTGTAAAATTCCTATAAAAGGAATACATCATCATTTAGTCTCTACAGAACCTTATTCCTCAAAAGGAAAGTAGACCTAAGGCAACCACTCCGTGCAATAAAGATTGGCTAAAGTTTATGTTTGTGTCATCATACATATACTGAAATCATGGATCACATATTTGGTTAACAAAAAAAAAAAAAGATTCAGTTCCACAATCCCTTGAGTTTCAGATATTCTCTCCCTCTTTTCTCCCCCATCTCATGGTGGCATGCATTCACGTATAGGATCTGCAAATACTTTCACATTGTACAATAGTCTGGTTGTATAGAAGGGTTGTAACCAATGAATGAACACTGGGAAAAAAGAAACAAAACCAAACATGGAAAAGAACAATAGCATGTATTGCTTCAGTCTCCATTCAAACCCTCGTCTTTCTAGATCTTTCTCTGAATGTAGATATCTCCTTCCATCCTGAGACTTGGAGAGTTGTCTTATAACTGTACATTGCTGAGAAGAGTCCAGTTTATCAAGGCTGGTCATCACACATAAAATGTGTCTGTGATTGTGTAAACATTTTTCCTGCTTCTGCTCTTCTCACTCAGCATCAATTTGTATAAGCCTCTCCAGGTAATTATGAAGTCCATCTCCTTCCCATTTCTTTTAGCACAATAGTATTGCATTACATTCATATACCACAACTTGTTCAGCCATTCCCCAATTGATGGGCAACCCCTATATTTCCAGTTTTTTGCCACCACAAAGAGAGCTACAATAAATATCCTTTTAAAATCAATGAAGAATGCACAAAATGAGATAAAGCAACTGCTTGTAGCACATAAAACAAAGGTGCCTGTGAATTGGGGATGATATATGTACACTTATCTATCATGAGAAACTTCTCCAAAGCGTTTGCCAACATAGCTTATTTAGGGGAAAGTGCAAGAGCAAACATTTATTACTGAAAAAGGAAGCAATACACATTGCCTCTACTGAAAAAAAAAATATATATATGTATTTGTCTTCTCATTTAGTAGGTGGTATATTCATTAGACATGGCATGACGTGGCTAAATTAAAATGAGCAAATATTTACATCCAAATTAAATTATGGTAAAGACAGAAAAGGAAATGGACTGCATCAAGTTTCTTAGTTACCTGAATAAGGTTACTATATTTTAAAATAAAATGAAAATTTTACTGATTAGCTTAAATGTCAGTATAATAGAAATACTATGATACTAGCTGAACAACCATGAGGAAATCACCTAAGGTCTCTAATCTAGTTTTTCTTTTGTCTTAAAACTGGGAGGAATAATAATAATACTTATTAAACTTTTAAAGTTAATCTGAATATGAATTATTTGATGTTAAACCATGTTACACTAAAATCTCAATTCTTTTTAAATGGGCTTCTAAGAAATTCTTAATGAACACAGGAAAGGTGGAAAAGTAATCTCTAGGCAATATTTTGCAAAAAAATATTCTTTGAAAAAAAAGAAAAAAAGAAAATCTTCCAGATCCTTTCAAAAATGAAGAACATTTCTATATATTACCAAGAAAAGTGCAACTGGAGGAAATAGAAATTCTACTTGAAATAATTTACACACAAATAAAATACTTGGGAGTGTACTTGTTTGATAGGCACTACTCTGAGGATATATAGAGGTATACATCATACAAACACCTATGAAACAAGGTATAAATAGGATAAATTGGAAATCATCCATAGTCGGAAGGCACTAGAATTAAGGAGACTTGGGAAAGACTTCCTATAGAAGGTGGCATTTTAACGGGCACTTGGAGACATCTAGGAATAATAGATATTATTCTCTCTTTTGTTGTTCAGGACAACTCAGGAAGTATATCCCACAATTATGAAGCACTTTTCATACAAATAATGTCAGAGCTAAACAATTAGAGAAATATTAATTATTTGTGGATAGGCCAAGTCAATGTAATAAAAGTGACAATTCTACCTGAATTCATTTACTTATTTGGTGCCATACCAATCAAACTACCAATAATTATTTTATAGAGCTAGAAAAAAAATAGTAAAATTCATCTGGATAAACAAAAAATTAAGAATATCGAGGGAATCAATGAAAAAAAGTGAGAGAAGGTGGCCTAGCCTGACTGTATTTCAAACTGTATTATCAAAATATATATCAATGTAAATTATCAAAACAGTCTGGTACTCTTATCAGAAATGGAGTGATGGATTAGGGGAATAGATTATATATACAATATACAGTAGAAAATGACCATAGTAATCTAGTGTTTTTTCACAAAAACTGCTGAGAGAACTAGAAAGCAATTTAACAGAAAGAAGGTGTAGACCAATTTCTCACACCATTTATGAAAATAAGGTCAAAATGGGTATATGATTTAGACCAAAAAGATATCATAAGCAAACTAGAGGAGTTTGAAGAATTTTACAGTCAGATCTTTGAATAAGGTAAGAATTTGTGACCAAGAATAATTAAATTAATTTATGGGAAGTAAAGATGATAATTTTGATTTCAATAAATTTTTTAAAAGTTTTACATCAACAAAATCAATGTACCCAAGATTAAAAGACAAGGTGGAAACTGGGGAAAATGTTTTATGGCAAGTTTCTTTAAAAGAGGTCTCATTTCTCAAACATATAGGGAGCTAAGTCAAATTTGTAATGAGTCATTGTCCATTTGATAAATCATCAAAAGATAGGAACAAGGCTATATTCAGAAGAACTCAAAGTTATCTATGTTATCATTCAGTTATTTCAGTCATGCCCAATTTTTCATAAGCCCATTTGAGTTTTCCTAACAAAGATACTGGAGTGTTTTGCCACTTCTTTTTCCAGCTCACTTTACAGAGGAGGAACTAAGACAAATAGGGTTAAGTAACTTGCCCAGAGTCCCACAACTCGTAAGTATCTGAGGTCATATTGGAACTCATGAATATGAATCTTGCTGACTCCAGGCCTGGAAGTATATCCACCTAGCCATAATAAAAAAAAATTTGCTCTAAATCACTAATGATTAGAGAAATTTAAATTAAAACAACTCTGAGGTACCACCACATGTTTATTAGATTGGTTTATGTGACCAAAAAAGAAAATGTCAAATACTGAAAATTGTAACTTTAATGTACTTGCTGGTAGAGCTATAAAGACTTATGTGTTTAACAAATAGTTACAGCAGTTCTTTTTGTGGTGGCAAAGAATTGGAAATTGAGGGGATGGTCATGAGTTGGGGAACGGCTGAACAAGGTGTGTGTGCATGTATGTATATATATATATGTGTGTATGTGTGTGTACAATATGTATATATGTGTGTATATATGCACCTCTGTGCATACATACACATATACACACATACACATATATATGTATATGTAAGAACTAATGCAAAGTGTACTGAGAACGACCAGGAGAATGTTGCACAATGTCACAGTAATATTTCATTATATTCAACTGACTGATCAAATATCAAATAACTTAGCTTTTCTTAGCAATACAATGATCCTAGACAATTCTGAAGACTTTATGATAAAAAATTCTCTTTCTCTCTCTCTCTCTAGAGAAATAGCTGATATAGTCTAAATGCTTATTGAACCATACTCCTATTAATTTTTTTTGCTGTTTTTTTTTCTTTGCAACATGGCTAATATAGAAATACAGTTTGCATGACTCATATTATAACATATATCAAATTCCTTGCTTTCTCATGGAGGAGCTGGAGCAATAGAATGAACTTGGAAGTAAAACTTTTGAAAAAACTAATGTTAAAATTTTGTACATGTAATTGAGAAAAATAAAATAGAAAAAAATTAACATGGAGGTACTGTTTTGATATATACCAATTCATATTCAAGTTGACAATTGAAGGAGGATGAGCACTCAACACCTGATTGTAATGAATTATTTCAGATCTGCTCAGCTGGAACAGAATTTTGAATATGCTATTACTGCCACACTTAATTGCTGTTTCACTTTGAGGGGGAAAAACACTAGTTAATATAACAATAGCCTATTTCAAATATTAATACTCATTTGTTTCTAGAAATTACTGATATAAATATACAATTTGAGTTGAAAAAATATGAAGTTTCATATATGAATAAATACACCTGTGAGTGTGTGTATATATATGTACATATAAATTTAAGTGTATGATTGTATATGTGTGTATACATACATATATCTATATATTTGGTTTTTATCATATCAATTACATAACTAATATTACTCACAGAAGTAGAATGTAGTGGTTAGGGAATATAATCTTTGCATTCTTACATATAAAAAGCACTTTACCTCTCTCCATCCCTTCCTTTATTCTTTCTCTCTTCCTTTTCTTCTTCTCTTCCTTCCCTTTTATTCTTTGTTCTTCCCTTTCTCTTATCTACCTGTCTCTTGATATTGTAAGGAAGACAATATCAGGGAGAATATTCTATTTTTTTTTAAATGACATTTTTCTATATATTATTCTGAAAAGAAATATCCTCTTATTTGAGTTGTGAGACTTACAGGAAAGTAATTAATGAGTCAGGAAGTAAGTAGAGTTGAAAGAAAAGAAAGAAGTAGCTTTTCATTGTGGAAAGTTTTCTAGCCAAAGTTCATAAGTTTGTAGAGTAATAGTCTGCAAATGAAGATAAAAGGCAGGGTTGTGAATTTGGGGAATATTTCCGAAGAAAAAGTGGTCAGTATCTTTTAAAGAAATCTAGCTTTTGTATTTAACACAAGCAAGATTTTTAACTGATGCAGGATTTACTTTCAACTCCTTACTTTTCAAGTATATTGAATCAGACATATCACAGAATTATTCTTAACAAAAAAGGAATATGATACTTATAATAAAATAATTACAACCAGAGAAATAAACCAAGAATGGATTAATGACTACCACTTGTTTTTTGGGAGAGCAGCTCTTTTTTTGGCTTCTAGGTCTGAAAGAGAACACACCATAATTTCAGATTTTCTTTGGGTCTCAAGGGAGATCAGCTATGGAAAGAAGCCAATAAATAGGGGAGTCAGGGCCTGAAAGAGATTCGTTTTTCTAGCTTGCCATACTTGAGACTTCAGCCAATTTCTCCTTGGTGAAATTTTATTTGTTTTCATTGGCATGCTTATTTTGCATATTGATATAAATACCAGAAATATTAGAGCAGCTAGAGGGCACAGTGCAT
The DNA here is from genome assembly GCA_028646515.1 of Pseudochirops corinnae. Classification (NCBI taxonomy): domain Eukaryota; kingdom Metazoa; phylum Chordata; class Mammalia; order Diprotodontia; family Pseudocheiridae; genus Pseudochirops; species Pseudochirops corinnae. The sequence continues at coordinate 458,745,385 of CM053585.1, forward strand.
AGAGCATCAGGCGTGGAGTCAAGACAACTTAGATTAAAATTTGATCACAGACATTGACTGCATCATCTTGGGCAAATCACTTAATCTTGCCTTAGCTGATTCATCTGTATGAACCTGGGAAGGAAATGACAAGTACTCATTAGTATGCTTGTCAAGAAAACCACAAGTAGCATCACTAAGAGTTGGATATGACTGAAACAACTGAACAAAAAAAAAATACATATATATATATATATATATAGTAATTTATATAACATATAAACATATAATTTGAAAATGTAAGGGGTAATATGTAAATATAAAATAATAATAATAATAATAAATAATTTTAAATTGTATGAATATATATTATACATTTACATGATATAACTGATATGGAATCTTATCAATTATGATTGATTTTGGCAAATTGAAAACTTGGGAATTGCTATAAGTAATTGCTTTTGAATAAAGTACAAATCTATGGGATCCCTGCAAGCAGTAATTGAACCTAACCAAGTTAGTTTTGCTTCATGTAGTCTTGTTGAGGTGTTTGTTTTTCCACAAGAATTAGCAGAATTCAGCCCAATTATGTAGTTTTCTTTGTCTGAAGGAGCTGTTATTTTAGATAACATCAACTTTATGTTGCTATTACAGATATATACAAAACTTCTTTAAATATGAGATTTTTATTGTCCTGTAAAGTTATCTCCCATGCTTCCCCCTTCATTATAGAACTTTCAATGCCCCCACTGGCCACTAAGTAATAGAAATATTTGCTCTTAGATTCAATTTTTAAATTATTTTTACCTCTGTAAAAGTGGGAAGTCTATTTAACCATGAACTATTACAGTTATAGGAATTAGGAAAAGAGTGTGACTATTTGAGGAGTAGGACCAAAGGGGAGCAGGACCAAATATTCAGCTTTCTGTGGATAGTCTTTCTTTAAGGAGTCAGAAAAGAAATTATACTCTTTTGATCTTTTGGGGTATCAGGTTCATTCTATCAGGCAGAGCATGTTTCTCTTTTTCCTTTACTGTTTTTAAATCAAGTTAAAAGATAATGCGTATCGTCCTTTCCTGTCTCCATGAGCTGCGGCAAGTGCAGCCCCAGACATGTTGGCCTACCTTCAGTGGATGGTCCTTCGGAACTGTTCCAGCTTCCTCATCAAGTGCAACAAGCAGACGTACAGCACCGAACCCAACAATCTCAAAGCCCGAAACTCATTCCACTACAATGGGCTGATCCACCGGAAGACGGTGGGCATAGAGCCGGAGGCCAACAGCAAGGACATTCATATACATATACACATATGCATACATATACACATACTAATACATATGGTGGTGCTGAAGGGGTGAGCAGGTCAGAGGAAGCCTGCCACCGCCTACATGAGGACCACAATCAACAAAAATGCCTGGGCCACACTGAACAGCGTCAGACACATCATCCACAATAACAAGTACTGGAAAGATCTCCATATGGCCGTTCTGCGCCGAGCCAGTGCCATCCTTCAAGCCAGTGGTGGTGAAGAAGAAGCGAACATGCCCCCCTAAGAGCACCTGAGGTGCCAGGCCTGCCTTTGGCTAATAAAGTCAGGCTGCTCCCCCCCCCCAAAAAAAAGATAATGTATATCATAAATTGAACAAAATTGAGAAAAGTCAAGATTTTCTTGCAGAAGACAAAGTGTAGTACTGTGGAAAGAGCCCTGGACTTGCAGTCAGAGGATCTTGATTTGCCTCTTGACTTTGCCACTGACAAGATACAAACCCTTCGTGCCTCATTTTCCATATATGTGAAAAGAGGACATTGAATTAGAAGACCTTCAAAAGCCCTTCCTGCTCTAAATATATGATCCAGTTATCCTAAGTTGAGAAATAAGACCCAACAGAACTTGACAAAAATCGTTTTGAGACCCCAAGAGACAAAAGAATATGTGAACAGATCCCAAATCATTTTTGGATCCCAAACAGAATGTATATATATGTTTTAAAAATTGTTGGACTGAAAATTGTTGTTTCATATCCCAGCCATACTTCTTGCTAGCTGGGTGATCTTGGTCAATTCAAGTAACTTACTTTGGCTTCTGTTTCCTGCTTTAGTCAAATGATGGGATTGTACTAGATGATCTTTGAAGTCCTACTCTTAAATCATGATTATATAATCTCATAGATATAAAAAAATAAATAAAAGTTCAATTGGATGGCAAACCCTGAGAACAAGGGACATTAGCTTGGGCTGCTCATAACCTTCCAGAACCTCTCAAAGAGGTACCCACCAAGGACAAAGTGTGTGTTTATTGTTTTATCATGCAAAACAGCTGCAATTCTCCTTCCTTACAATTTAAAATTGAAGAGAAATTGGAAAACATATATTTGAGTTAGAATATAAAATTTAAAAATGAAAGACAAAATTCAACTAGAGAAGATAAAGGTATAGAAGCTAAGGTAGAATAACAATGTCTAAAACTACACATCTTATATTTTAGTTCTTCCTATATTAAACTCATCAGGGGATTTTAATTAGGCAAGTACCCGCTGAGAAGTGCAGCCAGTTATGTAGTTTCTAAGAGGGTCCTACAGTGGGTAGGGAACATTTTTAGATTTAAGAAAGCTGAGAATGAAGGCAAAAAAAAAAAAATCAGTCTGTTGAGAGATGAGGATTTAAAAAAAAACTAATTGTATAACTCAAATTCAGTATAGTAAGAAATGGATCACAAACCATAGCACTAAAAAGATAATGGACTTTCAGAGAGTAAATTTGTGGTCATCTGGAATATTGAAATCTATGGGTTGAACTGGCTGTAAAATCTACAGATTTAAAAGGACTGAGCTGCAAATTGGGGTGAAGGGCTGGCTAGAAGCAGTGAGCTGCGAAATTATAATATAGGTGGCTTGTCTTTGGCACCCTCCTTCCTTTGTCCCTCTCCTTTGATTGATTATCTCAGTCCATTAAGCACCCTGAAATCTAGTTCCAATACAGCTAGCAAATAGATGTGTGACTTTAAGGAAGCCAATTCAATTCTCTTTTCCACAGTTTCCTCTGCAGTAAAAGAAGGGGCTTTAACTCAATGTTGAGTCCAAGACAGACATGGTGGACCCAGAGGACCTGAGTTCAAAACTTGGCCTTAACAGTATCTGTGAGATCTTAGGCATGGCATTTAATTTCTATTGGCCTCATTTCCTTATATATAAAATGAGAAGTTTGGGTCAGATGACTTGTAATGTTGTTTCTTCTCTACATTCGATCCTATGATCCCTTTCCTCTCCAAAGGCTGTAATACTAATCTTGTAACTTTGAGTTGTCCAAGATACCACACTATGGTTCCCATTTAAAATGAACTTCCTTTTCTAGATAGTGCCTCACAGCTCCCTTTCACCTATCAAAACATAGCAATCCTAGGTCCCATTGTCTCAGAGTTCCAATAGGCTTGCTAATCTTGGCTAAAATAATTTAAGTTAAGATATATTAATGTTTTATAGTGATTCAACATGTTTCTTCATACCTATCTTTCCTGTTCATGTCTCACATTGAAATATTTGCATTATAAAAGCCAGCACCAGAGAAAGGAATTCCTAACCAAAGAACAGTTCATTCACATCGGTGAGAATTTAAGAAACTGTGGTTAGTTAGAAGAAATTCTTTGGGAGTTCTTTTTACTTGTTGAGTCATTTCAGTCATGTCTGACTGTTTGTGACTCCATTGAGGACTTTCTTCACTAAGGTACTGGAGTGATTTTCTGTTTCCTTATCCAGTTAATTTTATAGATGAAGAACTGAGACAAAAAGAGGTAAAAGACTTGCCTAGGGTCACACAGCTAGGAAGTGTCTGAGGCCAGCTTTGAATTTGGGAAGATGAGTCTTCCTAAATTCTGTATCAGGACTCTATCCAATTCACCTCCTAGTTACTTACCCCTTTTTCAGTAGCAACTCAGAAATCATAATATATACCTGTTCAGAAAAAAAGTGAAGCTGTTCAGCAACACTAGACCTACTTTAATTAATATTTGAAGGACAGTTGAAATGGTGCCAATATTGCAGAACGATAACCAATAGTATCTTTTTAATTTTTTCCCCTTCTTCCAGAATGTCATTTAAATGGAAATGCTGGGTTTATGGAATAAAAAGGGTGACACTTTCTCATAGATTCCAAACTGCCGGATGGCTAGACACTAACAGTTCTCAGGGTCTTTGTAATTTTTCTGACAATTCGGACATGATTTAAACAAATGAATTTCCAACATCCAGTAGTCAAACTGCCTGTTTAACCATTTCAACAATGGAATACTCTCTTTTTATTCTTCTTTTATTCTTATTGTTACAGGCATGAAGGCATAGTTTTTAGAACCCTTTTCACCTTGGTGATCAATGAATATGATGGCACTAACTTTGTACAACTAGGGCAGGAGGTAGGTTAGGGGTTATGATCCTTCCTCAAATCTATGCTGATCTAATCTCCTATTCCTGGAAATTCCCTAAAGCTATGATGTGTAGAAGTTACTGCAAACAGATTTGGTTGAATATAAGTTTGCCAATTAGAGCTATTCAAAAGTATAATGGGCTGCCTTGGCATTTTAATAATTTCTGCACTCCTAAGTATCTTTGAGTTGAGGCTGGATGACAAGAATATTTGTCAAGTATCTTTTAGAAGGAATTTCTCTTTACTACACATCCAACTCTGGAATTCTGGAAAGGAATCCTGTAAACATCTTCAAGTCCTCTATTGCATTGATTTGCATGAAGATCCATTTAGTCGACCAGTTGTGATCCCTATTCACACCACCCCTTTGAATGTATTTTTTGTTGGTTGGTTATATTGTCTTTTTGCTATTCTCAGCAATAGAATTTATGTAATAACAAAAATTTAAGCCCTTTTCCCACACCCAAATTTTCTTTACAGGTTCCACTGTGTATAATTTTGGTAAATATTCATTTTCTTACTTTACATAAAATTATGAGTGGCTCTGAAGTTAACAAATAGACATATGGTAACCATACATTGGACAGACCAAAAGCTAACAATGGCATGAATTAGAAATGTCATAAGCAAAATAATGGAATCTTGACTCTCTTACTTATAAGTCACCTCATCTCTATATCTCATTTTCCTCATTTTCAAAGGAAACTAGTAAATTAGTTGATCTCTGAAGTTCCCTCTTCTAGCTCTAAATTGATCAACCTGTGAGTTGATAAATATAGAATTAAAAAAAAAAACATGTTAATGCTTTATTTACCATTCTTTGGGTCAACCACCTTTCTATGTCTTGGGAATACAAGAACAAAAAAATAATATACCTCCACATCCAAGGGCATTATATACTAAGAGAGAAAACAGAACACTAAAGGAAGTAGGAAGAAGAGAATGTAAGTTTACTCATACTGGGGCAAGGCAACTGGTGTGGCATGGACCAGAGAGTAATGTGTTAAGTGAAGTGAGTAGCATTGACTGGGCTCCATAAAATATGGCAGCCTGACCAGGGTTCTATCATTCAGTGAAGTCATCTAAGTGTCAGAGATGTTAGGTGACATGCCCAGGGTTATATAATTTATATGTACGATGTCTTATTTGAAACCAGGTTTTCCTGAATGCAAATTCAGCACTTTAGCTACTATGTCCTAATATTTCTGCAAGTAAAAAAAAAAAAATAGAGAAGAGATATCAGAGACACATGGAGATTAAATGACATGCTGAAAGTTTGCAATGATACTATTTCTCAGAGTTAAGATGTAAAATCATGTCTCTTGACTCCAAATCAATTTTTTTTTCTGAATTCCTTGAAATATATTTATCCATGTATAGTAAGAGCTTGGTAAATATCAGCTTTGTGAATGAATGAATGGCAAGGACCCCATATCCTTCTAATAGACCCGTATTTAGTAGGGCATCACAACAGCAGCATTTTGCATTAACAATCTGTTCTTTGTATTTTGGGAATAAGATGAAATTTCCCATTAACAAAACATGCAGCAGGAAGTATTCCCAGCCTAGTATTCCCAGGCCAAAAAAAAAAAATACCCAAAAAAAAAGTAGTAAGATGAAATGATGAGAAGAGAGGGGAAAAGGTCTCAAAAGAACCAATTGAAATTTCACTATAAAAATCCAGAAATCCATGTACTAAATTGGTATGGAGGTCCTTGACAACAGTTTCACTGAAAACAGAAAAGATGGGATATTTGAAATTCTGCAAGGGAGATAGGAAATTCAGAGAAGTTTTAGACATCTTGACCAAATCTTACAATAGTTGAATACTCTGATAATTATATAAGTGTTTGTCAAACTAATGTCACCAGAAAACATTTTTGTGCTTGAAATTTCTAAATTTGTTAGGACTAATTGGTTCATAAGGGTGTCAAGAATTTTATTTGTCTCTTAACTATGCAACTGAGAGATTAAGCTGACTAAGAGTTCAACTGAGTAAGATTTGAGTGGGTTAGAAGAAATCCCAGTACAAGCATGCTGTAGCTGATAAAGCACCCAATGGTTTGAGGAAAATTATTATGAGTATGTCACCATTTCTTTACTAATTTTGCTGTTTGGTAGGAGATATTCCAAAGTTGTATATTTTGTCTGGCACTCAGTTGAGTTTGAAAGAGAAGCATTGTAGTATAGAGGATAGAGATCCATCTTCAGATCCAGAAAGATAGGTTCAAATTCTGTCTCTAACTTACTTCTTACATGACCTTGAAAAAGTTATTTAGCTCTTGCAACTATGTGGTATGGTGGATAAAGAGCATGGTTTGGATTTTCATTGACTGCTTAGTTCAGTTCCTGCCAGAGACCCTTATTATCTGTATGACACTTGGCAAGTTGGTAACTTCTATCTAGCTCAGTTTCTTCATCTATAAAATGGGCGTAATAATCAAATCATCAAACAAGATAATTTAAATTACTATATAAATTCTAGCTCTGATATTTTTATTGATATATTTAATTTTTATCTCAGTCTTCTAGCCAACTCTCTAGGACAATAAGTTTCAAGGAAGGTGCCAAACTTCATTGGTAGAGGTAGTTTCCTAATCTAGGAAATCATTATTCCAATGAAATCATAATTCTATTCCTCATGTCTATTTCTAATGTTATTTGGAAAAAGGCAGATAAAGGAGCCCTGGAAAGCAATGAAAGAAAAAAAAAACCTAAAGGTACTGAAAAGAAACAAAGGGAAGCTGGTGTTGAGAGACATGGCAGCAACAAAATGTACTACTGTAGTGTGCCATTCAATTAAAAAAATATCTAATAAGTACATATTGTGTGCAAGATAAATTGTGTGACAGTTATATTGAGACTATAAAGACATTATATTCTTTAAAAATGGAGGAAATTATTTCCAAAGGACAAGAGAGTAAAAATAAGAACCAAAGAGGCAGAATGGCATTGCAACCTGTATTTAGAGGTTGCATGGTATGATTACATGATACAGAGAAAGAAAAAGAGAATACTACTGAAACTTTGACACTGGATGACAGGTTAATTCTGAGACTTTTTCCAATGAAAGCAATTCAATTCTATAAGGAAGGAGCAACTCCTTGTATCCTAAGGAATGATGATGTGAATCCATAGTTGCCACCAAGAGAAATGTCATCAAGTGCTGATCAGAAGAGGAAGAGATAAATCCTGGTAGCTGGTGATTGCCTGCTGAGGTGTATTGAGGTAGCCATATATCAATCTGATAGGAACAATGAGGACATATGGTGTCTTTTCAGAACATGTTTCTGAGTTGGAGAGTTTCCTGGGTCTTCTCAAACCTGACCACCACTACCTACTTCTGGTGATTAATATGAGAATAAATAATACATCCAAGAAGAAAACGTTAGGGACCATGAAGTGCTAGGAAAAACAAAAACAAAAGAACTTGGGCTCATAGGTGGTATTTTAAAATTTTATTAATACCTTTGATCCTCACATGATTTTATATATAATTTAATATTACATTATTTTTAGCTACAGTTACTCTATAATTTAATACTGCATTTATTTTCAAACATTTCTTCTACCTTCCTGTCCATCTGTATTAACAAGCACCCTAGCACACCCACAATGGGCTACTAGCACAGGTTCTTTGATCTGCTTTGCTACAGGAAAGACGCCTTTAGAAGCGGTCAACAATCTTCTTTAATTATATTCACTAGTTCAGGGGAAAGGTCAGCACCCTGAATGTGGAGAAAATGCAACAGAGAAATTAGCACAGAGATTCAACAGACAGGGTTCTTACTGTCTGAACAAAGTAGTACAACCTCCTCCACACAACACTGGATGGGGAGAGCACAAGCTCTGAGTAGTCAGCGGGGGGGTGGAGGGTGGGGTGTGAATTTCTTAAAAAAAAAAAAAGCTACTCAGAGTCTCATTCAGGGAATCAAAAAGTTGGAAGAACGGTTAAGATATCAACTATGTATGACTGTCAGCGCAGTATTCCATAATGGCTAATGTTCGCATCACTGTTTCCTAAAACTGGGGCCTTAGAAGGTAAAGATGGATTTGAGATGTGAGCAGTTATTTATAAAGATGGTTACTTACAATGCAATTTGCTTTTCTAGACCTAGGTTTAGTTGGTAGAAAATGTTTTTTATAGCCAAGCATTGAAGGCATTTAGTTAGGTTGATTAAAACAGTGTTTTTTCTGGAGTCTTGTGAATCTGGCTGAGATTTAAAAAAAAAAATGAAGCAGAGAGCAAATTGTCAATATTCATTCTTTAGGCCAGATACCACAAAAAGCATCAGATATGATGATGAGTAACCATGAAGGGGACTAGTAATCTTACAGGAGGGCCTTATCTAGGAAGAGAAATATTAACAAAACTCATGCCCTCAGACACATATACACAAATGGAAAATATGAGTAATAAACACAGTACACTAGAATTGGTAATAGAAGGAGGTATATTTGAACCTGCAGGTATGATGGAGATTTAGGAGAATATGCCTAATGGTTAATATATGGTTATAGAAGTGTATACATTATTCAAAAGAAATGAGTTATAACAGAAGGGGTAGAGTACCATTGAACATCAGTAAGATAGACTCTGGTCAGAAAATTCATTAAACAAGATCAGGGAGTAGGATGGTGACAAGAATTTGGGAAAAGAACCAAAATGAAGAGAGAAAAAGAAGTAATATTAATATGGGATTACAATATATACTACCAGAAGAAGGAAATGGAAAACAAATGATCACAAACCTTTCATGCAGACAAGATATAAAAGTGATGAAGGATCTTCTAATACTCACTATTTTCTGTAGCTTTCTATCTTCTAAAATCAGAGCATTTGATAACTTGTTGATTGTGCTAGTGATCACTTAATTACTATCAGTCTAATTCAGACTGATAAGGAATAATTGGTTGCCAAAATAGAAGTAATGGGAATCAGAGGTCAAGGTAACTATTCTGTATTAAAGTTCATGATGGATAAGAAAAGGAAAATTGGCATAGATGGAAGCAGATTTCAACCATCAAAAAAAAAAGAAAAAGTTGAATCGAAGACCTGAAGTTTGATGGAGAACTTGCCTTTAAGGGCAAAAATATTCTCAATAATGGTGATTACCAATAATGGTGTTTTAAAAGCAAAGCTACAAACAATTCTGATAAAAATGTTAAAGGAGAACTGCCTAAGTTAGGTGGAAGGAGTATATCTATATATAACACACACATATACATATGTATACACATTTAGACAGACACATATATGTATATATACATATATACACACATGTCTATATGTGCATACATATGTATGTGTGTGTGTGTATATATATATATATATATACACACACACACACACACAAGAAACTCATTGATCAGCTTCTTAAAAATACATTTGCATAACTTTAAGAGACATGAACATAAGATGAAAGTAAGGGCAGAAAATTGAGGAAAGGTATAAGAAGGGAGCAATGTCCTGAAAGAACAGGATCTAGAACATGTCTTTAGAATTAAGGGGAGCTTTGGTAACAGAAGACAATAAGAGTAAAATTAACTTTCAGGGAAAAAATTAGGCTGGAGAGAAACTAAGAATATAGAAAGGTTAAAACTGCTGCTCAGATTGAATGTGATAACAAAAAAAAGACAATTCTCCAATTCATTTTCTTTATGTTGTCACTTCTGAGAAATAAATTTTGTACTTTTAAAAATGAAAGAATAAAAATTGTTAAACAAGAATGTAAATATATGATAAATGAAGAGATCTTAAAAGAGCATGACAATGTCTTTAATCAAAATGCAATTATTAAGATTCTACTTTATGCCCAGAATGAAAGCTGATAATATAAAGACAAATATATACATACACAGAAATAATATACATAAAAAGCAAATATACACACATCTATATATACATATATGTGAATATTGTTATTATATATTATGATGTGATATGATATTATAATGTTATATATTTTATACTATTAAGATATAGTAAGGGAAAAGACAGAGAAAAGCCTCTTGTAGGAGTTGGCATTTATTTTAAGTGAGTCTAGGTATTTTAAAATATAGAGATTGGGTAGGATTGCATTATAGTTGTGTGGTACACACTATGCAAAACCACAGAGATATTAAATAAACTGTAATTTGTAAAGAACTTCAGGAAGACCAGTGGGAAGAATGGAAAAGGAGTAATAAATTAAAAAAAAAACATTGAAAACTGGGTTGCAACCATGTTGTAAGGATTTTAAATATCAAAAAGAGAATTTTTTAATTTCTTCTTTTAGGTGCATCCTTGAAATTTGTTGAGCATTGGTATATATGGTTAACCTCGTGATTTAGGGCAATCACCTGGGCAGCTGTGTAGAGGGTGGTATACCAAGAAAGACTTGAGTTAAGGAATTCGAATAGGAGACTCTTGCAATAGCTAAGGTAAGAGCTCATGAAAATCAGATCCAAGTGGAGTGGCTATGTAAGTAGAGAAAAAGAGGTAAGATGTGAGATTGTTGAAGATGTAGAATGAACATGAGAAGTTATTGGAGTGAGGGTAAATGATGATTTGAAGCTGGTTTCAATATCAAGTCATGTAAATTACTTTTGTGAATTTTTAAAGAACTTGCAGATATACATCCCAAGTTGTTGGTAACATTTAAAAGATCTTGGTGAAATTGGACAAGTGTCACATGACTGAAGACAGGCAAATTTATCCATGTTATAAAGAGAAGGAAAAAGGATAGATTTTGCCAAGTATAGACCATCAAGCCTTATTTCAATTTATGACAAAGTGCTAAAACATATTATTAAGAGAATGCCTTCTGCTTTTTTAGAAATGGGAGCAATGATAAAAAAAAAACAGCATGCTTTTATCAAAAACTAGTCATGCTAGGCTAACTTCATTTCCTTTAATGACAGAGTAACTAGAATGATAGCTTAAGGCAGTGCCATAGATGAAGTATGAAGAGTTTTCATCAAGATGTTAGAAAAATTAAAAGAAAAAAAATCCACATCTGTGAACAAAAGAAGGGAGAATGTGGCTGTGATAGTAAAGTTAAATGAATTCAAAGCTTGTTAAATAATCAAATGTAAAAAGTAGACTCATTGTCAGTCTTGAAAGAGATTTGAGAATTGAGTTCCCCAGAGCTATACCATTGACCCAATGCAATAGAATGTTTTTATTCAGTTTTATTTTTATTATGGCATATAGGACATAGTGATCACATTTTCAGATTGTATGATGTTGGAGTGATAGCTAGCCTGTTGCACAACAGATTCAAATATATATACATATATATATACATATATATATGTGTATGTATATGTGTAGGTATATACATACATACATATAGATAGATATAGCTATATAGATACATGTGCATATAAAAAGAATAAAATGACGTTATATGATGAACTGAATTTTTACCACAAGCATTTATAAGCCAACTGTACAAGCATAGTGTAGTGAAAGCAGGTCAAGACAAAAATCCATGTGAAAAATACCCTGGGATTTTAGTTAGTAGGAAGCCAAAATTAGTGAATGGTATGGCATGAAAGTCAAGGGTAAAGAAAAGTGATAATACCACTGTACTCTGCCCTAATCTGACTACATTTCAATTATTGCATTCTATTTTGGGAACCATAATTTAGAAGGTCATGGACAGTCTTGAGGATGTCCAGACTAGCACTGGAGTAAGCCAGGATCATGAAGGGAATTTAAAATTATTTTATAACAACATTAGTTGAAAGAATTGGGCATATTTATTACTTTTTCTTTTTTTGACATTCATTTTTATAAGATTTAGAGTTCCAAATTTTTTTTCTTCCTCCCTCTCTCCTCTCGCATGCATCTTGATATAGACTATACATGTATGATTATATTAAACATATTTCCACATTAGTTATGTTTGAAAGAAGAATCAAAACAAAAGAGAACCATGAAAAAGGCAAAAAAAAAGAGACAAAATAGTATGATTCAATCTGCATTCAGACACCATAACTTCTTCTCTGGATGTGGATAATAGTCTCTAGCCTGAGTCGTTTGGAACTTCTTAAATCATTACATTTCTGAGAAGAGCTAAGTCTATCAAAGTTGGACATCACACAATGTTGCTATTACTGAGTACAGTGTTCTCCTGGTTCTACTCACTTCACTCAGCATCAGTTCATTTAAGACTTTCCAGGTTTTTTCTGAAATCTGCCTGCTCATCATTTCTTATAAAACAATAGTATTTCATTACATTCATCTACCACAATTTACATAGCTATTGTCCAATTTATGGCCATTCCCTAAATTTCCAATTCCTTGCCACCACAAAAAGAACTACTGTAAATATTTTCATACATGTGGGCATTTCCCCTTTTTTAATGATGTCTTTGGGATACAGACCTAGTAATAGTATTGCTGAATCAAGGGGTATGCACAGTTTTATAGTCCTTTGGGCGTAATTCTGAATTGCTCTCCAGAATGGTAGGATTAGTTCACAACCCCACCGACAATGCATTAGTGTTCCATTTTCCCCACATCTTATCCAATATTTATCATTTTCTTTTTTGGGGGTCATATTAGCCAATGTTATAGGTATGAAGTTGTACCTCAGAGTTGTTTTAATTTTCATTTTTCTAATCAATAGAGATTTAGAAAAAATAATCATATGACTAGATATAACTTTAACTTCTTTATCTGAAAACTACCTGTTCATATCCTTTGGGTATTTATCCATTGGGGAATGGAACTGGGTACATTTAACCTATCAAACAAGAAACATAGTCGGGGAAAACAAATATTGTCTTAAAGAATATGAAGAATTACAATGAGGAACAGAGAGGTTATTCTTGCTTGGCCATAGAGGACAGCACTAGGACCAAGGGGGGAAAAATGGGATGAGAAATTTTGGATTTTAAACTTGTGATAAAGGAAAACTTCCCTATAATTAGAGCTGCCCAAAAATAAATTGGGATTTCTGATGAGAAACAAAGATATTTGTTAGGATTATCATAGAACTTATTAGTGCATTCAGATATGGTTTAGGCAAGGTAGCCTCTGAGCTCTCTTCTAACTCTGAGATCCTCTGATAAATGAATAAGACCAGCCAAGGTTCTGTATGGTCTGTGTAAAGAAGAACAGAAATAGACTGACCCTGTTGGACTAACTCATAAATTTATAGAAAGAAGAAACCTTTGACTAAGTTACTCCCATCTTTATGCAGAAAAATGGGGTATTAATGACAGATGGATTTGAGAGGAGGATATACTTTACAACTTAGATATGTGCTCTGACCATGAAATATCCTTGACTGTTGTTTTGTCTTTGAGGAAAAATAAATAAAACACAACTTCTTGACTGTTCCATACGAATTTGATGGTAACCTGGCTAGAAAGTGGGAGAATAGCAGAATTTTATTTGAAGAGATTTATTATTATTAGTTTTAGTATTCTTTGTGCTTTTTAAATGTTCTTTTTTTTTAACATTCTTTTCTTTCTAAATTTGGTGTTCCAAATTCTTTCCCTCCTTCCAATACCCTCTGCAATCCACTGAGGAGAAAAGCACAGTGATATTAATTATGCATGTTAAATCATGTAAAATATGTTTCTCCATATCACTAAAAAGCAAAAAAAAAATTAAAGCAAGAAAATTATACTTTAATTTTCACTCATAGTTCACATCTGGAGGTGGATAGCATTTTTTTCATTAAGAGTTCTTTGGAATTGTCTTGGATGATTGCATAGATTAGAATAGCCACGTCTTTCACAATTGATCATCATTGCAATGTTACTGTGCCCAACGATATTCTGGTTCTTTTTACTTCACTTTGCTTCAGTTCATCTAGGTCTTGCCATGTTTTTTTTTTTTTAACTAACCCTCCTCATTATTTCTTATAGCACAATAGTACTCCATCACAATCATATGGCACAACTTGTTCAGACTTTCCACAATTGATGAGTATCCCTTCAATATGTAATTCTTTTTCAACACAAAAAGATTCGCTATAAATATGTTTATGCATATAGGACCTTTTCTGTTTTCTTTGATCTCTTTGGGGTATAGGCCTAGTAGTGGTATTGATGGGTCAAAGGATATGCCCAGTATGTTAACTCTTGGGGCAGAGATCCAAATTTTTCCCCAGAATTTTTGAATTGGTTCACAACTCCATCAATAGTTTATTAATGACCTATTTTCCCTCAACTCCTCCACCACTGGTCATTTCTGATGGGTGTAAGGGATACCTTAGAGTTGTTTTAATTTGTATTTCTACCTTCAATTTTTCTACTGAAAGCTGCCTGTTCATATGGTTTGTACATGTAGCAGTTGAGGAATATCACTTATTTTTATTAAATCAACTCACTTCCCTATCTACTTGATAAATGCGACTTTAATCAGAGAAACTTGCCTTGAATTTTGTTTTATATTACTTCAAAGGTACTATGGTAATTCATACTCCACCATAATAGAAGTTCCATGAGAGCAGCAATGTTACCCCATTTTTTATCTTCACATCTGTAGTACCTAGTATCATCTTTGCATTTAATAAGCACTAAATAAATGTTTGTTTATTGAGTGATTCTTAAGAGGTTTCTTCTCAAGATCTTCTCCATTCCATTTCTCCTAACTGTTCCTCTTCTTTTCATAAATATAAAATTTTGCATTTAATATTTTGGGAAGCAAGTTTCACCAATTTTTTTTCCCGTTGCTAAATGACATAAATTGTAAGAATACTACCAAGAGAACCAGGATTTTGTTAAATTGGACGGCCTTTCCAGTAACATCTGTTTGAAGAGTCTCTTAACCAGAGAAGCTTATTCCATATTATATATCATAATAGTCTAGTCCTAGAAGGGACCGCAAAAGGCACTTACTCTAAACCTATTATTTCATAGCTCAAGAAATTAGGTATAAGAGAGTTAAATGTCTAGGCTAGTGTAACATAAGTAATCAATGTCAGAGCCTAAGTCAATATTCTTTTTTCATTGTATTATGCTATGTAGAATGCTAAGTTTCCTGACAACATTTTTGGGAAAACTTCCCACAAAACCCACTATTTTTTCATCACTAATTCAGGATTGGGGCAGCTAGGTGGCAAATGAATTAAAGTGCCAGGTCTGGCGGAAGACCTGCATTCAAATGTGGCCTCAGAAACTTACTAGCTATGTGACATTGAACAAGTCACTTAACCCTGTTTGCATCAGTTTCCTCATCTGTAAAATGAACTGGAAAAGGAAATGGCAAACCATTCTAATATCTTTGTCAAGAAAACCCCAAATGAGATCACAAAGTCAGACATGGATGAAATGATTAAGTAACAATTCAGGATATCCTTACTGTCTCAGAAGATATTCATGAGTTTCATCCTAATGGCATGCCATTTTTTCCGAGGAATCTCTCAGGATTTAGCTTGTTTCATCCTTGGATGATACTCCTAAAGCTGTCTCTCTGGTAGGGTAATTTCCAGGCATACTAGGCTGCTTCCATGCTCTAAAGAACTGACAGTGTAGAAAATGACTAACATGTAAATGTTTTACATGATTGAAAATGTATAGCCTATATCAGATTGCTTACCATCTTAGGGAGGTGACAGGGATAGAATTTGAAACTCAAAACTTTAAAAGAAAATAAAGTGAAAATTATTTTATATATAATTAGGGAAAATAAAATGTTAAAAAAAAAGAAGTGATGTGGAGAATTTAAGTGGAAGACATGAAATATGGATAAAGATAATTCAGATAAATGCCAGATTTTGCCTAAATATCTCATGGACTCTCGCAGTCCTTATGCAAAACTTGATAGAAGTTTTGATGAATTAACTTTTTTTATAACCAATATTTTGATCTAAGAGATTAGGTAGTAAATAGTAAGTCTGACTTAATGCATAGGTAATGTAGAAAAGCTAAGATTTACCTTTTTGTTAAAAGACAGGAAAAAAATATTATTTAAAAGGATTGACTACATTTTTTGTCATAGTGTCTGAAATCCTGGGCCAATGCCCAGTAGTGTTTCATTCCTTTGGGTTGAGGCACTAGGCCACAGGGAGATACAACCACCACCACCAACTTTTATACTTCTTTAAGATTTGAAAAGTGCTTTATGTATTATGTCATTTGATCCACATAGCAACCTTGTCAATGATATGCCATCACTATAGTCTTGCTTTCTAGATTAGAAAACTAAAGCCTAGACAGGTTAAGTGATTTTCCCTGGGTCGTACAGATAGTAAGTGTCAGAGGCAGGATTTAAATTCAATTTCCCCTATTCCGGGTATAACACTTTGACCCAAGTGCTAAGATAGACATAAAACAGGAGTTTCCTCACAGTTGTAGTGAAGGACAAATGAGAGACGTAGTGGTGTAGTAGATAGAGAGTTGGCTTTAAATACAGAAAGACTTGGGTACACTTCTGACACACACTAGCTGTGTGATCTGGGCAAATCACGACTTTCCAGTGCTATGTAGGCAGCTCTATAAGACTGCAAGTTTTCATAGAAGTTTCCAACCTGCATTGTTAAGAGGGCATTTCTTTACCTGGGACATCTCTGTACAAATGAAATGACAGTCCCTGTCAGAGATAAATAAGCATCTAAGCACAAGGTCCAAAGAGAACAGGCCATGTGATGGTCAGTATAAAGTTTTGAAGATGAGAATAGGGAGGAAAGAAAGGGGATTTTTTTTGAGGAGGTAGAGGATTCCAAGCCAGAATGGTTAGGGAAGATCAAAGTCAAATATGGTACTTAGAGGAGACAGAGAGACAACATGGAAGCGCTGGTTACTTCCAGAGTCACTGCTGAAAGAAAGGTTAGCTTGGGCTGAAAAGAGAATGGGTGGATGTCAATAGTAAACATTCTCTTGCTCCCACTTGTCAGAGACATGTAGCTATAGGTTAAATATAGAAGAGACCTTAGACATCAGCTGGTAGGGACTCTTATTTATGGGTGAATTTGGCTCTCATTGATCTGTTTATTAAAAAAATAAAGTGAAAGTCTATATAAAAGCCATTATCTTATAATAGACCTTAATTGTTAACAAACAAAATCTGGCCATTTCAGTTATATCTTACAGAGGAATCTAACTCATCTCGTTTTGTAAAACATTGATTTTAATGATCATGAAACATCATTTCCAGACTTTCTGCCTATATTTGGTTTAGTTGTTTTCTCATATTACTTTTAGTGCATGTCATTTGCATGTTTTGAGAGGTAACATGGCCTACTGAATATAAGGTCCCCATTAATTTCCAAAAGATCTGCCTTCGAAGTCTGACTCTCATACCTACTGGTTGTGATAAATTATGCGTTAAGACTATGAATTAAGAAAGACTTGATGTTCTACATTAGTGAAAGGAATTTCCTCACTGATAGTTTCCCACACTGATATAGTCACAGGTTTGGGCCAAAAGGAAAAATAAATAAATATTTCAGGGGTTCATTTTTCATTTCAGAGAGTCAAGTTTCCAGTTAGGTACTACTTTGATTTTTCTTCCCCATGGCCACATATAAGACCAGCTAGAAAATTCACTGACCCTCTTAAAAATCTAAAAATCAGTCAGGCCAAGTTTATCTCTGAAACAAGTCAACTTTTTTCCATTAGCAGTATTTTCAACAGGAAAAAAAAAATGCTTCATGTGGAAAGAAGTCATTAGAGACTATGGACAGTTAAGTAGAAAATAGCCGTCACCACCCTACACCCTCCAAATGCCCAAAGCATCCACATATTTATGGCAGTACTGAATCACTACATTGGAGGATTATTTTCAGTATTACTGCTTCTGGAAAGATAATGTTTCTACGCAGGGTCAGCCTTTACAAAATTGTGAGCTAAGTGGAGTTTTTCTACAGATCCATTTCACTCTTTTTTTTGCCTCTAAGTAAAATATCCCTATATTGCTCCCTCTATGCCAGTTGTCCCTTATTGTGATAATCTACCAATGCTGTCATTACTAAATGTTGCCCCTTGTTCTAGATCAGATAATCTTAAAATGTAGTCTGGGTATCCTTGGTGGTTTGTAAGACCGTTTCAGGGGGTCTTAGAGGTCAAAACTATTTTTGAAATTATATTAAAATATTTCAATGGTTATTATGGCACAAATATCTTAGATATAACTATATAACTCACATAAACAAAACCTCTTTAGGGTTTGCCATAATTTCTAAGAGTATGGGGGGGGTAGTTTGAAAACCGTTGCTCTAGATATAGTTGTTTATCTTTCCTCTGTCAAAACTGCTTCTCATTTAGAGGCTTCATGGCATAGTAGTGTTTTGGAGTTATAGTCAGGAAGTCCCAAGTTCCAATTCCACTTTAGATACTTGTTAACTGTGTGTCCAATGGGCAAGTGACACCTTCTCTAAGCATTGGTCTGTGGATAATAAACCAATAGTCCAATAGATAATAATTCTCACAGTATGAAATTATTGTGAGGTCCAAATCAGAGAATGAATAAAACTGGCAAAATTCAAAACTATAAATCAATTACAACTATTATCTAGCTGTAGAATAGGGAAGCATTTGATTGTGTAATTAATAACACAAGTTTTAACTGATTATGGATAGCAGGTAATTCCAAAGCAAAATGGTAGTAGAAAGACAACTAGACCGGCAAGTTGAAGACCTGGTTTTGCTACTAATTAGCTTGATCTTAACCTAGTCACTTCATTTCTGTAACTCAGTTTTTTCAACTATAAAATGTGAATGTTTCCTCTCACCTTTAACAATATGAGATTATCTAAAAATGAATCTTTCAAGGTAGTTTTTAGACATTAGCAATAGTATAGGTATGCTTACAGAATGGGACATCTTAAGGTGAGGTAAACCAGTGGTGTGCTGATATTTATTTGTTTAATAACTGCCTCTCCAAAAAAAAAAAAAGCATTCTCAGTACACTTTTAAGTTTAATCTTCATGATTAATATTTTCTTCCTCACTCTTTTATGTCTAGACAGTCATAAAATGGTCAGGTCCTGATTTGTAGCCTTAGTCAATTTCCAGGGTATAAATGCTCACATTAAAAATCAATAATCAGCTCTTGTGAGCATGAGCTTGGTATAGCCCACCCCTGGGGAAGACCTTCAAATCATTCCACTTACTAAAAACACTACAATTTACTTATCTAAGACTTTCCAAAGTTACCGTTATTTAGTGCATATTTGTACAGGAAGCTCTTGAAATGAATTGAGGGATAGTATCTTGGTTTCCATAGATATGCTAAGATGTTCTAAAACTTTTTGGTTTTAGAGAGTGAAACATCTGGGAGATTGTGATCCTTTAACGGTTATGTCCTCTTTAAGACATGTGAAACTAATAAGTTCTGCATTCTAGAATTTCTAGATATAGGTAATCAGATCCTCACCCTTGCAGAATTATTGCCTCCAGAACAACTGTTGTTCATCTTTCACCTCTGCCTCATTTTGACATTGGTCTTTGGAATGGAAGAAGCTCCTGGGTTAATCTTTTATCTTCTTCAATACTCAATGCAAGCATAGAAATAGTAGTGAAGGGATGATCTTCATATTTTAGGCAACCTACTCCTAACTTATGTGAGTCAAAATCATGATAAACAAAATGAACAGATTCTGCAGTTAAAATCTCAACTACCACAGAAGTCATAATAATGAAAAAAACCCCTCATAATAAAGTTATTTCCATGTTCTAGTAGACAGTTGATAGAAATCCTACTTTGGTGATATGATTACAAGAAATACTACAAAATAAATCTTTAAAATGAATTGTTTCATCCCTTGTCTGCTAGCCTCTTCACTGAAAGAAATTCATCCTGTGTTGTTTGTTTCATAGGAAAGCAAAAGGATAGTGGGGCCAAGCCTCTCTAATGTATAATGTAGTTTCTTATGCTTTTTTCTTACCTTTTAAATTCACTCCATAATTTTGACTTCAAACCTTCCCACTTCTTAATTTACCCCACCTATTTTCCCAAACCACATAACCAGAACCACCCAAAAAGAATAACACTCAAAAATGCACAAGAGCTTTGAAAAGGAAGAAGTGAAAATGGTATAGATATTACATTCCTTTTTTGTCATTGGATTGAAGGTACTTTTCTTTTTATAATATCACATAACTGTTGTCCCTTCTTTATTCTTTCTGTCCTAAATATTAGTGATTGGGTTTGGATTAATTAATGAGGAGAAAAAAGTCCTGTTACTCCCAAATAATGTGAGGGGATCTATACCTTTTGCTTGGCTCCATGGTTAACCCAAAGCAGAAGCAAAGGAAATTGGCTTTCACTAAGAGTGTTAAATACAGTGTAATGTAGCAGTTAGAGAGCTGGCCTTGGTACCAGGAAGGCCTGGGTTTAATTCTTGTTTCTGAAACATATTAACTGTGGAACACTGGGCAAATCACCTCACTTCTCAGTACCTCAGGTATCTCTATAACACTCTAGGTTTCAGAAAAGGTGCCAACCTGCATTGATAGAAGGAGTTTCCCATACCAGGAAATAACAGGTCTAACCCTTCTCTTTGAATTGGTAGAGGAGAGGCAAAGAGTCATAGAGGATATTGAGCTGACTTCACTATCAGGAAGAAAGGTGCTTAAATTTGTCTTTGGACACATACTAAGTGTATGCCTATAGGTAAGTTGTTTAAATTTCTCATTGGCCCAGGCAACTCTTTAGTAGTAAAAGTTTTAGAAAAAATATGGATCTGCATTGGGAGAAAACTTTCTCCTTAAGGAGATTTCTATATGAAACTACTGGTTAAGATAAAATAATAAGAGATTGCTTGTCTGTTCTGTGTGCAACTGGCTACTGTCCTATAATATTAGCATTTTTCCCAGTTGGCATCATTTTCTTTTCAAGTTCCTACATCTGTAGACTTCAGTGATTTCTGATGTTCTTGCCCATTCTACTCCAATAGAACATAAGCTGCCCAAGGTCAGGGCACATGCTTTCTGGGAGGGCATAACACATACTTGTTGATTCCATGGTTGACTAGTTTTCTGGCAAGGGAATGATTTTCCCAGGAGATCCCTACTCATACTAGTCTCTTCCCCAATACTTGAAACAACAGAAAACTTATTTGGAAAAGAAATCTTATAATTAAGTATGGATGACTATGGTCATTGTGGATCATCATTTCTACATTTCATATAGCTAATGCAATTATACTCCCAAAAACTTCCTCTTCAGATGCCTCATCATGGGGTTGAACAAGTGCTCAAAGGTTGTTCCAGTGGAGTACAAATTCTTCTAAGTTCTGGTATGCTGTAAAGACTTCTGGTACTTAACTTCAGGTTTACTATCTAAAGAACCAGCCTAGTTAAGTGTAGGGATGGGCATATCCTGAGGGCTAGCCACCAACTAATGAATACTTCCATCTTTAGCAGCTCATGAAATAGATTATGGAAGTAGAGTGTGAGCATTTATTTGTTTTGTGTGAAGCTGTACATGGTGCAGAGAGTATTGGTTTTGGAGTCAGGAAGTCAGAAGTTAAATCCAATCTCAGATACTTACTATCTGTGTAAGTCTGGGCACATCATTTAAACTCAACCTCTGTTAAATGAAGATAATAATATCACCTACCCCTCAGGATTGTTGTGAGGATAAAATGGGATAAATGTAACTCATTCTAAATAATTATTAAAATATTTCCACTAAATAATTTAATTATGTTACATTAATGAATATACAACAAATGGCATTAAATAATATTTGTACTTTGGAAACATTTAAGTATTTTATAAATATGACTATTATTATTATAGCTGAAATATGGTATATTAAATTTAACAAATATTTTACACACTTTAGGTATTCAGTACCTCATATATACTTACATAGTCTTAAAATATGCTGAATTGTAATTTCATTATAAAAATTTCTTTATAAGGAACTTTGTAAAATTATATAAATTTCATTGTGTGTGTGTGTGTGTGTGAAAGTGGGTTGTTGTTGCTGCCAAAGGTTGAATGCAACCACTGAATTGAACACAATATCTTATTGCTGTCCCTTCAACCCATATTATATAGGTCAAGGATAAGTGAAGCTACCCATAAAATTTCTGTTCTATTATTTGTGTATAACATAGCTATGTTTACTAACATTTAGGCCCAGAAAAGAAAGACATTGTCTTTCAATTGAGTGAGACAATTTTATACAAATTTCTAGAGTGTAAAAAATGTATGCTTTCAATTTTTGAATAAGTTTTGGAAACTCTAGTTCTTAAAACAAAATGATTGATGTTTGGGGGAATGCAGCTTAGCCAGAGATGATAAATGGTATTCTACTTGGAAGCCTTCTTATTTCCTCTCAGTTTTGCTAAAACTGTCTCACATGTAAACTAATGAAAAAAATTGATACACCAACATTGCTACACCACAGGGAAAAGGTGTAAATTAAGCTATCCTTTAAATAGAAGCTTGAGTAAATTGGCCTGAGAAGTCTAGAGGAAGAATCATAGCACTACTTAGGCATATCAGAAAATAGTTTCTAAGCATTTCATCTTGAGATATGAAACTAACGTCATGAAGAGTGAACATGGCTCTCCCTTTTTAAAACAAAAAGAAAACAGGAGTCATGACAAACAAAGAAACCAAAAAAAATGAGCACACCTTACTAACCAGCTCCGAATTTCTCATCATTTGGTATTTAAGCACCTACAGAATCGATGTATGCTACCAAGTTCAGCACTCATGATAAGCAGCTAAACAGGTTCAAAGTAGCACAAAATCCCATTCTCTACCCTTTATGGGTTTCCCATTGTTTTCAGAAGATTTTGGTGCCTGCCCAGTTCTTAAGTATTCATTTATGCACATCCAAATGGCTCCTTGTTATCATCTCCAATAGTTTCATGGCTTCATTTGTCTTTTTAATTGTTACTATAGTCAGATTTAGAGAATCAAAGCTCTAGAATAAGTAGTCTCATGAGACTCATTTCATAAGATGAATCCAGTGAGTTCCAGAGAGATTTCACCCCCAAACCATGTTACATTCAGTGCAGAACTTGGTTTCCTGAGTCCTAATGTTGTATAGTTGTACCCAACTCTTCATGACCTCATATGGAGTTTTCTTGGCAGAGAAATTGGAATGATTTTCCATTTCCTTCTCCAGCTCATTTTAGAGGTGAGAAAACTGAGACAAACAGGGTTAAATGACTTACCTTGGGTCACACAGATAGTAAGTATCTGAGACCATATTTGATCTCAGAAAGATGAGTTTTCCTGACTCTAGACATAGCACTCTATCTGCTGTGCTACCCAGCTGCCCTGATTCCTAATTTGGTGTCTTTTATTCCCCCATTACTTTTTAATGATTGTGCTTCAAGCCATCAATAATTGCTGACTTTACTACAATGTTTTAAAATATATGAAGCAGACATCGTCTCATTCGAACCTCACATATATAGATGTTTTCTTTCCCATTTTATAGATGAGACTCAGAGAGATTCATTGACTTGCTCACAGTCACACAGCTATTAAGTGTCAGAGGTAGCATTTGAATCCAGGTGTATTTGAGTCAGGTTACAAACTATACTTGACTGCCTCTCCAATAAATACTTAGGAAACAGCATATATATATAACCAATGTTTCATTCTGTTAGGTGCCATGGACATTACAAAAGGAGTAGTTGATGTGGTCACTCCCCTCAGCAGGTTGATAACCTCCTCAGTTCCAACATATCACTTGACAAATATGTGTCAGTGGGTTGTTTCATCCTGATCAGAGGGACTGGAGAATAATAACTGTGATTCTTCTCTGGGGTCTTTCTTCTGAAGTGAGAATAATGACAATTCCTGCAAAGACACAGATCACAGCCTCCCCCAAAATTTCCTTCAAGCTTTACTATAAATAATCCAGGGGAATTATATACACTCAGATATACATACACACAAAATTTACCTCCATGACTGAAGATAAATTCCCACTTCTCAAAAACAGAGCCAAGTTCAGGATCTAGTATTCTCCAGGGTGTGTGTGTGTGTGTGTGTGTGTGTGTGTGTGTGTGTGTGTGTGTGTGTAGTGTGTTTGGGGAAGAGATTGTAATGAGGCAAAATATGTATTCTACAAAATTTGTGGACATAATTGCATACGGTTAACTTTTGTATGTTCTGTAGAATGAAGTTTAATGTTAATTTAACTTAGCCTAAGCTCATCCTGTCTTGAGAACTCTAGATTTTCACTTTCCACTTAATAACTACTTTCCTTAGATTACTCATGTTCGTGTTGCCTTGCAAGTCTCCTCTGTGTAGATTGTGTCAAAGGGTGAGCTTTATTGCTTTGGATAATTAAGTAAAGGTGGAAACCTCCTTTATAGAGTTGGGAATTATTTTCTTTAGAATCATTCCTCAGCTAACAGAAATGACAAGGGTTGTCAATTACTGCATAGAAGGTAAAGGGATCACTCTATATGAAGAAGCATTATTCACTTTTTTTATCTCAGTGAGAAATTCTAGAAATCACTCTGGTGGACTATTAGAAAAAATATCACATGATTGTAACCCTCATTTCTGCCTTTGTTGTGGTTGTTTTATCCCTGCCAATTGATGTTCTGTCAACAAAAACTGACTTACCTGGACAAAGGCAAGGAATTATTTGAATAGAAAGAAAAAGTTAGCTGTCTTTCCCATTCTAATTATTATCATTGTCACCAAACAGAGCCACATAAATTTCAGTGGTTCAGAATACTAGTGTGGAGTGATTTCATTAATGCTTAATAGATTCAGAAATAGAGACTTCTGAAGTTCCCTGTTTCCTGAATTCTTGTTGCCTACCTGTTTCACCAGCCATGCCCAATTACTGAAGCTATAGAACAGACCAAAATGAGACTACACAATGAATTTAATCATTGGATCCTGGAATAGGAAAAGTTTTCTATTATCTGTCCGAGAAGAGATGAGGTCTTAACATTCTTGTGCTATAGTCCTTGAACATTTGTTATAAGGACTTAAATAAGAACAGCATCATCCTATTGTTATAACAATCTCTTTAATAAAAAGAGAAATAGTACAAGGATAATTTACTCTTGTTGTAATCTAAAAATTGATTTATTTATAACCTATAATCTTACAGCATCTTCTTAAGCAAAGGGGAATCAGATAGGAAAGGAAGTAGGAACAAAGAGCAAGACTACTGCATTTTCTTGAATTCTATGGCCTTTATATGAAGCATATAAACTGTTTTGCATTCTTTGGAAACTGGAAATAGTATCACCTATTCCTACTATTAATATGAGTAGAGTTTTGTCTAACTGTAGCTATAATTTGAATGCTTCCTAAGAGCATTCTAATATGTTATCCTCATTGGTAATATAGTGTTATCTGGATGTCAATATCAAATCATTAATTGTAAGTGTCATTTGAATCAATATAATGAAAATTTTGGTTCTTTTGTTCAACACCCTGCATAGATCCTAATTTAAATTAACTCAATGTTTCCTAAACAAAAAAAAAAGTGTTTAAGTCGGGGAACAGAAAAACAGAAAAACAAAGAGGGACATGTTTCTCAATCAGGCAGTATTTGTAAAACCTTTTTAGGAAAATATCAATTTTATTTTCCTAAGTGAAAATATAAAGCTGTGGTTGCTTTGATGAATTATGGAAACCATCAATTATATTATCTAATCCCTTTCTGAAGGCAGTATGGGTTGGTGGAACTTTGTCATCTAAGTTGAAGTCAAAAGTGCTGTCAATTCACTCTATGACCTCAAGCCAAGCTGCTGATTCATCCATTTCATCTTCCGTAAAATGAGAGTAGTAATTCCATTAGAATGTAAAATCCTTGAAGTTAGGGACTATGTTTTTTTTGTCTTTGTATCTCCAGGCCCTGGTACAATGTCTTCAGCAAAGTAGGTTTTTAATAAATGTTGTTGACTCTGACTCCTACAAGGAGTCCTGTGAAGATCAAGGGAGACAAAGTATTGAGCACTTTGTAAAGTACTTTACCAGTTGAAGTCATTATTATTCATACATAGGACTCTGAAATATAAATGTCTATTTCTGTTCGTGCTGAGTAATCAGTGTAACTTCTTTTCCTATTCTTTGAGATACTCTGCAATGGTAAGCATAAAATGAAAGAAGAGATGTTAAAAAGAACAAAACCCATTGCCCCTTGTAGATACTATATTTTCATGTTGATGTTATATCTCTTTACATTACATGGATGGGACAGAACTGGGAAGTTCAAAGAATGTATTCTCTTACTTTTGAGCTCTTCCCAAAAGAGAGGAACCTTCTGTTCAAGGTTTCAAACTCTGGGAAATCTGCTGAACTGCTTTAAACAATCTATTTTGTGATCTGCTGTTGTGGCTGTTCACTATACAAGTAGAATTCACTTAACTTTGCCTAATAGCTTAACAGTGAAGTAAAAGATTGAAATAATAAATTACAAAATTCAGAATAAAATTATACCTGAATGGTGTGGAAAAGAGGGGACCTCCTCCTCTGACTATTTTGGCTCTGTAAACATTGATCTATACAATCTAAACTCACTACTCAGTGACAATCCTTCACTTACTGGAGATGTCATTTAATGGAGCTTTTTTTCATTTCAGTTCAATTCTAAATAGATAGTAAAGTAATAGACTCATTTTATGAAATGATAGAAAAATACATTTTCAATATGCATGAAAGTGTTGAGGATGGAATTGTTGCAAAGTAAATCAGTTTATGAAACATTAATGTACCTAGTTGTTTACATGATAACTTAAGGAGCATATAAGAAAGAATAATTCAGAAAACAATTATAAATGAGGGTCATCGTGATAGTGTGGGTAATTGAGGCTAGGGAGTATAATGATGAAAGTTTAGTTAATAGACTTGAAAAGTACAGAAATGGGTATCAAAATGTTTATAATGGCATACATAATTTGAATGACAAATAAGTTGGTAAAGTATTTTGTATAGGAATATTGAATATGATTACTTTTAAAGAATAGTTTCAGGAGACATCTGGCACATATCACAAGAAATGAAAGTAATGAGAATAAAACTTTTTCTCTTTTTTTTTAGAGGGGGGAAGGCAGGGCAATTGGGCTTAAGTGACTTGCCCAAGGTCATAATGATAGTAAGTATTAAGTGTCTGAGGTCAGACTTGAACTGAGATCCTCCCAACTCCAGGACCAGTGCTCTTTCCACTGTGGTACCTAGCCACCCTGAATAAAAACATTTTAATCTATGACACCTGAATGTCGTATGTATTACAACACCCATAATATGCCCTCCTACAAATTAATTCATCCATGATACCTCTGAAAGATGTAGTATTCTCCAGTGGATTACTTTTATTAAAATTGACTCGATCAAAGATCTTAACCTGGGGTCCATGAACTAGGAAAAAAAAAAACATTAATAGCCATAAATAAATATATTGCAGTTTCCTTTGAAATACTATGTATTTTATTTTATGCATTTAAAAACATCAATCTGGGAAGGGTCCCATAGTTCCACAAAATGTCAAAGGGTTCTGTAACAAAAAAAAAAGTATGACATTTCCTTTATTAATTTGACTTGATTTTGAGATTTGATTTTGCATAGGCAGCTCTATTGAAATATATTATTTCTAGGCTTCGTGGCTTTTGCTGAGGTTTGATCACTTAAGTGAATAGTGATATCTTGGGGCAAAATACTGAATCATTGGAATCAACTAATAAACATTTTTAGGGGCCTGCTAATTACCAAGCACTGAGGATATGAATAAGGAACAGAAATATAACCCTTGCCCTGAAGTGCCTTATAGTCTTCTAAGTTAGGAAAGAGAGAATGGAACTATGGTTTAGTACGCAGAAAACTAGCTTTAAATTCTAGAAGAATTGATTCAAATCCTATCTTTGATATATTTTGGCTCTGATTTTGGATGTCGCCTTTTTCCATAGTCACAGGAAACTCAGATAAAGAAAATGACAGACAGTTACTTAACTATAGTGCTATTGAGGACATTTCCTTACTATCAGTGCCATTGAAAGTACAGGTCCAAACTTTATATACATACATCATGCATACATACATAATATGTAAATATGTATACATATATATGTGCATATGTATATGTGTGCATATATTCACATACAAGGATACATATTATGCATGTGTGTGTATATAATACATTCACAGTACCCATGTCTGTGTCTCTCTGATACTAAAATAAGCTGTCAATCCAGTAAAAATATTCCATCAGTCATCTGGATATTTTTTTTCCTTGATGTTAAACAACCAAGTTGGATTTTTGACAGGTTTGCCTGCTACTTTGGCATGTTGTAGACCAAGCCTCAGCCACCCCATCTCTTTCACTTTACTTGGTACCTGAACATCCCATGATATCTGCAGCAGCAGTTTATGTTCATACACAGATTTTCAAATACTGATGCTGTGGGTAAAAAAGGAAGAAAAAAGAAAGCTTTTTATGATGAGGAAAATTGAGTCGCATATGTACAATACTAGAAATGCTGAATGATGTGTGTGTGTGTGTGTGTGTGTGTGTGTGTTGGCAGGGAGGCACAGAGAAAAACAAACCCTTCTAGCACTATATATAGACTGTTTGTAAAAAGAAAAATAAAAGAATCAGAGTCAGTAGAAGGAAATGACTTCAATGACTTCATTTACCACCACTTAGCCACTGGATTTTTAACATTAAGGGAAAACAAAGCATTTCCTAAATATGATTCACTGGGAGAAAATGACTGATATAATTAATAGAGAAGAAATTAATCTTGAGCCATAAAAATAAAATTGGAAATGATAGTAATTTAGTTTCTCCCCCTCCCCCCACTAAAAGCCAGAAAAAAAAAAGAAACATCAAACATAATTTATTGAAGGAATGATTAAAGGAATTTGGATAAGAACAAAGTGAAGAAAGAAAAGCATATATTATACTGGCAGAACCAAAGAAAAATCCCAGCATATACAACGATCTTTTAAGTTATCATTGATTTTAATAAAGAAAAGAGGAGAAAGGATAGAAAAGAAAATACACTTTAAAGTTATATAAAAGATATAGTACTAATTACAGCTAGCACTTCTCTAGCACTTTGAGCTTCTTAAAATACGTTGCAAGTGTTATCTCATGTGATCCTCACAACAAGCATGTGAGGTAGGTGTTGTTACCATTTCTCTTTTATAAGTAAGGAAATGAAAACTAGGGAAGGTTAACCAAGTTTCCCAGGGTCATTAGAATGCAGTACTCTGTCCACTACACCACCTAAGGTTTGAATTATTACACTTATCTTTATCCAGAACAAAAACAAAATACATTTTGAGATCCTTTCCTCAAAGCCAACATTCAATCCACAAAACTGCCAAAGTGATTTTTTGTAAAGGACAGTTCTAACCATGCTAATCTCTTTCTCAATAAACTCTAGTGGTTCTCTGCTTGTATAATCAAACACTAACAACAAGGTCAAAATATAACTCACTGTCTTTCCCCCCAGCTGTGTCCCCTCTTCCCTATTACTGTTGACATCAGCATCATCCACTCAGCACTCAGGCTTACAACCTTAATGTGATACTTGACTGAGCACTTGCACTCATCCCATATTTTTTTTTCATGTCTACTCTCCAATCTCATAGCTACCACAGTGGGGCAAACCCTCATTATTTCATTCCTGGACCGTTACAATAGTTGTCTGGGAGGTCTCCTTGTCAGTGTCTCTCCCTACTCTAGCCCATCCTTCACTTGACTGATAGAGAGCTGTTTCTTGAATTGCAAGTCTGATTTACTCCTATTCAATAATCTCTAATAGCATGTAATCTTTATTGTTCAGTCATTCAGTGTTGTCTGTCTCTTCGTGACCCTATTAACCATTCTGAGCCTGGGGTTCTCTTGTCAAAGATATTTTAGAGGTTTGTCATTTCCTTCTTCAGTGGATTAAGGCAACCCGAGGTTAAGTGCCCTGTCTAGGATCATACAACTAGATCTTAGACTGGATTTTAATTCAGATCTTCTTGACTGTGGGCCCAGTGCTCTATCCACTGAGCAACCTAACTAGAAAAGAGAAAATCCACTGGCACTTAAAACCCTTTAGTTATACCCTCTCTTCCAGGTATCTCTGTTCCTCTGTTCCATATACTCAGTGCTGGCCTACTTTGCTCTTTCTCTTGTAGGATACCTACTAGATCCTGACTTGATTACTCTTCATTGACTGTCCAACAATCCCGCAATGCTCTCTCTCTTCAGTGCCCCATCACCACTCCCTTAACAATTCAGCTTTGTTATAACTTTCTTCAGGAGACTTTTCTTATCTCTTCTACTGCTAGTGGATTTCTTCTGGAATGTACCTTCCATTAATTGACCACACACACGCACATACACACACACACACACACTTTCCCATAGTTATTTATGAATTTCCTTACTCATTATAATGCCAACTATATCAGAGCAAAGACCATGATTTTGCCTTTCTTTGTATTCACAATGCACAGGGCCTGGAACATGGTATGTGCCTAATAAGTGAGTATTGACTGCTATATAAAATGCTTCTCCACCTGTTTTCCTTCTTTTTTTTTTTTTTGCTTGTTTATTTACTTTTAGGTTACAAGATTCAGTTACAGAATCCGTTGAGTTTCAAATTTTCTCCCTTCCCCTTTCCCCTACCTGAACCCATGGTGACATGCTATCGAGTATAGGATCTGAAAATACTTTCACATTGGACATTAGTCTGGTTGTATAGAAGGGTTGTAACTGATGGAGTAACCAATGGGAAAAAAGAAACAAATCCAAACATGGAAAAGAACAATAGCTTGTAGATTGCTTCAGTCTCCATTTAAACTCTGTTCTTTCTAGATCTTTCTCTGAATGTAGATCTCTCCTTCCATCCTGAGACTTGTAGAGTTGTCTTATAGCTGTGTGTTGCTGAGAAGAGTCCAGTTTTATCAAGGCTGGTCATCACACATGCAATGTGTCTGTGATTGTGTACAAGTTTTTCCTGGTTCTGCTCTTCTCACTTAGCATCAATTTGTATAAGCCTCTCCACGTAAATATGAAGTCCATCTCCTCCCCATTTCTTATAGCACAATAGTATTCCATTACATTCATATACCACAACTT
>CM053585.1:458777243-458791224 GCA_028646515.1 Pseudochirops corinnae
TTGATGCCGATCCTAGGACCTGGGCGCTTGGTAGCCATCTTGTGGCCAGCACGCCGGGCGTTGGCCTTGGGGATCTTGGGCCTGAGGAGCTTGGCTTTGGAGGCCTTGGTGCTCAGGGCCTTGATGGCCTCTGCTCGGGCCTTGATGGCTTTGGCATTGTTGGCCTGCATCTTCTTCAGCCCCTTCTTGTTGTGTTTCTTGGCAAAGCGCATGTTTCTCAGAAACTTGGGGTCAACCCCTTTCAGAGACTCGTATCTCTGTGATCTAGGTTTCTTGATGCCATTTCTGTGCCATTTTCGTGATTGGTTGTGGGTGGTATGGTTCTTACACTTAGCCATCTTTACACCCGCAGCCTGAGCTAACAGGCACTCCACCAACCGGAAGAAGCCAAAGGGAGAGAAAGAAAGGAGGACAATTCAGTCCAATTTTAAAAGAACTCACATGTGAAACTGTGTTAGGTACTGTAAAGACAAACAAAAGTTGCTGCACTTATGGAGCTTACATTCTACTGCAAAAAAAAAAAATAATATATACACAGAGAACTACATACTAAATATATAAGATTAGGATCGTTCATAGGATCAACAAAGTGTTGCTTGCCAGAGGTAAATTTAGCAGTCACCAAAGATGATTTGAATCCCATTAAAGGGAAGAGGGAGATGTCAGATGTTAATAATTCCTAGTTGGCCCAGTGAGTGGATTGCTGGACTTGGAGTCAGGAAGATGAGTTTAAATTGAGATTCAGATATTTACTAGCACTGGGACTTTGAGCAAGCCACTGAAACTCTGTCAGTCTCAATCGTCTTCTCTGTGAAAGCAGGATAATAGTAGCACGTACCTCTAGAGGATGATGGAAGGGTAAAATGAGCTATTATTTGTGAAATTATTTCCAAACCTTAAAATGCTATGTAAATATAATTAATTTTATTATTATTCCTACTTTCTTTTTCAGAGCTTATGTGTCTTTTGATGTACTCTTCAGTGTTTGGGGGGGTGATTAGGGAGAGAGAGGAGTGATTTCTAAGTTTATAAAGTATTTTCTGTCAGGAGTAGTCAGGATGTTTTAAATGAGGAATATATTAAAGGATGAAAAAAATAGGAAAGAGATCATCTGTAGCTCTCTTTTTTCCTCTTTGAGTTAAATGTAAACCCACATAAGCATAATTTTTTTTTTCTTCTGAGTCTTAGAGGAAATGAACCAGCAAAACCTCAGTGACCTTGGTGTATGGGATGATTTTTTGTAAAGAGATCAACAACTGGTATTATGGGCCATCTGCTGGAAATCAGAATATCCTGTTTGTGGAAATTTCTCCAGTTCAGTGTTAATTCATTGTAATTAAATTCTACCTAGAGTTTTGAAAAACTAAAGTATTATAAATCTTCATTTCACAAATATTAATTTTCCCCCTTTTTTAGATTTGATCCACTTGAATATCATTTTTTTCTAATACCTACAGACTTCTACTCTTTCCAATAAAGATCTCCCACCAAATCAGAGAACAAGAATATTTAGGAATAAATATTTAAACTCTTCAGTGTATTAATGTATTCATTGAAAGGGGTGCTGCCTTCCATAAAGATGTAGGAATAAAATCATTATAGAATTTCAGGAGGAAATAGGAAGACGTAAAACCATAGATTCTTACAGCTAAAAATGACCTTAGTGTACATCTAGTCCAACCCATATCTCAAATATAAATTTCTTCCACAGTATCCTCAATAAATTATCATTCAATTTCCTCTTGAAGGTACCAGGGACAGATCCCTGAAAGGCTTGATAGAGATCATTAGAAAAGATGGAAACAAGTACCTATTAACTACATGATCTAGGCAATATGTGAAATATTCAACATAAAAATACAAGGAAAAAAAAAAGAAATCTTGCCATCAAAAAGTTTACATTCTAATGGGGGTAGACGATACACAGGGAGCTAAGGTGATGCAGGGAGGTACCCAAGATGGTTTTGAAGTTTAGAAGCAGAGACAGGGATGGTAAGGGAGCGCAAGCTGGACTGGTTCCCTTCACAAAAGGAATGCTCCAGGAAGAAATAACTACAGGGAGAAGGGAGCAGGCCTTACAGAAGAAGTTCCAGGTGCTTGCAGGCTACATATGTGTTTGGATATACCTGAATGGCTAGGCCCCAGGCTCCAAGAGAAGACCTAGATTGAGATAGAATGGTTTTGAAGTCTACAAGACAGGGAACAGGACCCAGAGGGGATGGTCAGTCTTACCCCCTCATTTTCAGATGAGGAAACTGAAAGCAAAAAGTTATGTGACTTGCCCAAAGTAACAAAGCTAAGTGTCTGAGTAGTGTTCAGACCCGGATTTCCTTACTCTAAGTCCATACACTATCTACTATATCATGCTGTCCATCACCAGAAAAAGCTTATTCCATTCTTTTCAAATGGATCTGGTCATAAGGTAATTCCTCCAGGAGTCAATCTTTTTTTTTTTTTTCCCCTGTGTATTTTTGACTCTTTAATGGCTAGCACCTAGTAAATGCTTTTTGATTGATTGGGATAATGCAAAATATATTTAATCACTCTTTTACTTGATATCTTTCAACATTTCAGACAATCTTTAATGCCTCAAGTCTTTTAGTTTTTTAACCAATGTACTCATTTATTTTTACTGGTTCCCAAAGAGTATGGTTTCACATCTCTTGATCTTTTCCAAAAGGAGTTTCACTTTGATTTCTAAAATGTGGTACTCCTAAAGAGCATACTACACTTTGGTTGTGTTCTATCCAAGACTGAGTAGTACAGCCTCTCAGCTCCCTCATTGTCAACACTGTATCTTTCATGGGATTATAAATTTGACCATGTACTTTAGAAGTCAGCCATCAACTCTGACCCTCTCATTTTATTATTGAGGAAACTGAACCTCAAAGAAGTTAAATAAATTAACTAAGGTCATGGAGTCAGGAAGTGGCATAGCCAGGACATTAAACCTGGTCCTTTGAATCCAAGTCCTCTGTTTCTTCCAAAACAATCTCTCTTCAGTTTCCTCATTTGCAAAATTAAG
Source organism: Pseudochirops corinnae (assembly GCA_028646515.1). NCBI lineage: Eukaryota > Metazoa > Chordata > Mammalia > Diprotodontia > Pseudocheiridae > Pseudochirops > Pseudochirops corinnae. Next base: position 458,780,269 of record CM053585.1, read on the forward strand.
GTACAGGACTACAAAGTCTATTAGATACTTTCCAGGTCTAAGTCTATGATAGTATAATCCTAGAAAAGAAAACATGGACCCAGAATATAAATGGAATAATCAGAAAACAGCTGGTCTTGGGAGGGAACCAGATGGACATGGACATAGGTGTTTCTCAGATAAAAAAGGGGCTCAGTACCCAAAGGCTGTAAACAAGCATTTCAATTGCTGAACACTGTGATTTTACCAGATATTCTGCTCTTTTCTGCCCAGGCTGTTTTTTTTTCCATTTGCTTTTCAAGAGAAAATCAAGTAGGAAAAATTTTAAATTGTCTAAAGGGCACAGAGAATTGTGGAGAATGCCTCAATTTTGAGAAAAGGATTTCTGTCTGTTACTGTGAAGCCCTGATAGTAAATAATGTTAGATGAACAGAGACAAAATGTTTACAATTTGGAAAGTTACAGATGAAAACTAAGAAAGGCAAACCATAATTTCATTTAGATCTTGCCATTTTGAGGGGAAAAGTATTATGATTATTATTTTGGCTTATTTTCTAAGCACCTTTGTAGTCATAGGGCCATCCAACTGTTATTTCTTCAAAAAAGAGAGGAGATTAATTCCAGTCTTGGGACATGCCATCATTTGGGGGATAATTTTCAATCACATGAAATACAAACAGTTCATGAAGAAATCTCTCATGGACTCGACTTTCATTACTACCCACCTGTTTTCCTGAGAAATGCAATGGCATTGACATCATTCAATAGCAGATGTATTTGTTGGTACATGCCTTTTCCATCACCAGTATAGCTCACATATTGACATGGTATCTTCTCACTAAGGGAGATGTTTATACTTCCTTATAACATTCTCGTGAATGAAAATTGTAAGGTGTCTATTCCTAACCTGCAGATAAAGGCTCAAGCCTTTTTTTCAAAATGTTCAAAGAATAAAGTTAATGGAAGATGGAGATTAGATATTTCTGTTTTTAGTTTTGAGTTGGCTTTGGTTTTAGAAGACGGAAGACAGGTTCTTTGGAATCCTAATTGATTATGTTCACAGTAGAGCAATCATCCAATTAAGAGAGAGGGTAAGGTTAAATTCCCAATAAGGCAATTATTCAATTAATTACTCTGGTGTGAGCATAGCCTTAGTTTAAGAAACATAGAACATCTGCCAGTATCTAAAGAAGAAGAAGGTCATGGCCAATCTTTCCAGCAGACCAATTTAGGAGATTTAAGTGGGCAGTTCATAAGCCAGAAAAGAATCATGTTTTGAAAAATTATCATTTAAAAGTAGAGAGCATTTAATTAGTAATGGTCAAGAAAACCCTCTAGTTGTCACCATAGAGATAAATCAGGGTGAGACAATTAGAGTGTTGATTAGAGAATTCGAAGTAAGGAATAGCCAGGGGAAGAGTACAACACTTGTCACACCAAATAAAAGTGAGTATAAAGAGTTTTGCTGCAGCTTTTTTGTTCAGGGACCAGCTCCTTACCTATACCTTGTACTCTGAGGCTCTACTAGATACATGAGAAGTTGAATTAAAAGATCCAAGAGTGGATTTACATGAAATGGATGAATATGAAATATATAAATTGCCCATTTTAAGAGAACAAGAAATAGAATACTTAAATAACCCTACCTGAGAAAAAATAAATTGAATAAGCCATAAATGAGCTCCCTAAGAAAAAATTCCCAGGACCAGATGAAATTACAAATAAATTCTGTCAACATTTAGAGAGTAATTAATTATAATAGTTTATAAACTATTTGAAAAATAGATAAAGGAGACCTATAAAATTCTTTCTATAACAGAAGTAGGGTTTTAATATCTAAAACAGGGAGAACAAAGATGAAGAAAGAAAATTATATACTAATTTCCTTAATGAATATTGATGTATGTTAAAATTGTTTCTTGTTCTCTTCTTCCTGACCAGAATCCTACCTCTACCTAGTTAGTATATAAGTTTAAGTAAGCAAAAGTTAGTATAAGGTAACAATAGTAGGGAGCAAGATTTCAAGAGACAACCGAGAAGTCACAAAAATGACAAACTGTCACATAAATTAAAGACATAAAATAGTTACTTGTAAACTATCTCATAAATTAGGGGAACACAGGAGCCACTGTGAACTGCCTCATAAATTAACTGAGCCCACAACCTGAGACTATGTGCAAAATTAGGGAAAACCAGTTAGACCTTAATATAAAAGTCCCTGGATCCTGCCAGCTGCCTTTGATCTGTAAGCCTCAAATAAGCATCAAATAGGTGCAATAATATCAGCAAAGCATTATGATAATGAACTCTCTAGAAGGTATTGCAAATAACTTTAAGATAATGTAGCTATACTAATGTACTGAGAGTAAGATAGCATGTATAAATGTTAGTGTGTTACCCCACACACTAAAATACAATAAAATTGGACCCCAAACTCTTGCCCCACCCCAGAACTCCTCAATCTGGTATGTGGTCCATGCTCCCTTAATGTTTCCCATGTGGATCAGTGGTGCCCTTCCCATCCCCACTTTCTCTACTCTTACCTAGTCATCTTCACGTCCCTTTTCTTTTTCTCCATTGCTGCCTACTGCCCTGCACCACCCCTTTCTACCCTCTACTAACCCTTTCCACCCTCACCACACTTTGTTTCTGTATTCTCTCTTTTTTATTAAATGGTGATTGAAGCATCACTACTTCCTTCTTTCTGCCACTGTGGTCTTTCTTTATGAGTAACCAAAAAACTCGACTTCTCTGCCCCACCTTGACCCAAAGGGACCCCTAGTAGGTATGTTCCATTAGTCATAAACTGGGAGCACCAAGATTGAGACTATCTGTTGCTTACAGTCTCACCTACCTGTGAATGAGCAAGGCACAATGAATTTGCAGGTAGAAAGCAAGGGTGAACAGCTGAACCTTTTGTTCTTTCTCAGGAGAATTTTCCTTTTATTTAGGTTGCAATAAATTAATAATTCCATAAAATAATTCAAAATTCATGATGTAAAAATTTTAAATAAAAAACTAGCATGGAAGCTTCATCAATATATCACAAAGAAGAGCACATGGTATTTGTACCAAGAATGTACTGCTTCAATATTAGGAAAACTATAAGCACAATTTACCATATCAATAATAAAGCCACAAAAATCATATAATCATATCGACAGGTGCAGGAAAAAGGTTCTGAAAAATATAACACTCATTACTAGTAAAAACATTAGAAAGCATAGGAATAAAGGGAGCTTTTCTTAAAATGATAAGTAGTATCTTTCTAAAACTAAAAGCAAGCATTATCAGTAATAGGAATAAACTAGAAGCCTTCCCAATAAGAATAAGGGTGACGCAAGGATGTCCATAATTACATTATTTAATAATGTACTAGAACTGCCTTGACAAGAAAAAAAAGAAATAGAGGGGATTAGAATAGAAAAAAAAAATAAAAGAAAACTATTGCTTTTTGCAGATGATATGATGGTGTATTTAGGGAAGTATAGAGAATATTTTTTTAAATGAGTCAAAACAATCAGCCTTAGCAAAGTTGCAAGTTATAAAATAAACACACAAAAATAATTAGGATTTTCATATATTACCAACAAAACCCAGCAGGAAGGATAGAAAGAGAAATTACATTTAGAATAACTTTAAATAGTATAAAATACTTGGGTATCTACCTTCTAAGATGTATTCCAAAACTGCATAAACAAAATTACAAAACACTTTTCGCACAAATAGAGACAAATCAAAATAACTGGAGAAATATTCATTGCTCATGATCAGGTTGAGAGCCACTTGAAATATTAAAATTCTCCTCAATTTATTTATTCAGTGTTATACCAAACTACCAAAGAATTATTTTATAGAGAACTGATGAACTCTGAGTGCAGATTGAAGCACAGTCTTTTTCACTTTCTTTTTGTTGTTTTTACAACATGATTAATATTGAAATATGTTTTGCATGACTCCACATGTATTATGAGTTTCATATTGGAGAGTTCAAAAGTGATGAGATGCTAACTTTAGCATGGCTAATGGTAGAGATCCAACAGCTACTCTTAAATCATTCCTGAACTTGGATTAGGCCTCAGGGTTACTGCCTTTATTTTAGATTCTCAAGATTCTATCTCAGCTATTAGAAGGATCTTTGTGAAAACAAGCTAAGAATACTTCATATATTGCCGGTTTTTAAGAATCAAAAGCATCTAGTTCCAAAAGATATGTTGCCTCTGATAGAGCTTTATGCTAATCATAAAACATTGATTAAGCCCTACTATGTGCCAGACACTGTTCTAATCTCCAGGAAATAAATGCCAAAAAAAAATTCCAACATTCAAGGAGTTTACATTCTGATGGGGGAGGGGGTGTGGGGGGGGCAGGGATGACTGATATAGGAGGGAGGGAAGGAGAGAATGAGAGAGAAAGGGATAGAGGTGGAGAGGGAGAAGGATAGAGGAATAGATGGAAGGAGGGAAAGAGAGAGATGGGGAAAGGGGGATAGGGGAAGGGGGGGGGGGGGAGAGAGAAACAGACAGACAGACAGAGATAGGATCTAGCCCTAGCCATAAATCCCTGTACTGTTTTTATTATCTGTGTACCCTCCAGTGGCCTCTGTTTTCTCATATATTAAAAGATATGGTTGGACTTAGTGACCTTTTCTTTTTTTTTTTTTCAGATCTAAATCAATGATTCTTTGATGATAAGACAGTCTAAATTAAATAAAGGCAATTTTGTTTTTCAATCTGGCCTTTGTTTTAATGAGGACAAACAGACATGGTTTGAATTCTCTGGAACACTTTCTCTGGTACTGTGACATCCTGAGAATTGAATGGATGTTTTTTTCCCTAACAGGAAAATAATCCAGTTTCTTTTTCTCAGCATCCTACAGGGGTGATTGAAGCATGACACTCATATTGACTTTGCTAGTTTGATTTCAAGACAGGATCTGCATTCAGTTCAGCTCCACAGGATACAAAGCAAGAGTGAGAAAGAAGTGTGGGGGGAGGGGAATGTCATCTGTTAACTAAACAAAATGGAACAACTTGTTTGAGTACATTATTTTTATAGACATGCCATTCTTCTATACACATACACACACACACACATCATGCCCATGGTCGTGTTTGTTTTCTATGAGCATAAAGTCTGTAAAGACATTTAATTTCTCCTCCAAGTCTTATTATTTTCAATAATATTATTTCTACACTGCAGGTCTATTTTACTCCTGAGTGACAGTTATATTACTTTAACATTTTTGTTCTTGTGTCAGTCCTTTGTCACATCTAACTCTTTGTGACCCTATTTGGAGTTTTCTCGGCAGAGATACTTGGGTGGTTTACCATTTCCTTCTCTAGCTCATTTTACAGATGAGGGAACCGAGGCCAACATGATCAAGTGACTTGCCCAAAGTCACACAGTCAGTGTCTAAGACCAGATTGGAAGGCAGAAGATGAGTCTTCCTGACTTCAGGTTCAGGACTCTAACCACTGTATGACCCCTTGCCCTACTTTAACATTAACTTTGATTTAATTTCACTCTTGTCTTGAGGAGGAATTCATCTTTAAAGAGAAGAATTCATTGAGACCTTCTTAGATACCTGAGCAAGTAGATTTGTTACTGGACGGCCATTAGGAAATACTGTAGTGAACCATGTCTCTGTCTCTCATATCAGGTGATTCATAAAAACTTGTGGATTGATCTGTTTTTATCTGTAATTACGAAGCTGCAAAAGGAAAATACCGTTGGATAGCTTGAGACAGAGAAAGAAGTTTCAAAAGAAGTTTCTTTTGACAAATTGTTGGTTTAATATATTTTAAAAATTAAAACAAAATCCATTTGATTTTACTTATGCTCGTTTTCAAGGGAAAATATGATTGTATCTATGGCGGTATTTATGTTATATGAGAAGGTATGTAATATACTTCATTTATTGCACCTTATTGTGCTTCACAAATATTACTTTTTTTTTTAAACAATTTGAAAGTTGGCGGCAACCCCGTGGGAAGTAATTCTATCAGTGCCATTTTTCCAACTGCATGTGTTAACATGTTTTTGTGTCACATTTGAGTAATTCTTGTAATATTTCAAAGTTTTAAGCAATTATTGTATCTGTTATGAGTACTCTTTACTGTTACTATTGTAATAGTTTTGCAGTGCCATGAATCATGCACATATAACATGGAAAACTTAATTGAAAAATATTGGATGTGTTCTGACTGTTCTACCCACCACCTATTCCTCATCTCTCTCCTCCTTTGACCTCCCTATTCCCTGAGACATAATAATATTGACATTAGTCTAATTAATCACACTATGATTGCCTCGAAGTGTTTAAGTGATAGGAAGAGTCAATCAATGTGGCAAAATTCACTGTTGTCTTATTTTAAGAAATTGCATAGTTACCTCAGCCTTCAGCCACCACTATCCTGATCAGTCTGCAGCTATCAATAGAGGCAAGACCCTCCACCACCAAAAGGATTACGATTTGCTAAGGGCTCAGATGATAATTAGTATTTTTAGCAATCTAGTAGTTTTAATTAAGATATATATATTAATTTTTTAAACGTATCACTATTGTACACTTAATAGACTACAGCACAGTATAAATATAACTTTCATAGGCACTGGAAATATGAAAAATTTATGTGACTTGCTTTTTTGCAGTGTTCTGGAATGGAACCCACTATATCTCTGAGGTATACCTGTATATAGTGCTATCTCTAAAGGGCAGGTGATTAAATCCTGTCTAGTATATGCTCTTATTTTGTGAGATGGTTCCCATAATCAGGTTTATCCCTCTAGCTTTTATACCTACCATCTTGAGGGTTTAGCTTTGCCTAGGCTCTGGGCCCAGGGTCTTTTTCTTTTTCATTTGAACCTTGGATCCATAGCCAAAGATTCATATATTTTAAAATGAATTGCATTATTTTCAGTCAACAAGAACTTATCTTGTTTCCCTCCCACCACCTGCACCTCAAAAAAGAACAATTAAAAAAATAAAGTCCTTGTAACAAATATACACACACACATATATGCACATACACATACACATACACACATACACACACACACACACATATATATACACACATACACATACATACATATAAACAATTTTCCATACTTATCATATCCAGAAACATATGTTTCATTCTGAATTATATTCCATCACCTCTCTAGCAATCTTCTTCAGTGGTCAGTTAAAATAATGGTGAATCATTGTGCTGATGAGAGTTCAAGTCTTTCAAAGCTGTGTGTCTTTACAATGTTTTTAATGAGTAGATTATTTTGTTTTGGTTTACTTTACTTTATATCAATTCATATAAACTTTGATCAAATTCCTCTGAAATCACCTCCTTTGCCATTTCTTATGATGCAATAGTATTTTCCATTACATTCATACATCATACTTTGTTTAGTTATTCTCCAATTGGTGGATATCTACTTATTTTCCAGTTCTTTGTCGACATGGCTTAAGGCAAGGAGAACATGAAGAAAATTAAGCTGATATTCAGGCAGTTTGCTTTTATTAAGTTTCTTTTTTGACTCTTAGAATCCCTAAATTCCTTTGAATGTCAGCTAAACTACAACCTTCTGTTTTGTTTTTTTTTTTGTTTTGTTTTGACAGAACATTAATGTCCTTTTTTTAAAAAGTTGTGTCTATTTAACATATGTACTGATAAAAGAGAATTCACTGCCTGATTCCACCCAACAGAAAACATGCACAAACCCATGGTATATGAATGGGCAGGGGTCTGAGCCCCACAGTAGTGGTTGGGATGGTGCAATCCTGCTGGTCTCAGCTGCAGGACAGTAGACAGCTGAACTGAGCTGCTGCGTGGGTCATGGTCCTGTAGAAGTTAACATAAGAATAAGCATGTGCTATAGCCAAAGGTCTGTATGATGTTCTCAAAGTAGTATTACTGCCAGTCCTGTCCTGTTCTCTGATGATGGGATACCTTTGCCCTCCATGAGAAGCTCGGTCTCTCCATCTTTGTCAATAAAGGACAAGGTAATGGCAGCAAAGTGTCCATGAGGCCAAGACTTAAACATTCATTTCATCACAATCTTGTTTTCAGAGACCATGTCTAAGAACTCCCCAGTGACATTGCCATGCAGCAAGATGAACTTTCCCCCCTTATCCAGCAGAAGTATGGGTGAAGACCTGAACCATCTCCTGGGTGACAAACACCCTAAAGAGCTTCTCTGGTGATAAGAAAGTATCTTTCGGAAAACTCTTGTAAGGTAGGGATCTTGACACTGACAATTTTAGGCTGACTTGCCAAAGTTCCAGGTTTGACTTTGCAATCCTCAGCTTGTCCTGACAGCTGAGGGGGCTGGATCTACTGTCTCACCATTCAGAGTAGGTAAAATCATGCTCTGTGTGAATTCTGTTTTAAGAGTCCTGATATAAGTTTGTATTGCATCTCAGATCATGTTGCACCTTCTTTCTTTATTAAGGCCAACAAGGTTGTACCGGCTCATCTTTGACAAGACTCACACTAACCTCCACTTCATTGATATGGTTTTCATCTGACAAGTAGGAGATCTACACGTGTCCCTTGTATTTCACTCCTGATTTAGAAGTATCTGTCCAGGTCAGTTTGATGGTACACTCATAGAAGGAGATGACTTTGCCTTTTCAATTGTTGATTGATGCCTCTCCATCAGGCTTGCTGACTTCTGTCCCCTCACAGTTGCTCTCCTCACCTCGCACTTGCATTGCCAGAAACAGGGATTTCAGTTTATCAGTGGACTGGTTTCAAGCATCCCTATCAGTCCAGTGCCAGTTATTGATGTTAGGAGCATCTGCCTGCTCCTCCAAGATCTAGTATGGGTCACCCTCGCCCCATTTTACCATCTGGTCTCAGATTCCGGCACAGCCCAGCCCCAGCCACACAGCAGCACCTGGAAATTACTAGAAGCTTGCACAACACCTCCAGGGCTGGCTTTTCCCTCCACTTTCCCTTACCTCCCACCCCAACCCAATGTTCTCCAGTTCCTACATTAATGTCCTTTTGCTGTTAGAATCATTTTATCTACTTGTCTGTGTGCATGCCTTATTCTGCTAATAGAATATAAGCCCATTGAGGAAAGAGGCTATTCTTTCTTTGAATACTCGGGATAGTACTTTGTGTATAGTATTTAATAAATGTCTGCTGAATTGAATTTCTAGCCCCAATTTGACTTTGTAACACCTTGTCTTGCTGCTATTATCCTGAAAGGGGTACCCCAGTTATAAAAATTGGTTCTACAATCTTCTCGTTTAGAATATATACCCAAATCCTGGTCTGCTGTTATATTTTCAGTGAGATGATCATTTTCTCTTAAAATTGTAGTCCTTTCAGAGACAAAAGTACTTGTTCAGTCACATCCAAAGTGTCTTTACCTATGTGGGGAATAGAACTTTAAAGTTCTGTGTTTGTTCATGGGCTCCTATGAATCTTTTGTGATTCATACACTTTTGATGCAGAATGACCCTTTTTACATTGAGTACTATTATGAGTGTTTGGGATTCTATTACCTACATTTGTGGAAACCTAGACATAACTTATACATAAAATTTACTCAGCATATAACTGTGGCAGAAGGTCATTGGGCTAAGAGAGAGCTTGCTCTTTGAGTCAAACCCATCTCTGTACCCCTTTCCCCTACATATTTGAGGATCAAGGATGAGACTAGTCTTTATCTGGATTATTATAAGAGCTTTCTTACAAGTATTCCAGAGTCTACCTCTTCCATTGCCTAATCCATCTTTCCTTTAGAGTTAGACAGAGAAGACAGAGACAGAGACAGGAAGGGAGAAGGAGAGGGAAAGAGGAGGAAGAAGCAGAGGGGAAAAGGAAGAAAAGGGTCTTTTTTGGGACTCACCAGTCTATATTCTCCTACCCAAAAGATCAAGGTCCTCTGCCTGACATTCATAGTCTTCTAAGTTCAGGTACTGCTCTTTGTTTCCAGCATCACTTCCTATTGCTCTCTTCCAAGCATTCTACACGTCAATGAAATTAGATTCCTTTCTACACTCTGAATACATAAAATCTCACTCATGCTTTCATCTACAGCCTCCTTATTCCTTTAATGGCCTTCCTTCCTCTCTTGTTGATTTTTTTCCTATTCTTTAAAGCCAGTTCATAGGCCACGTTCTTTAAGTAGTCCATCTGATCCCCATTATGACTCATGATCTCTGTTCCTTTCTTCTTTGATACCATACAGTATAATAAGTCTTAAAATCTTTAATATAGTATCATGTAATATTGTGCATTATCATTTTTGTTTATAAGATAAATGAGGTCAAGAAAGATGTTTTATCTACATTATGTATGTATTCTCATCCTAAGTCCCTAGCCTATTGTGCCTTCTGTAGACATTTAAGAAATAATACATGAATACTGAATAAATAGAGAAACAAAATGTCCTGATTTCTTTGTACTTCTTCAGTGCATGCACCTGACTATCTTCATTTGTGATTTTTGGCTGTGATTTCCCCTTCTCCTGTTTGGTCCCTGACACTTTTCCAGCTCTGCACAATTTTATCCAGAGGCATTCTAAATTTTCCATTCCAGACCATGCAAGACACCTAGGGAATATATGCCCTGTGCACACTGATGTCAACAGGCCAATGTCAAAGCATCCAGTATGCTGTCAACTCAATATTTACCTAGGGTGTAAGTGATGTTATGGAAAATGGAATTCAGCAAGAGCAAAAAGGGATGGCCATATCTGACTTGTGTTATTCCAAGGTGAAAATGTTGCATTGAAGTCATCTTGGTCTCTGTCAGATCTTGAAAGGTGAATCAGCACTAGCATTAAATGCCTATGGTGGTTCAGGTCCTATTTCTGAGGATTCCATTCCACAACTGAATAAATTCTCTGACAAAAAAAAATACTCCACAGCTCTCTGTGCCCTGCAACCAAAGTCAAATTATTTTTGCTAGTTTCCTCATCTATGAAATGAATTTAGTTTAGATTTCCTACCTTACATGGTTC
>CM053585.1:458791324-458805521 GCA_028646515.1 Pseudochirops corinnae
ACTAATCAAGTAACTTTCAGCAAGTCATGTTTTCTGAGCCTGTTTTCTCTTTGTAAGAAGTAGAACTACATTTATCCTGTTTACTTACAAATGTATCCGGAAGAGGATCAGATTAATCAATCATGCATCAGGTCATACATACTCTTTGTCAGTCTTTGATATTTACTTTCTTTGGTAGAGATTTACACTGTTGTAGTTATGTATATATGCAGATTTTTCTCCCTTCACTGTGCATTATTTTATTTATCTTTACATACTTTTCTCTCTTCAACATATTTCTTACAGTACAGTAATATTCCATTACATTCATACAAAATTTGGGTGACAATTCCCCAAATAATGGGTTTGTACTTTATTTCCAACTGCTTTGCTATCACAAAACCTGTTGATAAAAGTATTTTGCCACATATAATGGTATTTTTATTAATGGCATTCATGATTTATGTGCTATTATGTATATCTGTTACATGGAATCTTTAGCTGAAAATATAAGGATCTTTTACTTTCAAGTCCAAATGGCTTTCCAAAATGGTTGTACTATTTTACAGCTCTATTCAACACTGCACTAGTGTATCTTCCTTCACCTCATTCCAACAAAGGGTATTCCTATTTTTTGTCATCTTTGCCAATTTACAGGGTATGAATTAAACCCTCATTGGTTCAATTTTCATTTCTATTATTGCAAATTATAAAATTTGTTCATATGTTTCTCAAAAGTTAGAAATTATTTTGTGAACTATTTATTCATAAATGTGAGGCATTAATGTTAACTACATATATGTGTATATGTTTCCTTTTGTGCTAAGCCTGTTATAAAATACAAATCCACAAGAACAATATATATAGCTAACAAAACTTATAGAACAACATCTACCTTTTTTTTTGTTTTTACTGATATAGGCAACTCATGCTTAGGACGTAAAGATAACAGTTAAAATTTTACACCAATGTGGTGTTTAGTATAGAACTAGAGACATTATTGGCTAAAATGGGATGCTGAGTTTGATTGACAAGGACACATTCTTTTTGTTACAACCTCATCTTGGCCACAATCACAGACTGTGTAGTCTAAGAAGGGTGGATATTAGTAGTAGTAGTAGTAGTGGATAAAAATGGTTATTGGGATAATGGTGACAGTGTGCTATCCTTCCTCATCAAAGCTGGTTCTACAGATGGTGTTACTTCTGGCTGTACCATGAGCATGATTGAAAATAATCATGGGTGACCTATAGTCCTTGCCATGCTGAGTATAAAATCTGTCTCACTGATTTGGCCAGATTGCAACATCTTTTGCTTTGGAGATCTTTGTCTTCTGGCCTCACAAGCTGCCTGATATCTCTCAAAAAAAAAGCCACCCTGACTCTAATTTCTTCAAAGTTGAGCCAGCAGCTAATTCCTGAAAGACTGCTTCAAGGGCATTACAAGATATTTTAATACCCAGATGTGTAGACACTATTTGCCACAGCCAACCCTGTTGTGGGATTCCATTTCATTTTTCTGTGAGCCTGCCTATTAACTGGCTAGTTTGGACCCAAATTGGATTCTAGCTACTACCACATTCCCCATATTCTTGTTATTTCCCATTTCCAGATACTTGCAAAGAAAGATGCTAAAATTTGGAATAAAAAACAAAAAACTTCTTCTTTTTCTCCCTCTCCTTTTCCCTGCTTACCCCCTTCTCCCCCCAAAAGGGCACTGCCTTATTAGGTCTTTTTGAAATAATATTTTCTATTAAAAATATCAAGGGAATCAAAGAAAAAAATTTGAAGGAAGGAGGCATAGCTGTACCAGATTTTTAACTATATTACAAATCAATAATCATGAAAAAAATCTGGCAATAGTGATGGATCAGTGAAGTAGATTAGTAAATGACCATAGTAATTTAGTATTTGAAGATCCAAAGATTCAAGCTTTTGGAAAAAAACCTCATTATCTGACAAAAAAAATGCTGAGAAAATTGGGAGTTTGGAAGAAACTAGGTAAATAAGGTCAAAATGGGTAAATGATTTAAACATAAAGGGTCATAGTATAAGCAAATCAGGGGAATGTGGAAAATTTTACCTGTAGAATTTATGAATAAGAGAAGAATTTATGGTCAAACAAGTGATAGAAAGGTTCATGGCAAGTAAAATGGATAATTTCTATTACATCAAATGAAAAAGGTTTGGCAAAAACAAAACTAACACAGTCAAGATTAGAAGGAAAGTAAAAAACAGGAGTTATAGTAATATTTGTCTAGTAAATTCCTTTGATAAAGACTCATTCATCAAATATAGAAAGAACTTATTCAAACACATAAAATATGAGTTATTCCACAATTAATAAATGGACATAGGATTCAAACAGATAATTTTCAGAAAAAGAAATCAAAGTTATGCATAGTCATTTAAAAAAAAAACCACTTTAAATCACTATTGATTAGAAAAATGCAAATTAAAAGGGCTCTAAAGTACACCTCACTCCTATCCAATTGGCTAGCATGACAGAAAAGGAAAATGACAATGTTAAGAGGGGATGTGGAAAATTGGGAAACTAATGCATCATTGGAAGATTTGTGAATTGGTTCAACTTTTCTGAAGACAATTTGGAATTATGCCCAAAGGGCTATAAAATTGTGCATACCCTTTGATTCAGCAGTATCTGAATGTTGAACTCTGTATTCCAAAGAGATCAATGGAAAAGCATATATACGTACAAAAATATTTATAGCAGCTATTTTTGTGGTGGCAAAGAAATGGAAATTTGTGGGATAACCATCAACTGGGGAATGACTGAACGAGTTGTGGATGTGATTGTGACCGAATGCTACTGTGCTCTAAGAACTAATGAGCAGGATGGTTATAGAAAAACCTGGAAAGACTCTCACGACCTGATATAAAGTGAAGCTAACAGAACCAGGAGAAAACACTGTATACAGTAACAGCAACATTGTATGATGGTCAGCTGTGAATAACTTGGCTATTCTGATCAATACAATAATGAGACAATTCTGAAGGACTTAAGAAAAATAGTTTCCACCTACAGAGAGAAAACTGATGGACCCTGAATACAGATTGAAACATAATTTGTTTGGATTATACTTATCAGAATTCCAGGGGGGCAATTGGAAAGTACCCAATGGAGTACTCGGGTTGAAGTATGAAGGTGCCCTTGTATAACTCAGCAAGAGCAAGAGACAGTACAGGCTAATATATAGTAGAGACACAGGATGTAGGTGCTAAGAGGGGACAATATGATAAAGGTGACTATAGTATAATCTCATGTTTGGGCTTTGAATACATTCATTGTCACTTTCCAAGAACCTGTGAAATGTTAGTGCTTTTGTCTTTCTCTTCTGTGCTTTAAAAACTACAGTTTTGATCTGAGGAAGAAATTATTTGTTTAGTCTGAGTTTATTCTAATATTTAAGACATCCAAATGTATCTTGGAATCTATATTTTATAACTATTTCTCTATTTATTAACCAACACTTTCCAAATGCCCCATTTTTTAACTTTAGGGTCACCTCTAGCTTCTCATATATCTAATCAAACTTTGTTTTGTTAAAGTTATTCCTCAGAGATTTATGAAGCTTTCTTCTTTATCCCTGTGAAGTTTTACTGATAGATTTTATGTTTTCCCCTTTTAGGTTTATTGTGTTTAGCTAAAGTTATCCAAGATAACTTTTACTTTGTATTTTTATAGAAGTCTTTTTCAAAGTATGTTGACACTGCAGTCAATGGTTTGGTGACCATAGGCATATTAATGGTTGGGATAAAGCAATGTGTCTAAAATTGCTTAAGAGAACCAATGAGTCTTGGAAATGGGTGTTTAAGGAGTTTTAGAGGTAAATAAGAACTATCTCCCTACATCCAAGAAAGGAAGTTTGCTCTGAGCAATTTCATTGAATCTGGGTTAACTGACATGTTGCTATAATTGAACAGTGCCTTGCTCACACAGGGTGCTTAATGCATATTAGATGATGATTAGCTCTGCAATATTAGCACATTTCCTAAGCAATGAAACTTACGAAATGAGGACCAGAAGATAAGGCTGCTGACATTAACAAAGTTCAGTAACTGAAGATTGTTATAAAGGTCTTTAAGATAGATGTAATTAGAGACAAATAAGAGTGATTCATTTCATGAATCATTAACATTAGATAAGATTTATATTTTGGGGAAGGGTTGGCCTACATGACTTCTAAGATCTACTCTACTTCTGGGATCTAATGATATCAACTGGGAACTGTAACAAGACTCTACCTTTATCAAGAATCATGTAACAATAAGAAAACATTGAGTGCAAGAAGGAAATACATTCCTAATGAATCCTAACGGGCTACCCTTCACAGATTGCACGAGAATAGAGATAGAGAGATTTATCAGGCAGCTATTTCAAAAATCTAGATTAGGATGGTGACTGTAGAATAAAAAAGTAGAATAGAAAAGGAGACAGATATGAAAAGCAGTGTGAAAGTGGAATCAATGAGGCTGAACAAATGAATCGATGTTTAGAATATTGGAAAGGAATGTGTCAGAAGACTGTGAATTAGTCAAAAAACTACATGGAGATATCTAGAGTTCAATAAGAAAGGAAAAACATTGTATAGTCAGATAATTGGTATTCTGCCTGTGAAACAACTTATATTTTTGTCAGATCATAGCAAGAATGTGCTAGTTCTTACAGGTTGCAGACTGGATTACATCATCCTATCAATGTGTAATGGGAATTTGACATATACTGTCAACTTGCTTAGATCATGCACACTCTCCATGAGAGAAGTTGGGAGCTTGCTTCTGGGAAAATTGTGATGAGGGTCAAGAAAGTTGCTTGAGAGAATCAAGTCTATGGAGATATTCTGTAATTGGTTCTAGTTGGCTAACCACATGGCTAGGAGGAGGCTTTTTAGCTTTTTTCCCCCATTGGTTGCATAGCCAGAATCACTGACATCTTCAAAATGTCATAGTCAATTTCAAATTTGACTGCTTCTGTATTTGTATTTAAATCATGTATCTCTGTATTCTGTATTTGTGGTTAGGGGAGCTCAATGATTCTTTTACTCACAGTGTCTAGTGAGAAACCATCTAATAAAGTGAAAGGACTTAAAAATTTCCGCCTTGTCTTATACACTACCCCTACCAACCCAGTAATGGACCTTGGACTTTAACTTTGGCTTTTTTTTTTCTTTCTTGTCCTAGCTAAAGGAAGTAGAATCTCTTTTCTCATCTTGTTCAGGGGAACAAACAAACCACAGGAGTATGGAAATTGGCATCCAAGCTAGGTTTTGTAATCAGTGTAGCAGTGATGCCCAAAGGAGAAAGGAGCGATCTCCAGCAGGGACCTTCAGGACCATAGCCCAGCAGAAAGATTCACTTGGCAGTCATGTTATATCTGGATGTGAACTTGTTGGGAGCAGTGCTATGTACAAACTGAGCTAAGTAATTAACCTACTTCTACTTCCCCTGCTAAGAGATCAAGGTCCTTTAGATGAGATTATGCCACCAAAATATTGGGGAAAATATGTGTACTTCATCCCTGTTATATCTTTGAAGTAAATACCCTTTCAGGCAAAAAAAAAATCTACCTAATGTTAAGAGGTAACTGGGTTATTACTCAGAATCCCTAACAATTTAGGGGAAATAGCTTGCAAACCAATGCAAAAAAGAGACCACCCCAAAGTCTTAGGGTTAACCCCTGTAATCCTGAGGGATATGGGTATATGTAGCAACCTGTCTCTAAAAGAAGGAACTACTGTACCTGTACTGCACAGGAAAGGAAACCTATCATTAATGAATCTAGTACTGTTCCACTGGTTGTTGGAGCCTAACTCTGGAAGGTTACTTTCCATCTATGATATGTGTACCTTGTATATACTTATTTATTTTCATGTTGATTCCCCATTAGAATGTAGGTGCCTTGAGGGAAGAGAATGTGTTTTTGATGTTTGTTTTTTGCATCGACATTGTTTAGCATAGTGTCTCACCCACAGCAAATGCTTAATAAATGCAAGATTAATTGGTTGACTGATTGCTCCCCAGTTAGGATGTAGAGTAAAGTGTCCAGTAAAGTACAAAAAGACATAGGGAACTTAACTGGAAAATCAAAGGAACATTTGTAATTGGATCTAAAAGAAATAATCAAATTTCTGCTTGTTAAGAGACTTCTGTTTGGGTTAGGACATGGTAGAGAAGAATATAATGTGATCTTATGTCTCCATACAATAAAAACATCAGGAAATCTAACAGTGGTAAACCATCACTCTGGAATTTCCAGTAAATGATCTCCAAGCTTTGCAAACAAATTTGGTTAAAGAATCAGTTTGCCAAGGCAGATAGCCATAGAGGTTACATAAGAAATCCATTAGCAAGAAAAAAATAAAACCATTAGAATCTCCCTTCAAGCAAGCATGGGGGACAAGGATATTGTGCAGAGAATGGCTTATGCATGTTTTCCTATATGAAGTAATATGTACGTGTAATTTCATCTTGATGCTAGAGGAGGTAAAGGGGTAGGGTATCTCTATTCTCCAAGTGAAATGTACACATTTAAGTGGAAAAGTAGATAGAGTTCTAGGTTTGGAGCCAGTAAGATCTGAGTTCAAATATAACCTCGGATATTAGACAGTGTAAACCTAGAGAAATCACTTAATTTATATTTTCCTCAGTTTCCTCATCTATAAAGTGGGGGTGATAATAATAACTCCTTCCTCATAGGGTTGTTGTGAGGATCAATTGAAATGATATTTGTGAAGAACTTAGTGCAGAGCCCAGTACAGAGTGAGTACTATATAAATGTTAGCTGCTCATACCAGTAGCTACTATTTCTTAAAAGAATGGAAGAAGGGCATCAAGGAAAATGAAGGCAGAAGGCAACCTGAACATATGTTATAAAGTTGAAAGGAGAAACAATATAATGTAGAGAAGATGAGAGCAAGAAGAAATAACATTGAACATTTGGAAGTAAATAAGAGTTTTGAAGTTATTTTTACTAAGCTGAGCACTGGACCATCTTAGGAGGAAGTTTCTTTCTGTGTTTCAGAGCACAAGAATATGCATCCATAAATCCCAACAAAAGAGAGGTCATCCCCACTCCAGAGTAATGGGCTGAGGTGGGGATGGAAGGCTGGAGGGAAATGAATAGTAATGATTGGTGACTCCCTGCTAAGAGGTAGAGAGGCAACTATTTGTCAATCTGACAGAAACAAAAGAGAGGTCTGTTTTCTTTCCTGGACAAGTATCTGGGACATACACCCAGGAGACTCTCTTGATGGATGTCACATTCTGTGGTCCAAGGTCCATCCTTAGTGATTCAGGTAAGAAGTGATATCAGCAACAGGAACCTTGAAAGCTTTACTAAAAATTAAAAAATCATGGGCCCAAATCTGAAGACCTTACAGGTACAGTTGTTGTGTTTGCTTTGTTTTAATTACTACTGCTGAGTAGAAGTAAAAGATTAAGAAAAGAAAGACTTGGGAAGTGGTTGAAAATGTAGGAATGATGAATTCTTGTCGAAGGATAGAGTACAAGTGAGGGATAATAAAAATCACATTTCTTGAAGTTTTATAAATCATATGAAATGATACTCAACTAGAAAAGGAATTAAAGGAAGAAAACTATTCATATGCACCTCTAAGGCCTGATATAATTGAAAGTCAAAGGATATGTACAACATAGGGAGAACAGCAGATAAGGGTGATTCATTGAAGACAATAATTTTTAAAAAGAACAATAAAACCATTGGCCTTGGATGTATACATGTATTTGTAAAAAGCGTGAATGCAAGAACACAAAAATTTCCTCATTTTTTAACTTAGCTTTGATGAAACGAAACTTTTAAATGATCTATGACTCTAGAAACGTGTTATTTATTAAAGAAGAAAACAATAAATAAATGGACATGGAGGTATTGTACACTGAGATTTACTATGTTTAGTAAGCTAGAAAGGCAAAGCATAGTAGATGGATTAAAGCATGTTGATCTGATTAACAGAGGAAGCAATAAAATGATATTGTTATGGGAGCTTACTATAGGGCATCCAGAGATAAAGTAAGAGTCCAGAAAGGAGACCATGAGTCTAGTATGTAGGCATGATATTTTAATAACTGGGGACATCAACTACAGAAACATCTGATGGAGTTCATTTCTCTCCCCCTTCCCCTCTCAATCTCCTTTTCTCTGTCTCTCAAGAAAGTCGACTAGCTGACACATTTGTAGTTTTGGTCGATAACGGGAAAATTCTCCAAAAGGTGCAGAATGGAACAAGAGCTTCTATTCTAGACCTAATGTTCAACAATAAGCAGAACGTGGTTGCGAGACTAGAAATGACAAGAACCTCAGGTCCAAATGACTCTTCTAGATAGAGCTGGTGATGAATAAAGAAAGGAAAGTTAGGCATCACCTGATGTGAATTCTTGATTTTTTTGGAGAGCAAGTGGCTAAGAGTTCAGAGAAACCTCCGTGAGGAGGCTTATATTCCAACAAGGAAGACAACATATATATATATATATATATAAAAATGGATGCTAGGTAGCCTAGACAGGAAGTACACTATCATGGGAGGGATCATCAAAGACTTAATGTAGCAGGTGGTACATGCATTGAGGCTTGAAGGAGAAAGCATGAGTTCTAACAGGCAGAGGAAAGGAGGGACAGATGTGAGAGACATCCTGCATAAAGGCTTGGAAATAAGAACTGGATTATCATATGTGTAGAACTCCCAGTGTATGTGGAGGGGACTAATATGTAAGAAATGTAAAGGAAGGTACCAGAATGTGAAGAGGTTTAGGTGCCACTTAGTTAATCCTAGAGGTAATAGAGAGTGACAGGAGTGGTTGTACTATGATTGTTATTGGTGTTGTTGTTTGTGGTTGTGGTGGAGGTGGTTGTATTTGAGATACTGGACTTGTTTGCCATTTCCTTCTCCAGCTCCTGTTATACATGAGGAACTGAGACAAATAGGGTTAAGTGACTTGCCCAGGGTCACACAGTTATAAGTATCTCCAGCCACATTTGAAATCACAAAGTCGAGTGTTTCTGACTCCAGGTCTGGCACTCTATCCACTCCATTAAGTTTTCCTGATGGGAATTTTAAAAATAATCATAAAAATGTTTGGGTTGTTTTAGGGAAATCACTTAGGTTACCAGGAGAATGAATTGGAGTGGAGATAAGCTTGAGATAGGAAGGTCAAACTGCAGTGTATTTCAGAAATTGGGACACTGAGTCCAGGTCAGAGGAGCTAAGGGTCTAAGATAATGACTACATGAGTGCAGAGGACAGGTTATATTGGAAAGATATTGTAGAGACTGAAATGACAAAATTAGGCAAGTGATTTTAATACTGGGTTAGTGAGAGGGAAGAGTCAAGAGTGAAATCAAGGCTGTGAACCAGAGTGATTGGAATAATCATAAAGTCTCTGACCACAACATGACTATTAAAGAGGGTGTGGGTTTAGAGGGAAAAGATGATCCATTATGTTTTGTAAAAGATGAATTTGGGATATCCAGTTCAAAATATTCACTAGGCAGTTGATGATGCAGGCCTTCTTGTCAAGAGAGACACTAGGGCAGATCAATACATCTGGGAGCCATATGTGATGAGATGATAACAATAAAAAAAAAATCTAGCACTTACATAATGCTTTGAGATTTGCAAAGATACATGCATACATACACATATACACACACACATATACATACACATATATACATACAGACAGACACACAAACACACACACATACACACACACACACATATATAAAATATTTGGCCCTAACAATAATACTGTGAATTAGATACTATTACTTTCATTTTATAGATATCAAAATGATGATGATAAGAGAATCCATGTGCTGCTTTAAGGTTTACAAAGTATTTTCTGTTATCTCAATTGATCCTCACAACTCTATAAAGTATGTACTATTATTATCCCCATTTTGCAGATGAGGAAATTGAGGCTTAGAGAAGGCAAATGACTTGCCTGATGCCACACAGATAGTAAAGGTCTGAAACATGTTTCAATTTCAGATCCTCCTGACATTCTAGAGTTCAACACTCTATTCAATATAACACTTAGCTAGGACAAGCATTCATAAGGGGCCTGTGGCAGAAGTCACCAACTGAGAGAATATAGAGAAATATCAGAAAATGACCAGGACAAAACCTTAAAGCATACTCACAGCTAGTGGTTGTGATGTGGATGTTAAATTAGGAAAGAATTCTCAGGAGGAGAAGTCAGACAAGTATAAGAAGAACCAGGAAAGGACAGTGTCACAACAACCTGAGAGGAGAGAGTTTCTAGAATGGTGCTTAATGATCTTTGAAGTGGAAAGGATAGATCAGAAAACATAAAGTG
Organism: Pseudochirops corinnae; assembly: GCA_028646515.1. Lineage (NCBI taxonomy): Eukaryota > Metazoa > Chordata > Mammalia > Diprotodontia > Pseudocheiridae > Pseudochirops > Pseudochirops corinnae. The sequence continues at coordinate 458,801,659 of CM053585.1, forward strand.
TGTGTGTATGTGTGCGTGTGTGTGTGTGTGTTAGAAAGTATGAAGAGTTTTCCATATAACACACCCATATACACATATGTTTGTATAAGTCAATTTCAAATTCAATATTCACAGAGAATGTGTTATGGCAGACAAAAAGAAAAAAAATCACTTTATCAAAGGATACAATAAAGAAATAATATCTAGGACAGGGAGAAGAAAATATAACTAAATATTGAACAACAGTAAGTCATAATTGGAAGGGACATCAAAGACCTTAGTTTTCTCGCCTTTAAAATGATTTAACCAGATGACTTTTAAGATCCCTCCTGGCTCAAAATCTATGACTTGATGATCCACTCCAATTTGTATCAGAGAAAGGGTGACCTCTGATTGGAGACCTTCAATGAGCTTGAGTCTACTACCTCCTAAGGCAAGCTAATCTGCACAACTGCAATAGTTAGGATATTTTTCCTTAAGCACAAATGAATACTGCTCTTTCAGTTTGCTCTTACGGTTTTTAGCTTCTCTGGGGTCAAGCAGAACAAGTTTATTCTTTTCTCCATACCCCAACTCTCCCATGTACTTCAAGACAGTTATCCCCATCCTTCTCCTCTGATTTTTCTTCCTCAGGCTAAACATTCTCAATTTCTTCTGCTATTTATGGTATGAACTGTAGAATCTCAAAGTTGAAAGAGAACTCAAAGTCATTCCTAACTAGTAGCTGAAAAAGAGTCCCCTTTACATCACATGTAACAAGTGACCCTCCAACCTGGGCATGAAGTTCTCCAGTAAGACAGAAGTCATCACTTCCCAATGAGCCGAAGGTGGGCTCATTCCTTGTAACAAACATAAATTTGCCTCCTCGCAACTCACACCCATTGCTCAAAGTTCTCCAGTTAGAGTCAATCAGAAAAAAACAAATCAACTCTCTTTTATGTCGTAATCTTTCAAATACTTGAAGAGAGCAATTCTGTCTCCCATAAGCCTTCTCTTCCTGAGTTTAAACATTCTGAGTTCTTTCAACATATTTTTCTATGGCACAAACTCTAGGCCCTTTACCATCCTTGTGGCCTTTCTCTGGATGTTCTCCTGCTATCAATATCTTTCTCAACATGGGGTGTCCAGAACCAAACAAAATTCTTCAAATGTGGACTGTGCAGTGCAGGGAAGTGTCATCCTGAAAGTCTGCACATGGTCAGGCTTCTCAAAGACTTCTACCCAAGGCAAAAAATACAAGATTTACAGTGTTATTTTATGAATAGTTTTATGATGGACTGACAAATTGGGGCATATCCAGAAGGGGTTAAGCAGTATTACAAGAGAACCGGGAGAGTATATTATAAAATCTTCAGTTGAAGGAAGTGGACATGTTTAACTTACAAGAGAGAAGCTTTCAGAGAGACATGTTTATAGTCTAAGAGTTTGAAGGGTCTGTCCTGTGGAAGATAGATCATATTTTTATTAAATTATAGTATACACATAATGAAGTTTTAAAGATGAACAGGGCCAGAAAGACTGTCATCCAGTCAACTCATTTTACAGGTGAAGAAAATGAGCCCCCAAGGGGCAAGTTACTTGAAAGGGATTGAAAGCTAGAATGAATCAAGATTCACAATCACACCTTCTCACTCCAAATTCAAGTCCTTATATTCAATAAGAAAAACACATGTAGATGACCAAGTCTGACAACTGAAGACATTCTGACAGTTCTGGGACAAAAATTCTATTTCGAATCAAAATGGATTGAAAGATACCAGACTCACCAAAAAGTAAGCAAATAAATCTACACCTTACAAGTTAGTGAAGGCAGAGGGCTTCAGGTACCCATCAAATCCATCAACACTATAGCTTAGTTTTTGAAGAGTTGAAAAGTTACTTCTTTAGAGGCAATGTGGTATACAAGGGAAAAGACTGGTCTGGAAGCCAAGTACCTGTATTTGAATCTCAGTTTTACTACTTAATATTTTTGGACCAAAAGTCAGTAATACCACCTTTCTGGGTCTCAGCTTCTTCATATGTAAAATGAAGGAGTTTGACTTGATTTCTAAGGTATTTTTCATCTCTAAATTCTATAAAAACACACCAAGCAGAGGTTGAAAATGTATCAAATCACCAGCTCCAAGATAATTAGGAATAATAATTGAAAGAGATAAGGGCATGTTTATAAGACTAGACAACAAGTAAAAAATTATCAAACCCACACACTATTAAAAAAAATCCTGCCTTAGGAAATAAGAAGTATTGATAATATCTGTGATACATTTTAGAGGAAAATGTTAAACTGAATAAGAGCTAAGGCAGGTAAACTTGATAGAAAAGTCTGATGGTGTTTTTATTCTCTCTTGGTACATATTTAGCGGTAGTTAGGTGGCACAGTAGATAGAGAGTTAAGCTCAGAGTCAGGAAGACTCATCTTCCTGAGTTCAAATCTGGCCTGAGACACGTACTAGCTATGTGACTCTGAGCAAGTAACTTTAACCTGTTTGCCACAGTTTTCTAATCTGTAAAATGAGTTGGAGAAGGAAATGAAAAACCAATCCAGTATCTTTGCCAAGAAAACCCCAAATGGCGTCATGAAGAGTCTAATACAACTGAAAAATGACTAAAAATGAAAATGGAAAGAAAAAAAAAAAACAACAAAAAAATAACCAAAACATAATGGTTGCTTTGACAGGGAGATACTGAGGGATTATTTGGCCCCAGGAGTAACACATTTGCATAAAGAGAGGTGCCTTGGAGTTTTTTTTTTTTTCTTCCCATTGAAAGAGAGCTTTTAGGATTCCCAGGATACTTAAGCAAGACTCATTCAATAGAAACTGTGAAAGGTATTTTTATTTTTCCTGATAGCTTTCTTTCGAGAGGTGCTTTAACTGCAAGACATTGACTTGAGGTCTACACCTACTGTTATACTGGTATGTGAATTCATCATTCCCTTTCATAAACCCCTGATTCCTTTGATATCCTTTCTGGGTATGCATGAGTGTGTTCTCTGCCTATCTATGTTATGTGAAAATTATTGCTAGAAATAATTAACTTAATTTCCTCACACGAAGTAGATATATTAGTCCATCCACATTTATTATGCATCCAAGAGGGGCACAATAGTGTTGGCGCTAGAGTTAAGAAGATTTGGTTTCAAATCTTGCCTCTGATTCTTGTGACCTTGCAGAGGAAGAAAAGAAAAACATTTATATAGTCCCTACCATGCGCCAGGCACTTTGCTAAGTACTTTGCAAATATCATCTCATCTGATTCCACAACAGCTCTGGGAGATAAGTGATATTATTTTTCCTTAATTTTACAGATGAAGAAACACAGGTAAAAATGTCTTGCGCAGGACCACATAGCTAGTAGGTGTTTGTAACAGCAAGCACCCTAGCATACCCAGGATAGCTGCTAGCACAGGTTCTTTGATTTGCTTTTCTAAAGGAAAGCAACTCAAAAAGGATTAACAACCTTACTTTAATCAAATATATATATATATATATATATATATATATATATCATTGACTTAGTACAGAGGAAAACGTCAGCATCCTGACCTTCAGAAAATACAAACAAATTACAAGTAGACAAAAAACACAGAGAAAATAACACAATTCGAGGCGGAGCTAAGATGGTGGGAAGTAAACAGTAGCTTCTCCAAGCTCCCCAAGAATTTCATCATTAAAAGCTAAAAAGTAAACTTGAGTGGATTCAAGGGTGACAGAACCCATTGGGAGATGGAGAGTGACAGATTCCCAGGCCAGAAAAGTGCCCAGAAAAGTGCCTACTCAGGTAAGTGCAGGGAGAACGTGGAGCACACAGGAGTGGCACCAGCACAGACCTGAGAGCAGAGCATAGCAAACTGAGAAGCCCCACCCAGCACAGTCACCCAGCCG
>CM053585.1:458806021-458825522 GCA_028646515.1 Pseudochirops corinnae
TTATCCAGAATGAAAACTTACTTCTAAATAATTTCTTTCTTCTAGTAATTCATTGTAATTATATTCATGAGAAAGTTTTGAGAAGTACAGAGGGTGACAAGCTCAAGTGGGAAAAAAAGTAAGAAATGGAAAGATAATAGATTAAAAAGAAGAATTCATGGGGGGATTTATTCACAAGCTGAATCATTTCTAACCTTACAAAGCATTCTTCCTCCATAATTTCAGAAAATGTCCGCTGATGTTTCTTGATAGACAAAGCAAATAAAAGACTCTCGTCACAGTATTAACAATATTTAACACTATTAAATGGGATTGAAAAGAAATACTTCTACGAGGCTCCTGAAGAAAAGTCAATGTTATGTGTAGGAGAAACCGACGAAAACAATCTCCTTTTGCTTCCTGAGTGTGTGTTTGTGGAGTTTATCGTCAATTTTAAGATTGGTCGCTATGTGAAAAGGAGGTAAGGGGAATAGTCATATTTCATTTTGCAGGCTCCTGCCTGAGCAATATTCTCGTGAAATTTCTTTCCGTTCTCTATTTCTTTTACATCCATTTTCATTAACTGCTGGTCAGTTGTTAGAGGTTGGCTTTATTTTTCCCAACACTCTTTCGTGTTAGTCATCTCTTTCCAACTGATTTCTCATCACTTTTCAAACTGACAAGGCACATATATTCTGGAGACAAGAGACATATGCCACAAGCCTTTACCGCATATAGCAAAGGAGTCTATTTTTATAGTTCACAATTCTTTATATTTATTATCTGGATCTACAACTTGGTAAGCTGAGAGACTCTGAGCTAAAACAATACTGTTCCAATTCATATATATTTTTTCATTAATGATTATTTTATGAGACAGCATACTGCAGTTGAAAGAATGCTGGTTTAGTAACCAGAGAACCAGGGTTCAAATCTCATTCCTACCACTTCCTGTGAAACTTTGACCAAGCTGCTTAATTTTGACAGACTTTAGTTTCTTCAGCTATAAGATGACAAAGCTGGACTACAAAACTGATTTAGAGCTAGAAGGCACCATGGAGGTCACCAGGGTTAACTGATAATGTGAGATTACCCCTCAGTGTAATGTCACCAGGTAGTAAATGGCAGATAGGATTTGGGCCAGCTCTTCTTACTCCATATCTAATACTCTTTCCAAAGTACACCCTTCCATTTCTAAAACTATGATTCTCAAAGATTCTTTCTAGTCCTACGCCTCTGATATGCTGAAGTAATCAAGAAGTCAATCAAGAAGTCAATATTAAGTGTTCACTACATGCAAGGCACTGTACTATGTGTCGGGGATATCAAGAAAGATTAAAACAATTCTAGTGGAATACACAAGCATTAATGACTAGGTACATACAAGATGTCTACCAGATAGAAAGAGATCTGAAAGGGAGGTGTTAGTGCTTGCTGGGGGAGGAGATGGCAGGGGACTAGTAAAGGCTTCTAGCAGAAAGTAGGATTTAATATTAATCTTGAAGGAAGCCTGGGAAACTGAGAAATGGAAATGAGATGGTAGAGTATTCCAGCCTTAGGGATAGCCAGTGTAAAAGCAGAGACCAGGGAATGGAGTTCCATGGATTCCAAGAGGGCTGGTGTAGCCAGAATGGACAGTGTGGAGAGGAATGAGTGTAAGAATACTGGAAATATAAGAAGAGGCCATGTTATGGAAAGCTTTAAAAGTCAAACAGGAGTTTATATTTGAGCCTATAAGTAATGGGGGAAACATTGGAGCTCAATGAGGGGGGAATGGGAAAAAAGAAAAATGCCTTTTTTAATGTGAGTAATCACAAAACGAAAAAGATATACCTTGGTTTCAGTTAATAGAATGTAGAAAATAGTGTCAAGATGAATCATTTTTGTATCAGTAATGGACACACACAGTCATAAAATGTAGTCAGACTGAAATTTAGATCTCCTAAGTTTAGAACCAGAAAGTTCTATAAAGGCTATTCAGTTTAACACACTTATTTTATAGATGAGGAAACCAAGGTCACTGAGAGTAGGTGGCCTGTCCAAAATCAAGAAGGCAGTAAGTAGCAGTGCTAGAATTTGAACCCAAATCCTCTTATTCCAAATTCCATGCTCTTTCCCTTCTATGTTGCTACCTCCCAAATAAAAGCCTATAACACCCAGTATTTCCAGGTGGTTTCCCATCTGAGTACTAGCCAGAACTAATACTCTCTGGGTTTAGGGATTAGACAAGAACAGGTACATTCTGGGTGGTATGCCCATAGATCTGATCTTGGTCTAAGAAGGATTATCTTGGGTTTTTATTTTGTAAACAATGTCATGTTTCCAGAAACTTTAAATTGAAATCAGTCCTAAAATCATGTCTCCTATGTAGCCTCTTTTCACTTCTGACATTGCCACCATCCTGGTTTAGGCCTTTGTCACATCATACCTGTCCTATTATAATAGGCTGATCATTGCTCTCTCTGCCTCAGGTCTTCTGCGGTCCAGTGCATATGCCTTTCAGCTGTCAAACTGATCTTCCCAAAGAAAAAGTACGAATACACACACACACACACACACACACACATACACACACACACACACCCTCTGCCATTCATTCAATTCCATAAAATCTTCTGCCTTTCAAAAACCTTCACAACCTGGCCTCTTCCTACCTTTCTAGTCTTTTTACGCCTTACTCCCTCCCACAACATAATCTGTTGTGTGATCCAGGGATGCTGGCCTTTTTGGTGCTTCTTGAGCAAAACAATTCATCTCCTGACAGTGTGCATTTTTACTGGCCCTCCTTCATGTTGGGAAATCTCACTCCTTACCGCTAACTTTTGTCTTCCCTGGTTTCATTCAGGTCCCACCGTCTACAATAAACTTTTCACAATCCCACCTTTGCTTCTAATGCCTCTGCTCTGGTGATTATTTCAAATTTATCCTGCATATAGCTCATAGAAACCATGTCCAGAGTTTCTTGTCCCACCCTTTAGGCTGGGAGCTCCTTGACAAGATGGCCTGTGGTTTTCCATTCTTTTTGTCCTCTGTACTTAGCACAATATAATGCATAGTAGGAATTTAAGAACTGCCTATTGACTGACTGACTGACCAAGGGGGGAGTAACAAAAGGTGAGGGGATATATTAGAAGGCTATTGCACAACTACAGGCAAAAAGTGAGGGGGTCTACTATGATTGGTCTTGGATATACCAAAAGAAAAGCAAAAATACAGCACTTCCTGCCCTGAAGAAACTTACATTTTGTTTTATAATGGTACATGTGGATTTCATTTTGAATTTCAAACATATGTTTACATTTTTTTCTATTTACCAATGTCAGAGATAACATTTTATTCATCAAGCTTTCTCCAACCCCTTCCACTGCTCTTTAAAATTACCCAAGAGGTGCATCATAAAATGAATTGGAAAGAATTCAGTGAACAGTCACAGAGGTTTATGTAACTAATTAGACTTGGGCTAGTTCCATCCTTTAAGTTGCAAGTTCAGAGACAAGTAATATTTCAGAGAACCATGCTGTTCAAGCGAGAAGAGTTACAGTTAAAAGGGGGGGAGTAGGTATTAAGGAGATATTTTGAATCTTCTTTAAATTTCCAATGCTTCCTCTAAGATCGTAACATATGGGCTATTTATGCATAATGGAATAAGTTGGAGAACCAAGTACCGTTAGAGAGTACAGGAGAGCATGAATGATTGTAGCAGCTGTATCTCTCCTACTCCTCTCCAGACGTGTGGAAAAGGACACTCAGTATGCAAATCTGTGCTTTAGTGGTTGAGCAATTGAAACAGTCAAAACATTTAGAAAGTTAGAAGGATTCTTCTAAAATTACCATTTAAATTATAGGCCTAACTAGCTCCTTGCAGGTTTGCTAGAAACAATTGCTGTCTCTCCACTTTTGAAATCAACAATCGATGTGTAAATCATTAAAACTAACAAGAATGCACTTCATTAAGTTGCTCCTGCATATCTGTTATCTGTATCCGTGAAGGCATCCATCCCTGCAGATGACATTTTGGTAGATAAGTACTCACACAAAATAGTTTCATCCCATAAATAGCCTTTGTAGTAAATGATTGACAAGGGCCAAGGCAATTGAATATGGAACATTGCCATATTGGTTAGAAGCTTCTTTGAAGCAAAGCTAGGCTTCTTTCTTTTTTCCTTAGGAACATAATGTTTGCTGGGAAGTTTGCACATAAAATAGGCTTTAAAGCAAATGATTTAGGTCTTTGCTGTGGCTTACATACATCGGAATTTACTAGCTCCAATTCAATTCACTTTCTCAACAACAAAGTCTCTAAGCCTGGGAATGGGTTACCAAGATCAAAGGGGAAGAAAAAAAAATCTCCCTGCCCTCAAGGTGTTTATGTTCTACTCTAATCAGTGGCTTTTTGACATCTCAGAAGTTTAGTGGGACAGTCACCCTAAAATCAATACAGTTGAATTGAATATTTTGAATCACCTATGTGCCAGAAGATGGTGTAATAATCAAACATGGGAAGTACGGTTTTGGTTTTTGTTGTTTTTTTTCCTTTTTTTTTTTTTTTTTTTTTTTTTTTTTACTATTATCATGCTGCTCACTTAATTTCTCCTTTAAAATGGTGGCATGCAAGTCCTAGTACAGGGGGGAACTGTGCTTTGGCATGAGTAGAGGAGGTTGTCCTGTTCATTGTGAGAATTCAATAATCAAAGTGAATTTCCATTTCTTGCAAACATACGAGCATATGCTCATTACTACATATCTTCATTATCTGCATGTCTGAGCACTCATGCATAGTCCATGCATAAAATTGACAATACTGTCACCAACAGCCAGTTTTCCAATTTCAGGACCCTTTTTCAGATTTTTGTGGCAGTTAAATAGCAAAGTGCCATTCAGTTTTTGCTACTGGAAGGAGTTAAACCAATCATTTAAAAACAAAACAAAAACCAATCTACAGAGAGATGTGAATTTTTTTGAAATATGGGGACACCCTTATATAGTATCCAGTTAAGCACACACATTCTCCACTAGCCTCTCCCAATACAACCCCTCCCCCAAAAACAAACCTTTGCTTGCTGGGGAGATGGTGGCACATAATGTCAGGTCTGGTGGTGAATTTGCACAAAGACAAATGTACAGTGAAAAGGGTATTGGATTGTAAACTTTTTTGAGGCACTGTGAAGTCAGTAATCTAGTTATGTTTTTTTTTTTAAAGTGTGGTTCCCCTAATGGGTGCTCTTCTCTAACAGGGCAACATTTGCTCCTAGGTCAACAAAGCAGGCACCAGGAGACCCTGCTGCACCCCCTGCACATCCTCTATGCACAGGGAGCCTGCACGGAATCCTTTCGGATTTTCTAAAATTTGGGCTGCACCAAGGGAGAAAGGGGTGCATGTCTGGAACTAATACAGATGTTTAAGATGGTGATGCTTGATTGGGTCACCTTTCCCCCACATTCATTCCACCTTTCTGTGAATGAATAAAAATAGCTAGTCAATTGCTAGAGACAGTGTGTCCAGTGAGTAGGGGATTCCACTGACAAAAGGGTGAATTCACATTTTTGGAATGGACTCTTTTGAAGCTCTATTTAAGTTTGCCTTATTTATCGACTCCTATTGTATCTTGAGATATTATTCTAGTAGGTGTTTTTAAAAATAATCTGACATCATGTATTATTTCTAGTTCAATGGAATAGGAAAAGGAATTGAGTTAGAAGTATTTGGTGATAGATGACTTACACCACAAGAAAACTGAAGAGTGTAACTCCGGAGGCACAACAGACTATCTATCTATCTATCTATCTATCTATCTATCTATCTATCTATCTATCTATCGATCTACCTACCTACCTATCTATCTTTCTATTACTAGTTCAAACCTGATAAAGTTTTTGTTGACTGTGCGTTGTAAGAAAAAATAATTCAAAATTTTTAAAAAAGTTTTATATCAAATGGTCACACCAATTTGTGGTTATCTTATTAGGACCGCTAGCCATTAATTTGGACAGAAGTTTTAATTCTCCTTCTTGACTATTAGTTTAGAAATAAAGTTTATTGTTGTTGCATCCTACTAAAATGTTGCTTCTTTTTTTTTGCTTGTGGCAGATTGCACATCTATCTAGGAACTTGTTTCAGTGTTTTTCATAACTTTTTATTACTCAAAATTCATTTGAATATGTTTCCACACTCAAGCTCAAAACTTGTAATTATTCATTTTGCCTGTTTCTTTATGACATAATTGTGAGTCTTTTCATTACTAAAGGCTAATGAGAAGGGATCCTTTATTAAGCTGATGACTAGGCCTCCTTTAATTTTCCTGCAGTGTATGAAATATTGTACCAGAGTATTAAATGTAATGTAATATTTTATTGAAAATCTATCCTTTAAAAGGAATACCTTTTAGGATGTCATCAACTTGATGTGAATAATGTAAATGTTGATAATATGTACTGTGTTTATTATACATTTAGTGTTTCAAGAGACACACTTTTTGCCTTTTTGCCCATCTACATTATGTAGTTGATTTGCAAGTGTCAAAAAAAAAGACATAAAAAGAATAGTTTATGTATAAAAAAATAGTGGATATTAATTGCCTCCTGACCTGAATTTATGGGCGTCAGTTCAGAGGCTTTGCTAGAAGCAAGGCTGGATTATCAGAGTAAGAGTGTATTTATAAAATTTCTCAGAACTGAAAATTAGGAATAAAGTAATTTTTCTATAGAAAAATAAAGTTGTTGCATGGAGAAGAAGAAATGGGAGAAATTTTAAGGATCTTTCACCTCTGCTTACAAGTATTGGTCCCAATTTCTGAAGGTTTGATCAGAAGGGTTTGAAGTTAGAAGAGGTTAAGTACTCTTCTATTTACTTTCATCAAGTAGGTTTTAATTAAATACAGTTTTTGTCTCCTTACCCACTCTTATCAAGCCCTCAGAGATTCAGGACTACATCTGTCAAGAAGAAAATCACGTGGAGGGAGAGAAAATTCTTAGAATTACTCAAAACTCACAGGAGTGGGAGAACGAAAATTAAAGCAAGAATATTCAGTTGTGGTCATTTAGGAGTGAATACAGTACTTGGGGACCTGCCATCTGTGTTTAAGTGCATCATCTGGCCATCCTTTTTGCCAATCATCCTATTTAGTAAGGTCAGTAGAAAAGACATTTGTGACTATGTACAGTCAGTGCGGGAAAAAAAATCAACCAAGTGGAAAACCACCACCAACAACAACAACCACCAATAGCAACAAGCTTCATTTTTGGAAAATCAATCAGACAAATTAATAGTTGGGGTTCACTTCAGCTCAAAAAGAATCATTCTTAGCTGCTTATTAAGTGTAGTGGTAACTGTCCTAGGTACTGGGGAAGGAAGGAAGATTAGTTAAGAGAAAGTACCTGCCTTCATGACATTTTCAGTCTATTAGTATGCTATGACGCATGTACCAATGACTATAATATAGAATGATAAATGATAAGTACATATGAGAAGAGGAAGACTAGTATTGTTTGGGGTTATTTGAGCTGGAACTTCAAGGCCAGGTGAGATTCCAGTAAATGGAAATGGGTATGAGAGAAAGGTTACATTACAAAATGTAGTTTAAGTGATAAACTGTATTAAAAATAGCATTTTGTATTTCAAATGGAGATACACACCATCTAAAGATATAATTATCTTCAATGGGTTATAGTTAGAAGAAACTGAGGAATAAAGTACTGAATTTGGAGCCAGTGGGCCTATGAAGATCTGCCATTTACTACCTATGTCACCTTGGTCAAATTATTTAACCTTTTTAGGACTCATTTATCAAATTGGGGGCAGGGATGATCATGTGTAGCACTTAAACTATGATTGAATTTATCTCCATATCTGTATGTTCATATATACATATATGTATAACTGGAGGGAGACTATGATACATTATTACATATGTTACATATATTTACATGGACGAAATTGTGAGTGTGTATATCTGAATATATGTACATATATACATATATTGTAAAGTTTCATATATGTATGTTCATAGATATAGATAGGATGGATTCACATTAGTACAATTCTCTCTCTCTCTCTCTCTCTCTCTCAATTTATATACTTTTATATCTATCTATACAAAATATATTTTACAGCAAGATAGATAGATCTCCAGCCCTTGTTTCTCCTCTTGTCTGTTCATTGCCTGTTTGGGACATTTTAAACTGGATATCCTGGAGATATTTCAAACAGGTCATGTCAAAAACTGGATTCATTATATTTCTCCCAAACTCTCTCCTTTTCCCAACTTCCCTAATTCTCTCAAAGGCACACTATTGCTCCGGTTTCCCAGGTTTATGAACATGGCATTATCTTTATCTCTTCATTATTCCTCATGTCCAATTGGTTCCCAAATGTTGTCATTTCTACCTCTACAACATCTCTTGCAGCCAGTCCTGTCACAGGATCCTTTATTCACTCTTACCTAGAATATTTCCTCTTCTTTGGTCTCCTTGACTCAAATCTCCCACCACTCTAGTATTTTCCTTAAATGAAGATTTGCCTACGTGAATTTCCTAAACAATTAACTTCAAGGGCTTCCAATTGCCTCCAGAATCAAATATAGATTCTTCTGCTTAGTTTTTAAAACCAATCCTTTTTTTCCCCTAGCCTCATTGAACACTTTCCTCCCTTCCTTTGTAATCCTGCCAATTTGGCTTTCTCTTTCTTCCTCACACACAGCAGTCCATCTTCAGTCTAATCCTTTTAACTATCGGTAACACATGCCTACAATGCACTTCCTCCTTGTCTCTCTCTCCCATAAATACCATTGCTCCCTTTGAGATGAAGTTCAAGCACTATCTTTTGCTTGAAGCCTTTCCTGATTTTCCAGTTATATAGTGGCCTCTTTCTCAATCTGCCTTTTACTAAATTCATTATGAATCTTTCATTTCATATTTATGCTGTACATACTTAGATATGTACTTTTTGTCTCCCCTATTTGGTTGTAGATTCCTTGCAAATAGAAAATGTTTTATTCTTTGTACTCTCAATAAATGCTTGTTGATTGACTTATTTTGCTCATATAGTTTCTTGGGAAGATAGCTAGGTCAGTGGTTCTCAACCTTCCTAATGCCGGGACCCTTTAATACTCGTATGTGGGCGTATCTGCATGTGGGTGGACCCGCCTGGAGATGGATAGAGGAGCGATGTCTCAGTTCCTAAGACCATTGGAAATACATTTTTTCCGATGGTCTCAAGCAACCCCTGTGACCCCTGTGAAGGGGTCGTTCGACCCCCAAAGGGGTCACCACCCACAGGTTGAGAACCACTGAGCTAGGTGATCTAGTAGTTAAGATAGAGCATTTAAAAGCATTCACAAATGCATAGCAAGGCTAACATCTCTGCAATGTAAACAGAAGCTTAGGTTGAGAGAAATTAAGTTACTTATTGATGGTCATTGTTGTTCAGTCATTTTAGCTGTGTTCAACTCTTCATGACACCGTGTGGGGTTTTCTTGGCAAAGATACTGGAGTCATTTGCCATTTTCATTTTTAGTTTATTTTACAGAAAAGGAAACTGAGGGAAACAGAGTTAAGTGACTTGCCCAGGGTCACACATCTAGAAAGTGTCTGAGGCTAGATTTGAATTCAGGAAGATGAGTCCTCCTACAACCAGGCCCAGTACTCTTATCAATTTCACCACTTCATTACAACACTCCACTCTGCTGCCCTAGCTGCCCCCATCCATGGTTATATAGCTAGTAAGTGTTTGAATGAGGAATAGGATGTAAATCTCCCTGACCTCAAGTACAATATTCTGTCCACTATAACATGTAGGCACCAAACAATTATGTAATAAAATGTTAGTTTTGCAAGATGTTTGAGAAAGATCACAAAAATACAGAGGTTTAAATTGAATTAAAAGAATTAATTATGAATTGCTGTACAAGGTTTTGACCCTTTCTTATATAAATAATTGAATTGTTGAAGGGTGAATGGCATGAATTTTGGAATAGAAAATAAACTTCTGTGTGAAGAAAAAGACATCAATTTGTGAAAGATATAAAACACAGTCTCTTTTATAAGTGATTTTAAGTAAGGTGGATTTTAGTGTAAGGTAGATTTTAGTGTGTGTAAAGTTAATTTTTGTTATTATTTTTTAGAGTTTAGTTTACCAGGTTCAATAACTGTAACAATCTCTTGTTCCCAGGTATTAGATATGAGTTCCCACAGTTATGGTTCAAAACATCTCTACCATGATTTCACAGTATTATATAATGATAAATAATATAAGCATCCACTGCGACTGCACAGTGAGATACAGGGATGGAGTGATGTAAACTTGTGAGGCTATTGCTAGTAATATGCCTTCTTTCTTTGTTGCCCCTATAAAGCAGGAGGGCAGCGCAAGTGAATGGGGAACCTTAGGGCTGAATGCACAAATGCTGTGTGTACCTCAACTGACCCCCATTGAGGCTTGAGGGGATTTAGGGGGATGTACAAGTTGTACCTGTCTCGATACTCCCCCTCCTCACAGGCCCCTTCAAGAATAGTGATTAGGGAATGAGGAGTTTGTCCTTCCATTATCAGCAATTCTTTTCTGAGAAAACTAGACTAGAATAAAGATTATTAACCCCTTCTTAGTGTCTTTCCTGTCTGAATAGATCAAGAGGGAACCTGTGCTAACAGTCCTCCTGCATACTGTATTTATTTGTCTTAGAGTGTTAAATTTGATTAAGGAAAAGAGGCAGAAAAGAACTTCTGTTTATTAAAAACTGATAAAAATTAAAGTGTGAAGAAATAGCTGTTTGTATAAAATGTGAAGAAAGATAGGGTGTTAGGAGAATCAAGTTGAAATCTAAAAAGACCCTTTTGAAGACAGAGAATTACTTACAAGGCATTTGTTTCACCGGCTCATTTTCCTTAAGTTTGAGAGGTTAAAACTTCCAAAGTAGCAGATCAAGTATCTGTTTGGAGACTATTGCAAAACTGCATAGATTAAGGAAGGACTGTTTCTTTCAAAATTAATAGAAAGGTAGATTTAAGAAGTTTAATTCAAAAAAGAAAGATGAATCACTGAGCACCAGGAGACTCTAATTTTTGCCTTTAAGAATGTTGAAGAAAGCAGCAGGAAAAGAATATAATAACCAGCTGGAGAAAGTTGAGTTGAGTAGACAACAGGTTCTTGAGATTATGCCTGAGAGAAAGGCTTTAGCTTCTGTCTTGTGATTTACTGATTGGCAGGGAGGAAAAGGCTGAAGTTCATTGGAAGAGAGCTGAATTCTACTTATTGCATTTTGGTACCTGTTATAACTTCAGAGAAGTAGTATCTCTTAAACATACTGGTTGCTATCTACTAACTTCTCTGATTTGATAAAGAGAAGCAGATGGGGAAAAACCAAGGTCTGAATTTGCTTTGCTATCAGAGGAGGCTTGAAGCTGATTAAATGAACCTGGATCCCATTGAGCCAGATGGGATTGTTTGCATTGCCCAGGGAGTCAACCTGAGGAGTTTCACACTTCTCTTGAATACAGGAGCTACTTATCTTTATAATTTGACATTTTTTCAGTATTTTCAAAAACTAATTATGAGTTAGAAAGAGTATAACTCTTTCTTCAGTATAAGAGTAGAAGAAGAGAGGATTTTCTAGGCAGGATAATAGTGAGAAACAAAAGAGGAACAACAGTAGAAAATCGACTTAATAAAATAAAGATTGTTCCTGAAGGGATCAAGGATCTCCATCCGGCAGTGCAAAGGTATGAATGCCTGAGATCATGGGCTGTCCTCACTCTTGTATCTCCCTGTTAAGTTTCTGTAAATATATTCCTACTCTCCCATTGACACTGTGAAATTGTGGGAAAGTAGATGCAAGGTTACATTTGTGTGGTGACATTGTCTTCTATTAAGTAATTGTGACATACTTATTATTCTTATTTTTGCTTTACTGTTCTGCAAATATTTTGTGTTTGAGAGTTAATGGCATCATCACTGTGATTAGCTGATTATATGTGACTAGAAAGCACACTTGTGGGTGCTTATGAGCTACAAAGGTAAATGATGAGTGTATCTCCAATAGAGCCACTTTCGGAATATTGATAAAGTTTGAGCTGTAGTTTGGTAGTGTTCCTTGTCTAGTCACCTTAACCTGGTAGCCTGGTCTGATATCCTAGACCTGCCAGTGTCAAGATGAGCAAGCCAAAACAGAATGCAAAAAAAAAACCTCCGTATATAAGAGGGTGTATCGCATTTAATTTATTAGCAAGTATATTGTACATGTAGAATATAATAGGCATCATTCATGTGCTCAGTAAATTTGGAAGGAAAGAAGGAAGAAAAAGAAAAAAGGAAGAAAAAATGAAAGAGTGGAAAAGAAAGAAATGAAATATTTGAACAGAACATTAAAATATATACGTCAGGGATTTATTTCTTTCCCATTCATCTTCTTGGAAAAGCAGGTTTGGGATTTTTTGTTTGTTTATTTTGCCTCTTTTTTTTTTTTTTGAAGTATTGTGGTTCATATTTATATAGCACTTTAGAGATTACAAAGTATTTTTTATCACAACAACACAGTCAGGTAAGCAACAGGAATTCTCTAGGTTTTAATACCATGGGAAAGGATAAAAGAAAAAGTATAATTTTGGATTTAACCCTAAAATTGAATCTGAAAACCCTATATAAATCTCAGAAGAAGCAAGGCCCCTAGAGATGCAGAGGCTTGTGGAAGAATATTGTATAATGGGATATTTACACAGAAGCCAGATGTGCCTGTTGGTATGCAGAATCATTTTAGCATTCCTGTCTAAACTTTTAGTGACTACATGGCTAAAGATTGCTTTCTATCACCTAAAATAGAAAGCAATCAACAGGAAGTAACATGAAATAAATATGAAAAAGCTGAAATGCAAACCAGTCTAAAAGTGGACCCAAGGAAAACCATTCCAATAGTCTTGATCTAAAGGGAAAATTTTATCTTTGAAAACTCATGTCTCAGTATTTAGTCTTCATAAGTTCTCGCTAAAATTCCTTGTTTTTGTTCCTTTACAATAATGCTTCCTAATAGCTGGACTAATTTTAACATGAACTGTATGACTATGGTTGGATCTATCTTAGAGGAGTTCATTCAGCTTTAACAAGCTTGTTTGTCTCACATTTGAAACCACTAAAATTCTAAATATTGCACAAATAAAATGTGCATTTAAAAATTATTATTATTGTATAGGGTTAAAATATCCAACTGTTAATATAGTAACCAGAGTATTTGAACTAGAGCCCAGGAATTGAATATCCTGATCTAGGACTGAGAACTAAATATTTGGGTGAATTTGCAAAATTCCCTCCCCTTCTTTGGATCTCACTTATTTATGTAAAAGAAATTAAAAAAAAACAACAACCTTTGTGGGAGATGTTTTATAAAGTTCCTCAAGGCTTAACATTCTATGATTCTGCTTATTTTTACCTCTGATCAATTCTTAATTGTTCAGACACCTTAACGGTCAAACCAAATATGGAATGTAATTCAATGCAGAAAGCATTTATTAACACCCTACTAGGTAGGTATCAGGAACTGTACTAGGTATTTGGTGTGCAAAGATGAAGAGGAAAGAGTTCCTGCTCTGAAGCAATTTGTGCATGTTCACACATGCACACACATACACACAAACACACACACACACACACATACTCTCTCTCATATATGTATGAATTCAATGAGATAGAGGTTACTAGGAATTTTAGATATGCGGGACAGCCAATGCAAAAAATGGAAGTGGGAGATGGAATTTGTATATGTGGCATAGCATGTAGGCCAGTTTGCTTAGAATACAGTTTACATGAGGGTAAATATTGTGAAATCAGTCTTGAAATATAAAATTCAACGTATTTTAAATACTGAACAGGAAAGCTTGTATTTCTCAGACAGGTAAAGAAAACCTAAAGAAAGGATTCCTAGGAGAAGTGGGAGTATGGGAGAGTCATTAGTGAAAATACTGAAGAGAATTCAGAAAGCATGAAAGCTGTGAAAAGGCAACTGGATATAGTAATAACGAGAATTACTAACCTTGTCAATAGTTTTTGAATCTTCTTTCTTCCCATAGTAAGGTATGCATGTATGCATCATCTATTTATCCTAGCGTTTTAATTTGTAGGAAAATATATCATAGCAGAAACATCAGGAAATCAAATATTTTTATTTTTTTTTAAGCAAGTATCAAAAATGTCAACATAAGTAATCCAATATACCTTCCTATATTAATTCTATCTGGCTGATAGTACCCCTGCCCTATAACCATTCAGCTCATACAAATTCGCTCTTTGCTTTGGTGTTTTTTGACATATTGCTCAATTCTTAGGTAATTTATTTTCCAAGCCAGCTTGATTAGACTCTCCATGGGGTCAGGAAATTTTACCCCCCCCCCTTTTTTTTGTGACAGCATCTAGTGATTAATGTTGTAGAACAGGATTTATGGATGTATGCATATATGGCCCTTTATCATCAGTGGAGTCTAGGAAGGTAGTTTTTGTAGATGGAAGCTGATACTGAAAAATGTTGAGAAGAAAGATAGATAAATAGACAGACATGAGATTGTGTATGTGTGTTGGAGAAGAGACTGCAGACTCTTCCCATAATAAGAGCCAATGTCAAGCTAAGGACTCTACCCCATGTAGATTATAACATCAACTATAATTGTGAGTAGATACTTAAAACATGTTGTGCTCACTCATGCCTAAAGCATGATCTACTGGGACAGAACTTCCTGTTTGCTTGACTATGCCTGTCTTGAAGTGCTAATGGAACCTGGTGAATTGATATACTTCTACTTTCTTCCCTTTGGCTACCAAACCCTATTGTCAAAGAAGATCTTTTAATTTCTTCTCTGTCATTCATTTTTCCGATTAGGTTCAGCTAAACAAACAAAATAAAATAAAACAAAACAAAACCCAAACAAACAAACAAAAAACCCCTCTAATATCCTTTTTTTTTCTATCTAGTTAATGTTATTTTAAAAGTTTGATTCTCTTTTTTTATAAATAAGTTTGGACCCATTTCTTGGGCATATGATTAATTGCGATCAGAGGGCATGAGAGGATGGCCCTAACAATTTTTTGTTTGTTTATTCTTATTTCTTTTTGTTTTCTGTATTTTATAGAATGTATGCTAGGACAGTTCTGATATGGAAAGATAAATATATTCCTGAGGGCTAATGAGTTACAGATTCATTTTATAAATGATCTCATTTCTTTCCTGAGTTGAACCCTAAAACTTTAACATGGAGTTGCTATCTCCTGGAAGGATGAGCAAGTTGGGACAATGACTCCTCTTTGAGTGTGTGCTGAGTGATTCCAGAGGGAAAACTGCTCCCTTTATGTGGGTTGATATTGGAAGGACCACTGAGTAGGGAAAAAGAATAAATAGACATCATTATTCAAGAGTGAATTTCATTTGGACCAAGGAGATTAACCTCTGAAAGAAAGATTAAATCCTAAAATGGGACATCAAAGGAATTTCTTGATTTTCCCTTCTTGCAGTGCATTACACTTAGGTTAAATAATATGTATGTATGTATGTATGTATGTATATATATCTATATATCTATATCTATATATCTATATCTATATCTATATATCTATATATCTATATCTATCTATCTATCTATCTATATATATATATATATCTCCAGGGGTACAACATAGCTCTCTTAATAGACAGAAGGATGGATTACTTGTCACTGTGGGATCCATTCTAACCTGTAATTCTAACATAATCACTTACACATAAAAATTGTGTCTTCCCCATCACTATTCCACTTATGTCAGTAATTTAAAAGATTTATTTAGACAAACGTATTTTTTTTTTACATTATAGTGGAAAGCATTTTATCACCAAACTTTTTTTCTTCACACTTAGAAAACTTCATTAAATATTTTTTTGTGGGGAAAGTTACTCATTAACAGGACTGATGATGTGTTAATTCCTTCACATTTTGACAACTTGTAATTGGAAGAATAAAGGTAGCTATGCACATGACTGCTTTAATAAAGGAGCAGATCAAATAGAGTTTGGGCTGTTGCAATCCGATATCCCGCCGCCATTCTTAGACAATTATTGAGTGTGGAAATGAAATGATAACCCATCCAGGTAAAAAGCCAAAAACTCATTAAGTTCTCCAGTTGTCTTTCCCATATAGCACTGAGCATCACAAAACTGGATACATTTAGGAGGTGGATAAGGCAAGCAGCACCAGGTAAATGAAATACTGACTGTATTTTCTGACAAAAAGGGTTGAAGTCCTGGCTCCTGAATTTACTAGCGTATGACTTTGGGTAATCCCTTAACTACTCTAAGCATAAATTTTCTGATTTGTAGAATGGAGATGGTATTATTTTTACTCACATTTGTTACTAGGCGTTAATCAGATAAAGTTCTTTATAATCAGAATCCTCTCTATAAATGTGGGTAATTTTTGACATCATTTTTATTTGAATGATTTGGTACTGCCCAACATACTTGAGTTTAAAGACTGCATTAGGATAAAAAAAAAAAAAAACAGAATCACAGATATGGAATTTGAATAGATCTCAGAGGCGACTTAGTGCAATCCATTTATTTTACAGATTAGTCAACTTAAGTCCTAAGGAAGCTAAATTATTGACTTAATATCTACAGTTTATCTGCACAGAGCTGACAGTTAAAGCCATGGGTGTTTATGAGGTCACCAAAATAAATACTGTATAGGGGTAAAAATAGAGTGGGAGTACCAACATTTAATGAGAATGATATTAAGATGAGCCCTCAATGATTGGTCAAACACTTGGAGGGAATCCAGGGAAGGGCATTGTTGAAGTGAAGTGTAGATGATAAACAATGTTAAATGTAGCAGACAGAGGTACTAGTAAGAAAAGATCATTAAATTAAACAATTAAGAAGTTGCTAACTTTGTAAAGAGTAGTTGAGTGTTGAGTTCAGAAACCCATTTCAAAAAGTTGAGGAGTAAATGAGAGAAGGGAGAAGTAGAAGCAGTGGGTGTAGAAGCTTTTTCCAGAAGTTTGGTTGAGAAGCAAAGGAGAAATAATCAGTCAATATTCAGTAAACATGTATTAAGGGCCTTTAATGTGCCAAGCACTGTGGTAAGTGCTAGAGATACAAAAAAAAAAACCAAAAACCCAAAAAGAGGCAAAGGACTATGCACAAACAACTTAAATACAGGATGTATAAGAAATGCTTAGAAGAGGGAAGGCACTAAAATTAAGAAGAGCTGGAAAAGGCTTGTAATAAGAGATGGGATTTTGATTGGGACCTGAAGGAAGCTGGAGAAGACAGTAGGCAGAAATGAAGAGGGAGAACATTTCAGGAATGAAAAGCCAATCAGAGAAAACGTGTGGGGCCGAGAGATGGAGTGTCTTATTCATGGAACAATAAGGGGCTAATGTCACTGGATCTAAGAGTATGTAGTGGAGAGTAAGAGATAAGAAAACTGGTAAGTTAGAAGTGCACTAGGCTGTAAATAACTTTTCATGCCAAAGGATTTTATATCTGATGCTGGAGGCAATAGGGAGCCACTAGAGATTTTTGAGTAGGAGTATGTGTGTGATGTGGTCAAACTAGTACTTTAGGAATGTATCCTGAAATGTGGTTTTTCCACAGAATGTTGCCTTCAACATGCCAGTCATTCCTTTAACACATTCAGTCTCATCTTTCTCATTGGTAACCTCATTGTGTCTTGCCTGGACAACACCAAGGTTTTTTTGTCAACAGGACTTTTATCCCTTGGTCCAATTTGACCCTTAGATTTAAGTTCGAAGTCTTTTTTCTCTGTTATTCCTTCATATGTATTAAGAGTTGTGATTTAACAAGAGACCAAAAACAAAAAAAAACTAAGTTAACAATTATTCAATATACTTGAGGCAAAATAATATATAAAGGTATGGTTCCTGTTCAATTTGGAAGTTATCTTTTGAAATTGCTACCAACTTTTAGTTTCCAAGATTACTTGTTGAAAGTATGATATGCAATGATGGAATATACCTATATACTCATTGATAAAGAATCTTTCAAGTCATCAGTACTTGTGTAATTTCTACATATTTTCTGACTTACCATGTTCTTTTTTCAAATACTTAAGCTTCTTGTGATGAGCTTTTATTCACTTAGCTGGAATGTTATTCAGTGTTGGTCAATAGTCAATCAATAAAACATTTATTAGGGCAGCTAGGTGGTGTAGTGGATAGAATGCTAAGTCTGTAATCATGAAGACTCATCTTCCTGAGTTTAAAGCTTGCCTCAAACACTAGCAGTGTGACCCTGGACAAATCACTTGCCCCTGTTTGTCTCAGTTTCCTTATCTGTAAAATGAACTGGAGAAAAAATGGCAAGCTACTCCAATATCTTTGCCAAGTAAACCCTAAATAAGGTCACAAAGTATCTGACACAACTGAAAAATGATTGAATAACAAGGGTTTATTAAGTGCCAGACTATGTGCACTGGGAATACACAGCAGCAAAAGACAAGCTCTTCCCTTGAAGAGCCCAATGGTGAAGACAGCATGATAACATGCAAATAAGATTTATACAGGATGAAATTAAAATAGTTAACAAAGGGAAGGCACCAGAATTCAGAGAGATAAGAAAACACTTTTTTTTTGGAGGGAGAAAGGCAGAGCAATTGGGGTTAAGTGACTTGCCCTAGGTCACACAGCTAGTAAATGTCAAGTGTCTGAGGGCAGATTTGAATTCAGGTCCTCCTGACTCCTGGGCTGGTGCTGTACTCACTGTGCCACCTAGCTGCCCCAAGAAAACACTTTTTATAGAATTCAGAATTTTAGCTGGCATTTAAAGGAAGCCAGGAAACAGAGATGAAGGAGAATGGTTGCACCAATGAAAATGCCTGCTATTGGGAGATAGAGTATCTTGTTCAAGGGACAGAAAGGAAGTCATTGTCACTAGATCAGCAAGTATATGGGAATTTGAATGTTGTAAGAAGACTGAAAAAGTTGGGTAGGACGTTGAATATTGAGAATGTGGAAGAAGATGGGAACAAGCATTTATAAAGTGTCTACTCTGTATTCTGAACTTTTTAAATATTATATTTGATTTTATACTTGATCTTAGATGTGAAATGGAGCCAATGGAATCTGTTGAATGAGGAATTGATTCCCTTAGGCAATTGGCAATGTTGGATTGAGAATTTGGACTGGTGGTGTATGCATGTACATGTGTATGTGTAAATATATATCAAGTCATCAGTACTTGTGTAATTTCTACATATTTTCTGACTTACCATGTTCTTTTTTCAAATACTTAAACTTCTTGTGATGAGCTTCTATTCACTTAGCTGGAATAATATTCAGTATTGGTCAATAGTCAATCAATAAAACATTTATTAGGGCAGCTAGGTGGTATAGTGGATAGAATGCTAAGTCTGTAATCATGAAGACTCATCTTCATACATATATATATGTATACATACAGAGTATATATACATACATATATATATATATACATGCACATGAAATTGTTTAATACATAGATGTAAATGTCTAATAGACAGATATATACATTAGATAGTAGAA
>CM053585.1:458826022-458866850 GCA_028646515.1 Pseudochirops corinnae
AAGGGAGGGGAGAAAATCTGAAACTCAAGTGATTGTGGAACTGAATCTTGTAAATTAAAAGTAAATGAGTAAATAAATAAAAAAAAATAAATTAAAAAAATGATAAAAAAAAAAAAGGTTTGGGGTTCAGCAGAAGGAGCTGGGGGAGCTGCCTCAGTGAGACCAGTGACTGGGACCCAAGAAGGAGTTGCTGGGGGGGGAGAAGCAGCCACAGAGGGAGGCACCTCAGCAAGACCAGTGCCTATGACCTGAGCAGGAGGAGCTGAGGGGGGAAGGGCTGGTGCTGAAGCTGTGGGGGCCATAGGAAGGGGGTTTGTTTGCCCAATGCAAGCATCACAGATACCAAGGCTCCTTAAAAGTCTATCCACTATGGTGAACTTTTAATAAACTTTGCTTTCCTTTGGCAGAGAAAAGTCTTGAGTTGAATTCATTTGGCAGGACCCTGGGTGTTGGTATTTTCGGGTCTCAAGCACCCCTAACCCTATACCTCACCATTTTATGCTGACCTTATCATTAGGGATCAGCCAGCACAGAGAGAAAACAGAGACAGAGAAATGGTTCTCAACTTCTAATGGGACCACAGCATTCAGAGTTCCAATATACATGGAAGAAAACCCTTGTAAGTATAGTTTTGAGTCAGAGATAAAATAATTTCTCACTGAGATTTGGGGTATGAAATATTAAAGAAAAAAACCTTTTCCCAATGCATTGTCACTGGATAAGAGGGTCAGATCTCAGGGCAATGGTCTGAAAACAGTTAGGAAGGAGTCCCTTTTTCACCCTACATTCCTGTGCACTGTGTTGAGGGAGTAGACAACAGATGCTACTACAGACAGCCAATTTGTCTGGCCAGAGAAATTCATATTAACTATGAGTTAGTTTCCATTGTATTTATCACATACTTCCTTGAACAATTATTATGTGTATCCACTTTATAACTTCCTTTTGTTATGACTGTAGAAAACATGTCTTAGGGTAGAAAACATGCTTCTTAACATCTTCTAGCCTCAAACTCTCGCATTAATTAGTCCAGTACTCTGAATACAAGAGCTACTTTAAGAGAAGTATCTTGTCGTAGCTAGAGTACTAGAATTGAAGTCTGGGAAACCTGAGTTCAAACTCTCCCTCAGATACTTACTAGCTCTATGATCCTGCAAAACCTACTTAATCTTTCTCCTCCTCAATTTCTTCATCTATAAAATAGGGAGAGGGAATATATAATAATAGATAATGATTGAATGGAGATCAAAAGAACTAACATATGCAAAATGTTTAGCAAACCTTAAAGGATTCTATAAATATGAACTATTAAAAAACATCATGGCAATTGAATCTTTCTCCTCTCTCCCATACAAAACTTCAATGATCAGAGAGGATTCTGAGAAGATAGTGGAATAGGGCAGAAAATTTCAGGCTCTCAAGATTTTCTTCTACCAAAGAGATAACACAGTGCCTTTGGGGGAACATAGAGATGTGAAAACAAATACATATAATGGCAGAACAAGGGTCATCTTGGGACAATCAGAGAAGACCTGAAGAAAAAACCCAGGACTAGATTTTCTCCCTCTGAAGGGTAAACACCTCTAGGTTAGGATCCACTTAAACAACAAGCAGCAAGCTGCTTAAACAACTAGTTGCAAGTCCTGGGGTTAGCTGGGTTGGGAGACAGCCTCACTCCCCCACAGGAACTTTGACCCTGGGACAGGGAGGAGAATCAGGCATCTGACCTGGGGAAGATCTACTTTACCTCTGTAGACAAGGAATGTCAGACCCACTTGTGCTGTGCATAGTGGGTAGGAGAGAGAAGGAACCAGCATATACCAGTTAATACAGAAGCAGAGGGGAATGGATGCTGCTGACTGTGAGTACTTAAAGGAAACTGGAGGTCTTGGTTCGAGTTCAAGGTTACAGGGAAGAACTGAAGAGTATCAGAGGTCAGAGGCACTACTCCCTCATACCCCAGAACTAATGGTGATTATAGAAACTAAATTATTACACCCCCCCAAAAAAAATGCACCAGCAAAGGAGAAAAAATCCAATTATAGAGAGCTATGATGGGAATAGTGAAGACTGGGGTTCATCTTCAGGGGAGGATATTGAAGTAAATAAACTCTCTTCTACCTCGAAGAGTAATGTCAAATGATCATCTGCCCCAAAAGAATTTGTTGAAGAATTTTAAAAAGACTTTAAAAATCAAATGAGAGAGATTGAGGAAAAATAAAAATAAGAATAATAGAAGAAAAATAATAGAAGAAAAATAAGAATAATAGAAGAAAAAGAAGATTGTGACAAGAAAGTCAAACAATTAGAAAAGGAGATACAGAATTGTAAGGAAGAAAATGGCTCCTTGAAAATCAGAAGTGGGCAAGGGGAAGCCATTGAAGTTATAAAAGATGAAGAAATTTATATACATACACAGACACGCACACACATATGAATAAAATGAAGAGAATGTGAGAAATCTTATAAGAAAAAACAATGGATCTAGAGAACAGGTTAAGAAGAGAGAACATAAGAATGATTGGACTATCTGAAAGTTCTGATCAAAAAAAAAAAAAGAATCTTGATACAATAATACAAGAAATAATTAAAGAAAATTGTCCTGAAGTGCTAGAACAAGAGGGAAAAGTAGAAATAGAAAAAATCCACCAATTTCCTAGAAGGCAAACTCAAAGGATTATTATAGTGAAATTCTGAAAATCACAAATCAAGGGTGAAATATTATGAGCAACAAGAAAAAAACAACTTACATATGATGGTACCACAATTAGAATTACACAAGATAGTGTTGGTAACACTAAAAATTTGCAGGTCTTGGAACACTAAATATTGAAGAGTAAAAGAACTGGGCATGTGGCTGAAAATATCATACCCAGAACAGCTAAGCACAATTCTGAATGGAAAAAAAAAATGGACATGATCAACTGTCAGACTTTCAAGACTCTGTTAAAAAAAAACAAAACAAAAAACAATAAACAAACTCAGTAGAAGATTTGACACACAAGAGCCAAAAGAAATATAAAGTACATATTAATATCCAATTACAAGGGACTCAGTAAGAATAGAACATTCACCTTTTATGTATGGGAAATATAAAACCTATGTCTAAGACTATTATTAGTAATTAGGTAGCTTATGAGAAAGATTGGGGTAGATCTGAGCATGATATGACTTTAAAAAGTAAAACCATTTAAGAACAGCTAAAAGACTGATTACCCTATACAAATGAAGTACAAGAGGAAGAACCAATACAGAAGAATTAGATGGGGAAAAGTTAGTTCTGGAAACCTACTTTCATTAGGAATGGGTTTAAGAGGGCAAAATATATATACATCTAAAAGAGTAAAAAAAATTTCTAAATTAAAAAAAAGAAATAAAACTGTAATAGGATAAGGAGAGGGGAGAGGATAAAGGACAGATCTTTAGAGAGGAGGGTGAGGGAATAGTTTAAAAAAGGGGTATAGAAGGGTATTTAGATTTAGGGAAACGGGAGGATAAGCAAGGGAGTGCTGGAGTGGGGTTAGGTTGAGTAATAAGAGGGCAAGGTACCAGGTAGAAGTAAAGTAGAGCAGTTAGGAGAAATAGGAAAAAAGAGATATGCACAACCATAAAAACAAGATTAGGAGTAGAATCTCTTAGGGAAGGTATATGTTTATATATGTACATTTGCATATATATATGTGTATGTGTAACCATATGTCAATCCCTATATATAAATATATCCATGCTCAGTTGTAGCCTTGGGGTGGTGGATAGGGAGGAGGAAGAGAAGGAAAGAATAGAATAAAAAGTATATGGCAGAGAACAAAAGAAAATCTACAAGGAAACAAAGAAAAGAGGGACAGCTTTCAACTCAACGCACAGTATTATAACTAATATATATGCTTTCTTGAAATGATAAGTTATTGCTATAAATTTTGAATCCTCTCTTATGTTCTGCTGTGCACATGATGTGTTTTTTCTTTTATTTTATACTTAAGTTTATAATGTTTCTTTTTTTCTTTTCTCATTGTGTATTTAAGTTTTAGTATTTGTCTAAATACAAAATGTTGATTAAAAAATAAAAAACAACAATTTCAATGATTAAGGAGATTCCAGGAACTCACCTCATCTGTATTCCTGAGCTGCAAATGATCATATTTGCATGAATTCTTGTCATAAAAAATAAAAGAATCTCAAACATGTGTTCGATTTAAAAATGAGCTGCCTCAAAACTCCCTTTCAGGCAACAATGAAATTACCTAAAAGGGAAATGGTTTTAAATGTATAGGGTTTTATTTTCCCCTCAAAGGGAAAAAAAAAAGGTTACTTAACTATTATTTAAGACAAATAAAAGCTTCT
The DNA here is from genome assembly GCA_028646515.1 of Pseudochirops corinnae. Taxonomy (NCBI): domain Eukaryota; kingdom Metazoa; phylum Chordata; class Mammalia; order Diprotodontia; family Pseudocheiridae; genus Pseudochirops; species Pseudochirops corinnae. Next base: position 458,830,364 of record CM053585.1, read on the forward strand.
TGCCAAGAAATTCACAAAGAGAATATTCTTTGTTAGGTAAAATTCTTTCCATATCCCAACAGAAAATCAGTATGGATAAAACCAAATTATTTTCACTTAAAAAACACCATTCCAAATCACTGATTTTCCTCCTATTTCCTCCCTTCTCCATGTGAAGGCCTTAAGAGCAGGGACTGTCTTTTATGTTTCTTTGTATCCCCAACACTTAGAACAGTGCATGGAACATAGGATGGGCTTGATACATGCTTACTGGCTGATTATTTTACTTAAAAATTCTTTGATAGGAGAGAGACCAGGTTATTTAGCCATTCCTTTCACTTTATTTGCATATTGATAAAATTATGACATTGCAGAAGTTCTTATATAAAAATTGACATGGTCTCTGGGAACTTCTTTCACTTAGTGGGGGAATGATAAATGAAGACATGGAGCTCATGGGCGGGAAAGCAGATGGGAAAGTTAGGGGACCAGGGAAACGAATAATTGTTTCTTCTCTCACTATCTGCATATGTATGTGACTCATAGGCTGTCTGTATATGAATTTATATAAATTAATGACATGATTCAGAATATCCTCTCCTCCCACCATGTATTGCTAAGGCTATTCTAGCAAATTTTCAAGGGGTTTTTGTTATTATCGATAATAGTATTTATACAATTCTTGAAGGTTAGCAAATCTCTTCACAATTATTATCACAATTAGTCCTCACAATAACCATTCGAGGTAGGTACAATTATTATCCTTATCTTAGATGAAGAAACTGAGTCAGAGAGAAATTAAGTGACTTTGTAGTTGTTGTTTAGTTGTTTTTCAGTTATGTTCAACAATCTGTGACCACATTTGGGGTTTTCTTGGCAAATATACTAGAGTGGTTTGCCATTTCCTTTCCTAGCTCATTTGACAGATGAGGGAACTGAGGCAAACAGGATTAAGTGGCCTGCCCAGGGCTACACAGCTATTAAGTGTGTGAGATCGGATTTGCACTCAGCAAATTGAGCCTTCCTGACTCCAGGCCCGGCGCTCTATCCGCTGTGCAGCCAGGATCAAACAGAAAATCAATATCTAAGGTGAACTTGGAATTCAGGTCTTGCTGACTCCGGGTCCAGGGCTGTATTTACTGTGGTATTCATTTGAGAACAGCATCACTTTGCCCTCTGGCCCCACTTAGACCTTAATAACAGTCATGCATATTAAAGATGCATCACAAGGAAATTCAGATGTTAGAGTACAAGCTTGGAAAGCCACATTCATTTCCTCTTGGTAATGGTTCAGAAAGTTCTCTGTATGCAGTTTCATTCAATTTAGCAGGCATTTATTAACCACCTAGTATGTGTTAGGCATTGCTCTAAGTGCTGACAATAAAAGGACAAATATGGAGCAGGGCCTGAATGTAAACTCTCTCAAAGGGTTTACATTTTATTGAACCAAGATTTGCAGTAGTCAACAGAGAGAAACTATTCTTCTCTGAGCATATTGCCCTCAGTGGGAGTGTGCTTCTCTACTGGTGGGCAGATAATATCCTTAGCCTTTTAAATTTATGTAAATGACAGAGACAAGAAAGACCTCCATTGAATTGGCATAGTGAACTCTGGTATTAGGAAACTCCCTCTCCTAATGCAGGTGAATACCTTCTCTGCAATTTATAATCTTAGAGAATTAATTAAAATCTTTTTTCCAATTGTGACCCCTTTACAGTTTAAGAAGCACTGAACCAAAGCACTAGAGAGAGGTTTAATTACTAGCCAAGTATATGTGTATGTGCCAAAACCAGGATCAGAACACTCCTTTTGAGTGCCCATGTTTCCTCTCAAGTATATATAAATTGGAGAAAAATCAAGACCAAGTTGCCATTCCTAGCACTAGATACTAAATACTAGATATTCCCAATACCATGTATTTTCACTGGCTGTCCCTCCTCATCAGTACCTTCTAGCTTCCCCTGCTTCCTTCATGTCTCTGCTAAAATTCCATCTTCTACAGAAATGATTTGCAATTCCTCTTAATTCTAGTGCTTTCCTCCTATGATTATCTCCAATTTATCCTGTATATATCTTGTTTGTATGTGGATTTTTGACTGTTGTCTCCCTCATTAGACTGTGAGTTCCTTGAGAGCTGATATTGGTCTTGCCTATCTTTGAATTCCCAGCACTTAGCACATTGCCTGGCATCTACTATAAATGCATGTTTACTTCATATATTTAATTTATCAAGTTGCCTTGACATTGATTTATTGTATTTCTACAGGTATAGAATCTAGCTATGGTTCTGTTCATTGTCCTTCATGTAAGATTGAAAAGACATTGTGGGAAACACAATAGTAGAATTGGCGATTTTGTATAGTTACAAAGTTCCTGGAGATTGTTCTTCTTCAGATGATAGAGAATTATTTGACAATCTATTCTTGTGCTACAATTTTCATAAATGCATATAGTATGCTGTTGTCACTCTTCAATGTATTTCCATTAAAATGTATCTCCAGTTATAAGGTATTAATCTCCATCCACAGCATTGAAATAGGAGATTGATGAGTAATCTGAATTTTTAAGATGAAAGTAGCAAGGAAAAAGCTATTCTACAAAATGTCATAACACACTACATACCTGAAGAAGAGCTCTTAAGAAGCCCCCTTCATCACTGTAGCAGCTGTGATTATAATCATTTTAAAATGATGTGCTGAACTGAAAGGAGCTGAACACATACTTTATGCAAAGGTGCAGTCACTGAATATATCTGCCTGGCTTGTTTTGTCATTAAATGAATGAAGGCTGATCTCACGCTATTTCATGGGCTTGGAGAAATCAATGTACAGAGTCCATGTAAGAGATTCCCAGCCATTATAGCTGAGTCTCTGCATCATTCAGCACTCATTTTTATGCTTCCTCATCAAGAATGGCTTTGTGTCAGTAGGTGTGGAAGGCAAATTAAGAAAAATAAATTAGCAAGCTTAATGATTTTCAATTCATAATGTTCTTCTCTACGGTTAATGTGTTGTAAATTAAAGAGGTGTGTTTAGTTTTCTCTGTCTTTCAGCTAATTCCTAAAGGGCTGTTAGCGTTCTCTAGACATCATCACTTTCCACCAATATTTGAAGGGCTGTCAAGTAAAAGGTTGATCTGATTTATTCTTCTTTGTCCCAGAGACTAGAACTAGAACCAAAAGGTAATGATGGAGAGGCTAACTAAACATAGAAGGAGGCATTAGACTGTGAATTTTCTCCCTCCCAAAAAAGAGATATAAGAAATCAGGATCAAGGAAGAGTATCCTGTCATCCTAATACGAGAGAAACCCCAAAAATGTTTTAAATGAACCTACAGAAGATTAGCTTACTCGTCAGTACTTTTAAAGTTCAATAATTTTATTTACCTTTACATTAGTCTTATGTCCAGGACCCATTAGACCAATGTCAAGTCATTCAGTTGTGTCTGACTCTATGTTATCCAATTAACTTTAGTCCATAGGGTTTCTTGGCAAAGATATTGAAGTGATTTGCCATTTCCTTCTACAGTGTACCCCCGTTTTACAAAGGAGGAGCTGTGACAAATAAACTGTGACAAACCCCTTACCCAGGGTCACATAGCTAGTAAGTGCCTGAGGGCAAATATGAACTCAGATTTTCCTGCCTCCAAGCCTTGTGCTCTATTCACTGCACCACCTTGCTGCCCTTCCATTAGTCTACAGAATAATTATTACAAAGAACATAAAAATGATAACTGGTTCCAAAATCATGTCTAACTGAACACCACCCCAAAGTTGAGAAAATAAAATTAATACTAATATTAATATAATAATTATCAATTGTAAGAATCTTGAATGTGTGCCAACTGTTTTATAAATGTGGTCTCATTTTACTCTCACAATAACTATGAGGTAGGTGCTATTATACCTGTTATATAGATGAGGAAATTGAAGCCCAAAGAAGTTCATTTTAATGAAAGGGCAAATGAATGTGGTAAATGTGAGATGTATTGCCAGAATAGAAATATACAGATACACATGCTGCAGTGTATGTATGTTTAATACATTGTTACTGAGATCCACCTCAATTGCCTTTAAAGTAGGACACACACATTGTTTGCTTGCTCATGAATTTGTTAATTCACCAATAGGCTATAACTGAGCTCTTTTGTTCCATCTTTTCATTGCTATCTTCCCTTCCCTATATTATCTTCATTTTTTTTTTGTAAGTCATTTGAGATTAAGTGCCTTGCCCAGGGTCACATAGCTAGTAAGTGCCAAGAGGCTGATGCCACATTTGAACTCTTGTTCTCCTGAATCCAGGGTTGATGTTCGATCAACAGCACCAGCTAGTTGCCCATCACCTATATTGTCTTTCAAAAACGTCCTTCAGTGGTTTTAAGATTTCAGTGTGACCAGTTTACTTCAATTCCAGTGTACACTTTGTCTGATCCAGGTACCCTACTCCAGTTTTCTAAAAACCATCTTTACTTTTTTTGTAACTTGTGCTGGGCTCTGAAATATTTTAAATGTTCCAGGTGTAGTAGTTGTGTTGGCCGTGATAGTGGAAATACATAATTATACAAATTCTAGCAAATATTTTCTACTTATTTTCCACTCACTTTTTTCTTATTTTTATTTATTTATTTTTTTTGCTTTTTGGAGGGGGAGGGCAGGGCAATTGGGGTTAAGTGACTTGCACAAGGTCACACAGCTAGAAAATGTTAACTGTCTGAGGCCACTCACTTTTTTCTATGAATACTTTGATAATGAAATTTCTTAGGACCTCTCTCCTACCCTCGAGCTTTTTGCAGATATGCTTTTGTCTTTACTTCTTGCTGTTTCATAAGGTAATATAGTTCATAATCTTTTAGCATCCTCTTCTGTAGTGCTTTAAAAATTAGTTTGTATTCTAAATCAGTGCTGCCATTGGCCCAGAGCAATAGTTGTTGCAAATTATGATTACAAATCCTGAAATGCCATTACTGATGGTTACAAATCGTAGAACAGCATGATCTCAAAAGAATTAAAATTAAAAATTATTCAAAGAGTTGGGGAGAACTACCTGGTGGATATAAAAAAACTGAAGCATATTACTTACAACTTGGACTTGAAATACAGCATAAATGACATTGGCAAAAATAAGGTATGATTAGAAAATAAATAGACCAGTTATATAGTGAAAATTAGAGTCAAAAGATGGATAGTAAGAGTGGTACTTTGTCTTATTCAAGATCCTAAAAGAATTTGAGGAAGTTCTTCAGCAAAATTGAGTGAAATACCCATGAAGATTTTGGGAAAATAAAGAGCAAAACAGAATCACACAGGATGAGAAAGCATAGAGAGGTTGTATCCTTCATTGGCTAAGAAAATACCCCCAATCATAAAATCACAGTTCCATCAGAAAACCCAGATGTAACTGTCTACTCAAAGTCACCTGATTAAACAATGAATTTTCAACTTTCTGAAAAAGAATAATGTAACTTTTTGAAAGCAAAAAGTAATTAGCTTTAAGAGATATTTCTAATAATTTTAATATAAACCAGTATTTTGGGTATTTTTTTGTGACTTTCACAGTAACTTTTATTTTTTTTTAATCCACTCTGAATTTTTAACTTACTTACAAAACTTCTCCAAGGTTTGTCCTCTTCCTTAGTCTTGTCTGTGGCTGTGTGTTTCTCAAATGTTATATAATCTATCAAATAGCCACAGAAAATTCATTTTCTCTGCTTAAATGATGCAAATGAGTTTTAGGGAATTTATTATTTTGTCTTTTGCATTACCCTGCTCTCCAAGCTCTTTCCTCCTTTCTCAACATGTTTGGCACCTTCAGAGATGGAGAAATGAGTAACAGAATAGAATACTGAATCCTAGGGGAATTGTTCTGCAGTATAGAGTTTGGTAGCCTGGTTAAAACCACAAAGAAAAAACTTTTTCCCTCCATGGAGGAGTTTGCTTCTAGGTAAAGACTTGTCTATAAAGGTCTTCTACTAACTGAGCTTGTCACTATTATTCTGCAATCATGGAGTATCATTTTCAATGACATTAAACATGAATAATATATGGGGGAGTGAGGAAACTTAGAGTTTCCCTCCATTAGTATAAGTCTATTCTGTGTCTCTCTGAATGGCCCACTCAGACTGATTGTGCTTCCAAAGGTCATTTTCAGCACTTGTGTCCTACTTGTGTTGAAAATGGCCATCAAGAACTATCACTGATTTTTCTTTGTCCTTTGCAAATTAAAAGAACGTGGGAAAATAGGATGTTAGTATACACCAAGGGAACTTATCCACTCATATCTAAATTGAAGCATGGCTGAATCTATGACAGTAGATGTAATGGATTCTCAAGTCCCTTAAAACATATGATAGGGGGGAAAATATTTTGTTTAAGAAGCATAAAATCACTTCATCAGATGTAGGTATTTTTTGCATTTTATTCTTTAAATTCATGTCTTCCAACACTGATGTTCCCTATCATTTCACTGCCTTAGCTGGAACTAGGAATATGTTTAAATAATATACATTTTCTTATTTGTAACAGACTGACCTACAGTTACTAGCAACGGATTTGACTCATATCCTGTCTGTACACTGGGCATCACTGAAGAACATGAGGGGATCTGTGCTCTCTTCACAATTGATAAGGAGCAGATATGAAATCCATAGTAACAACATTTCCTGCACTGGCTCATAGGTGGAATTTTTCACTAGTCCCTCCTAGATTCCTCTTTCCTTTAGAAAAAAGGGATTCATTTTAGTTTCCACGATCTGATATCACTCAGATATCATATCTACTCAATTATAAAATTTAGGTTTTAGAGTTCTGCTTGGTAGAGTTATATCCCAAGAGTCGTTTAGACTCTTCTACTACTAAGTCAAGCTTCCGACATAGAAAGTCTGAAATACAAAACTCCCTCAGTGCCATACCTCCCCACACCCCAAGCATCCTCTGATAAGGACATGCTTTCAGATAATGGGGACACACTCATTTAAAAAGAGAGAATCAGTTCTATACATTATCATCAGCAATGGACATTGGGCAAAGGGGAGGGGAAGGGAAAGAAGAGACAGCAGAGGAAGGATGACAGACTTTCACTGAAGTATTTTTACTCCAACTCTCCAACCACTTTCCTCTAGTTTGGTCTGCTGTTCCATTGACAATGACTCTTAACACTCCCCAAGGGCAAACTGGCTGGTTCTCCAGTCCATTGTTCAGTCTCTTCCTAATTTCCATGGTCACTGGACTTACTTCTTTCCTTGCTATGCTACCTTCTTTCCAAGTCCCTATTTCTCTCAAGTTTTGCACTTTCAAATCTCTTGCCACAAATACCAAATCTCTTGAATATTGTCTCCATTTTCCACTTAGACTGAGGACATGACCGGGGTAGACTGGGGGACTGGGATGGAGAAGAAAAATATTACAATTCTCAAGGTGCTTGGCTGTTGTTCACAGCATTTGTCCCAGTGAGGTTCAGTAAGGAGATTTTCAGTGATTTTCCCAGAAATGTCAGTGAGCCTTACAGGACGTAGAACTTTTTGAAAAAAAAAAATTAAGCAATGTCTTTAAATTTTTTAACTGTATTTATTATAATATTATTATAGTTTCTTTGACCAGAACTCATATTTCTCTTTTCTCCTTGGAAAGATAATTTGAGTATTTCAGAGAGTAAGATGAGATTGAAAATAGAATAAGAATCTGCCAAGAATTTACTGGAATATAACATTAAGTTGAGTTTTGTCACAAAAGATGATTCCTAACTGGCTGTAATATATAGGGGTTTAGATAGCTTATTTGCAAATAAAAAATGTCATTTTGGGGATTTGTGTTCTTTGCTTCCCCCTCTTGTACCCCATATTCCTGTGGAAGAGTTAGAGAATTAAAAAAAATCTATTTATATTCTATTTGAAATTTGTTTTGCTGGGTCCTATATAGAGGCTACAATGATTGTACAACTGGATATAGATATTATTGATATTAAAAACTACATTTTGTGACAAATGGGAATACCATCTTCAAAACTGGCTATTTATTTAGCAGAAATTTTTTTGGACCAAAATGTAATCAGTTTCCATTAATGCAGAGGTAATGTATTATGCAATAAGAGAAATAGGGAGTTTGACTATATAATTTTCCTTCAGTGAAAAAAATTACACACACACACACAATTCTATTCTTCTCTTGAAGTTCTGATTTTTATTCCTAGAGGAACTTAAGTTTTAGAATTGAGTCCCAGCAAATCATCCTAGTTGCTTCATTCAGTTTTGCGGATTCTTTTTTTTTTTTTTTTTTTGGTCCAGACCTATGATTTAGGCAGTGTAGGAAGCTTCTAGTGTGAAAATCCCTCCATAGATATTGTTAAATTGAATTGAAAGTTAGCATTATTTTCTACTCTTAGAGTAGCCTAAGGCTGTGCTTCTTAAACTTTTTCCACTCAGGACCACTTTTCCTGTTTCTGTAGTATTTGTTGGCATTACATGGCCTGAGGGCATGCTTTGTGTACAGAACCAAGGCTGCAGTACACACAGGCAACTGCTGCCAGAAACACTTCAAATTCATTACACGTTTGATTTTTAATTAATTTTTTGTCATCCCATGTGCAAAAACCTTTTATTTTTGCCAAATTTTTCACCACCCCCTATAGGGTTATGACTCACATTTAAGAAGTGCTGGCCTAAGGTACTAAGAGATTAAATAATCTATTCATTGTATATAATAATATATATCAGGGAAACTGAGTACTCCTGATTCCATGGCCTGTTCCTCTCATCTGCTTTTATTATCTTGAGATAACATTTAAAAATTTTTATTAGTAATATAATTTTATGGATTACATTTACATAGCTGTTAAGCATTTTATCATATATTATGTCAAGGAGTTTTATTATCCCCATTGGACTGATGGAAAAACTTGGATGCTAAAAGACTTGCCCAACACCACACAGGAAGGAACTTCTGAGTTTTATAGCTCCAAGCTCAGGGTTCTTCATTATGCTTTTCATGTAGAGACAGCATTGTGAAATAGGAAGGGTATTGAACTTGGACTTAATCATGTTCCCCCCTAGTTAAGACACAGTTTTCTGCAGCTCAGGAGAATGTAAAGATTAATCAGCACCTCGCAAAGTTGTGGCTCCTTAAGACAGGATGGACAGGGACTATCCTACATCCTCCCCTTTTAAAAAATAAATTAAAACTGTAAATGTTTTCAGTTTAGTAAGAACAACAGACTGCAAAAGGCTGTTTTCTATTCCCATACTTTTCCTTTGACCTGTCTTGTTTCAGGTTCTGTCACTATTTCATGTCTGACTCTGTCCCAGATCTGATTGTTATGTGACTACTATCTGCTTCATTGATGATGGTGATGATTCTGGCGACGATGATATTGACAGGTAACTTGGAAATGGAGTGTCCCAAAAGACTCTGTGATGTGCTAAGGGTTTTGGGACACCTTGTATAGACTTTAAGGTTTGCAAAGCATTGTACATAGGTTCTCTCGTTTGATCCTCACAAGGACCTTGTAAGATAGGGGATCTTATTTCATTTTACAAGTAAGAAAATGGAGGCTGAGATAAGTTGATAATAGTAAGAGTAATGATAGTTAGCATCTATATAGCACATTAAGATTTGTGAAGCATTTTTCATATGTGACCTCACTTGATCTTCATAATAAGCTTGGACAATATGAGCTTTATAATGAGAAAACTAGTCTTTGCATCTGATGGCAACCCTTGGTTCTAGCTCTTTCAGGATTCTGTTTTGATAAACCATTAATGCCCAGTATATTCTCTGGAACTGCCTTTTGCCTCTGGTCCTTTGGATTCTGTACTGATTGTCTTGTTGCCAACCAATAGACTAGGACCTCTGCCACTCTGAGCCCCTGACCATCTTCCACAAGTTGATTTTCCTAGACACATGATGCTGTTTGCCTAAGACAATTTAGTTGCTTCTCTGGACTACTTGTGACCTTCTATGAGCCATGTCTCTTAGCTGAATAGTGCAAAACTGGCTGGGGTTTGCAATTATTTAGCAATGATACCTTGGACAAGTCTCTTAACTTCTTGAGACAAGATTTGTTTATTGGAATAATAATAATAATTTATTCTAAGTACCTTATAAGGATGTTAGGATGTCCATTCCCGAAGGGGTATAATTCAAGGAACTCAATCTTCCTTCTACAATCAGATCTTGAGGCATTTGGCGTATACAAGCAGTTAAATATTAACTTGTGAATTGGGCTATTACTGAAAACAATTTTTTTGTAGGGAGGCTAGGTGGTGCAATGAATACAGCACTGGCCCTGGAAGTCAGGAGGACCTGAGTTCAAATCCACCTTCAGACACTTCACACATACACACACACACACACACACACACATACACACACACACACACACACACACACAAACTAGCTGTGGGACCTTGGGCAAGTCATTTAACCCCAGTTGCCCTATCGTCTCCTCCCCAAAAAGGCAAAAAAGAAAAAAAGAAAAAAGAAAAGAAAACAATTTTTACACACGACATGTCACTAAGTGGTCCTTACCCTTTGACAGAACAATCTCATGTCACAAAGAGGTCAAGAGAGAAGAAAAAAAGATACAGGTAGAAATGTGCTAGTAAATGTTTAATGACTGGATTTATTTGATAGATAGATAGATAGATAGATAGATAGATAGATAGATAGATAGATATAAACATAGAGATATAGAGATATGCTGATAGATATAGACATAGGTATATGTAGATATAGACATATATGTGTATATATATATATATATATATATACAATACTGCATTATTAATATTTTCTCCATAACTTTAACTCTAGACATCAACAAAAGAATAAATCAAGCTCTAATTTGTTGCATTTGCTAATTTCTGAGGTGTAAATGCTCAAACTTTAACAATAAGTTTTCCCAAACCAGGATGATCTGGCCCTAGCTATCCCCCTTCTCTTTCTCAGAGCTGTGCTTCCGGCAGCAAAAACCCCAGCAGCAATGAAAGTGCCTATTGACTGAAAAATTATTGGACAAATTAATAATGCCAAAAAGCAGCTGGACTCAGAGTAACTGCGATGACCAACCTTGGTTCCTGAGAATAGATTATAAAATATAGTGCTTCTAGGTCAAAATGTTTCATCTACTATCAGAAATGAACTTGTCCTTGACTTAACTTTTTTTTATTACAAGTGTACCACTTGTTGACAGAACCCATCATAAGGCACAATTATATCATATTTTTCCACAAGGTGCCAAAGAATGATGGACTCCACTGGTATCACCAAGCAATTTACTTTAGATATCCTGCCCCAGCCTGAACATAATCCTGTGCTATCAAACTCAAATAGAAATGAAGATCATTTAAAAAAAAAAGTATATGAGGATCCCTATGGCCACATATTGACTTTGAAAACCACATGTTTACATATTTCTTTTTTGTATTTTTATATCAACAAATTAAAATCAGGAACTACTTTTTAGTCTGGGAGTATTATGGGCCACATGCCAGTCATGAGTTTAACACCTTTGACCTAATTCAACAGACAGCCTAATGGAATTTCCCCAAGTGTAGAAGTCACTAGAACTGTCATGGATACAATCAGAGGTTCCCGAATAACCAAGATCCACCAACATCACACCAGCATATCCCTTTCCCAACCATGTACCCTAAGGACCAGTGGGTCGTTCCATCTGCCATGAAGCCAACCCCTTCCATATGTGTTGCCTCCCTCAATTTGAAAGTGAGCTATCTGAAAGGAGGGAAATTCTCACCTAGCACATGATAAGCACTTAAGTATTTTTCATTTCATTCCATGAAAGTAGAGACTGAGGAAAATGCTAAAATAGCATAAAGTACAACAACCAATGGTTACTATAACACAAGATCTCTGGCAAGAGTGTAAGGAGAGAGACAGTGCATTTTTATAATCTATGCCTTTCTCATTCCTTCTCCTCTTCACTCTCTTCCTGCCCTCTGCCTATTCCTGTTTTTGGGTGAATTTTGTCTCCTCTGCTTTTAGGGGTTTTAAGTTTAAAGTATAATCCCTCTTTTGGTTTGGTTAGCAACCTTCCTCTCTGTTCCTGGTGGCTATACCAAAAGATTTTAGAGATGACAAATGCCAGAAAGAAGGCTTCAGTACAATTGGGAACTGAATTGGGGAACATTGTAAACCCTGGGGGAAGATGCCAAGATCGAAATTGACTTTTGCATTTCCAGTGACCCTCCTGTTGAAACACTGACTCACAGATTTCCCCTGATTAAATGGACAGGAAGCAAATAACATTTCATTAGGATGATTGTCAATGACCATGCAGTGAAACAGGAAGAATGGGAAGGAGATGAGATCCCTTTCACATCACATCATTCCCCTCTGAGATCTAATACTGCTCCACGTAAGACTTTGGGGTACTCTTATTTCACTAATGAAGATGTTAAGACAAGAAAAGTGAAAGTTAATCACTTAACCACAGGTCAGGGTTTAAGTTCTACCTCTGACAAATAATGGTCATGTGATGTTGGGCAAGGTATTCAATGTCTCTGTGGCCCAAAACAATTCTTTCTTGCTGTTAATTGCAGAGCTGTTGCCAATTTGCAGTGAGTAGATTTTTCTCCTTGAGATTCTTACACCAATAAAATCACACACTTGTTCTCCTGTGCCAGTCATTGTGCCAGGTATTGAGGATCCATTTGAAAAAAGCTAAAGTCTCTGGCCTAATGCTGTCAGAAACGGTGCTGTTAGCTTTCTGTTCATTTTTCTGAACTCTTTTTTTTCTTCGTTGCAAGTGTACAATCTATTGCAGGACCCCTTACAAGCCACAGGTACAACTAAATTTGTCATTAGGTGCCAAAGGACTGATGATCTCATTAAAACTATCCTTTTAACATATTCTTTAGAAAAAAATTATTATTTAATTATTTGTAACATTCTTTTTAAAATTTGAGTTCAAAATTCTCTCCCTGCCTCCCACTCACTCCCCTACCCACTGAGAAGCAAGTGCTATGATATCAATTATACATGTGAAGTCACGCAAAACATTATCTCCATATCAGTAATACTTCAAAAAAGTAAGAAAAATAAAGTGACAAAATCATGCTTTAATTTGTACTTAGAGTTCATTGGCTCTGTGAAAGTGGATAATATTGTTTTCATCATGAATCCTTTGGAATTTTCTTGGTTCATTGCAGCTGCTGCTGCTATTTCCATCACCTTGTGTATTGGCACCAGACAAGGCACCACAAGACTACCACTCTGGTGTTATAGACTTCTCCTGCCTAAATTTTAAGTTTTCTTAGCTCAACAAAAATATCACCCCAACTTTTTGTTGGCTCTGCGTCTCCAAAAGTTGACTTGAGGTGTTATTTTAAAGTTCTTTGGAAGTATTCAGCTGAGTGGCTGCCCCTAATCCTCCATCTAGGTTCCACGTAGTAATATTGTTTTAACTCCATTAGAACTCTCAAGGGATCAACTTGAGGTGTCCTTCAACTTCCCCAGCTTGAGTCCATTTTACTCAGAGACCCTGGTACCCAAGGGTAGGATTCTCTAGAACTGCCATGGGAACAACTTCAGAGTTCCTCCGATCACCCCAGTTGGAATGCATACTCTAGTTCAAAAACAAATATTTCTCTTTTGTAAGAAAAGCATTGTTCTAGTCTGACTTCATCAAACACTTATTGAATACCTACAGTGTCCAGAGCACTGTACTAGGTTTAGACTCAATCCCTGCCCTCAGAGTCTACAATATAACAGAGAATATGGCATAGACAAAAATAGCTAAATGAGAAAGTATCTAGTAGGCCCAAAAGAGAGGAGTGGATCAATTCCTATAGTGGATACAAGGTCAAAAATAGTAAGATTCTAAGGCTTCCACAAGTAAGGGTGGCATTTAGTTCTTTACTTGGGAAGACATAATTAAAATATAGAAACAAGATTGAGAAGTATTTGAGTCTGCTCTTAAATATAAGGATTTCAATTAGAATGTGTACTTTTGAGAACAAAGATGTTTGCAGCAGATAAAGTCTGTCCCATTAGAACTAAAATCCTATTTCAATTTGCTCACATTTTCCCCAAGGTCATGTAGATATCAAAAGTCATGTAAAATCTTACTTTCCTCATCTGTTAAATGAGAGACGGAAACAGATGATCTTAAAATTTAAATCTCTAAAATTTTAATTTTTAAAAATTGATTTTGTCAACTATATAGGTATATATGCATACCTATGTATATGTGCATACATGTTATATAAACATATGTAAAGTTTACAAAATCAGTTTTTACAGTATTGGAATTTTAAAACAATCTCTATCTACACATTTGTAATAATAACGACCCATTGGGGCAATGGGCAGAATGAAAGACATGATTAGCAGATGGCCTTAGAATCACCAGCTACAATCTTCCAGTGAGATGGGGCAGCACAGGCCTTACCATTTGCCCTGCCACTGTACCCTCCAAACCCCTGAGCAATGTCATTTGACCTTCTGGTGAATCCTAAAGGCCTCTGGACCTGGCTATCCACCCAACCACAAAATTCATGAACCTTCTAGGACTTTCAGTCTTCACATTATCTGTATTTTTTTATATGTGGTACTTTTCTTCTCATTCTTCTCCCCTCCTGTTCTCCCCCTCCCCCTTAAAGTAGGTGATTCATGAGAGCAGGTTCTACTTTGTTTTGGTTTTGTTTTTCTCTTTGTATTCTCAACATTTGGCATAGTGCTTGGCACACACGGAGAGAGAAATAACTGTTATTTTTTTCTTTCATTCAGTCAATCACAGGTGATAGAAAACAGATAATGGTCTGACAATATCTGAAATCCATGTTTCCGGGTAAAGTCTCAAGAGTTGCTCTAACTCAACTTGCTCCTACATTTAGATTCAGCTGTGTACTGCAGACAACTTCCCCAATGCCTGTTAGCTCTCAGAAAACTAACTACTACAGAAGAGCCCAGGCATGACTTCATCTCTTCTCCTTTCTTCCTGGCCACTTTGTTATTCATCTTTAACTCTCCACTCTAGGAGCTCTCCATCAGAATTTGTGAATTCCAAACTCACAATATGACATCTTCATCAATTGTTTTGTCCTGTCTACATCTCAGTAAAGCTAAGAGTGTAACCACTGCCTCTTCTGATTTGGGAAGAGTTGGGCATCACGGCCTAGTGTTATAGCTAGGTTTAGATTAGTGTGAGTAATGAATTCCCTGGAGCAGTCATGTTATTCAAATTCACAATGCATATTTTCATTGGGCTGGAACAAATAACCATATTTTACATAATTTTAACTTTGAATAGTATAAATTTGAATATATGCCACTACTTCAGGGGATTTATTATTCTTATAAAATGGGACCTTGCCAGAAAGAGCAATGGGAAAGGGATCAGAAGACTTGGAATTGAATCGTGGCTTGTACTATATTACTAGCTGTGTGACTTTGGGAAAGAAATTTACCCTCTCTGAATCTCAGTAACCTGATTTGTAAATAATGCTACTTGCACTAGACTACAAAGTAGTAAATTAAAAAGTCAACTTATATCTAAGCTATTAACATTCCACTAACTGGAATGGAGAAGAGAGGGAAGCTGAGTAGGAACGACTTTTAAAAAGTTACAAGATCACTAATCTTTCTCTTATACATAACCCTGGTCACAACTGTCTGCCCTTTGTGTCCTCCAAACCAGATGCTTGCTAGGAATTCTAATCAAGTATTTCTTTAAGAGCCATTCTCACATTTCCAGAGCTTAAAAAAAAAAAAGAAGGCCCCAGTTCCCTTGTTAACTTCTTCTGATTGCTAACAACCTATGTCCTCAGGGAACATAGAAAGGTTCTGCCTCTGAATAATGCCTCCAGCTATGTAAACCTCTCAAGGCATATCATTCCATATTAATGTTTGAATTAAAACTTTTATTTACTGTAAATCTTCCTTTTAAAGATAGAGACAGAGTTAATCATTGTAAAATATCATTATCATACCCTAAGGCCACTGTCAGTTTCAATTCACTATTCCTAGTAAATCAGGGTCAGGTCAGAAAGAAAAGAAAAAGAAAAAAAAAATAACAAGTCAGTAATGGATTGCCAGGGAGAGAGTGAGCTGTCATTGAAAGAATCCTGGCACAGGGGGAAAAGAGGTTTTATCTCCAAGAGTTCTTGTCTGCCACTAACCTTGTGCTTTTGGTCAGTGAGCTTTCATTCTCGGCTAGTGACTCCCTGAAGTCTAAGATTTTATGATTCCAATTTCACAAGCTAAAAGTCTTTGCGTGGTCCTTCCTCCTATTGCTTGAGGATAAGACCCACGCCTAAACACTAAACTGCTTGATGTATATTCATATTAGGCAAACTATTAATAAACTTTAAAAAACACCCTAACTGGCAAGTATAGCAGTGTCAGCTGAGTATTTTCATTTTGAAAAAATATAATGCCATGGTTCACTAATTATTGGTATTGAATTCTCCTTCTGATACTTCCTAGCTCCATTCTTGGTTAAGTTATTTAACCTCTCTGAGTCTCAGTTTCTTCATCTATAAAATGGGAAAGAGTACAAGTATAGAGTAGGGAATGAAGAGCCATCCTATAAGATAGAGTTGGAGGGTAAGAGGGGGGTTGGTGTTCAAATCGTTCTCTAATAACACACTAGGTATATGACCAAAGGCAAGTCACAAACTCTCGTGGCCTCCAGTATAATTCTCTGTGACTAGAATTTGAAGATAATCTGGAACTGCTTACTGGTATCAGCAGAAGGAATTCCTTCAATGAGAGTTCCCTCCACTGATCAAACTACATGTCTAGAAAAAATAGAGATAATTATAATTCACAGAGTTGGAGTGATTCCAATGATCTATTCCATGTAAACTACCTGAAAAACTAAAAAGCTTCATGAATATTGGTTATCAATTATTTTTCTTATAGCTGATATGTATGTTCAAGCGTACTCTGTAAGTTTACATACACATATAAATATATACAAATACATAAATATATATTTATATATATAAACATATATATTCATATATAAATATATATACATAAAATCTATAGCAATACTGTTTACTGAATGTAATATAAATTTACAGAGAATATAAGCTCTGTGAGGGCAGGTACTATTTCTGTTCTTGTTTGGTTCCTATCTTTTTATCTTCAAATGTTTGACTGCCTTGAATTGAATTGATATAATTGATCTTCACATCATCTTTCCTAGATGATATGAGGAAATTAAGTATTTAATTAAGCACTATCACCAACTTTCTGCTTATCCAAGTTACCTTGGAAAAAGAAGACATTAAACAAAGGCATTAGCTTCATTTCCAACCCTCCTCCCACCTCCCAGTCTTTTACTGGACTGCTAATAAGGAGCTATGTTCCTGAATCTAGTCCATCTTCCTCACTTCTCTGGCTCAGGCTCACACTAATGAGCAGTACAAGGACCAAAAGGTCAGCATCAGGAGGGAGGTAAAGAAAAAACCAGGGGCCTGGATAATCCACAATTTGGATAATTAGTCCCTGAATAACCAAACAGGTCTGTATGAAATGACCATCCCTGACCCACAGCATAAAGGTGCCTACTTACCACAGAGGATGGAGCTCAAGCTAACAAAGTGCCTTATTTCTCCAGATTCATAGTTATACAAAATTATATGTGAACATCAGTCAAAAAAGGGTTCCTCTACCATTATTAGATAAACTACTAGCTAAATGAATAATGAGCTCTGTCTGCAGCAAGAGTTCTTTTTGGGGGGAGGGTGTCATGGATCTTTTTGACAAGTTGAGGAAGCCTATGGACCCCTTCACAGACTAATATTATTAAATGAGTAAAATAAAATATATAGGACCACAAAGGAAATAAATTATAATGAAATATAAGTATCAGTCTATTTAAAGTTACAATTTCATGTACTCCTTTGGACTCCTTGGAACCTGTAAACCTAAGGAAAAAATCTCTAGTCTACAGGAAACCTTAAATGTTTGAAAGGAAAAATGATTAGTAATTAAGATATCTAAAATATTTCTAAAAAAAAAAATTAAGGAAGATTTGCCACAGTCATAGAATCAAAGAGAGATTAATTTGGAAACATGGGACCTGGGTTTAAATTCCAGTTATACTACTTACTCCCTGTAGGTAGTCATCTAGTGTCTCTGGCCCTTAGCTTCCTCAGTAATATGAAGGGTTAGCCAAGATGACCTTGGAGGTCTTTTCCTGCTCTAAAGTCAAAATATCCACACAACCTTAAGTTCCTCTATTTGCTACTTGCTTGCCTTCTGGCTGAGGCCAGGTGGAAGGTGTGGTTACCCTGATCTCATCAAGGGAAGTGTTTGATTGTTATGGTCAAATCATCTTTGTCCTGTTTTGAATCATCCTCAAACCATTAACCTCACTCACTAAATGTCTCAATGTGGAAGTAGCCAGGGCAACTGATTCATAGAGAATCAAAGAGAATCTTTGGAACTACAATGAGACCTCAGAGTTCATCCATTCAATCCTTTTCATCATTGAGGTGTACAATGAACTTGTCTTTTTCTCCAAAAAAATCCAAAGAAATGAAGTGGCTTATCTGAGAAAACAAATGGGTTATGAGATCTGCACTAGTCCCCTAAAAGGAAAAAAAACATGTCTTTGAAATCAACCTAGTCCCTGAATTTCCCCATACATTTCAGTAGCCTAGATCACTTGTTCCTCTGCCCAAGGCATCTGGCCCACCCCAGGGTTCCCATTACCCCAAACCACAAGGGTAGCAAAAGAAAAAGCTTCAAATACATTCAATACCACCACCACTCCCCAACATACATACAAATCACTCATCTCTGAAAATCTGGTGCCTAGTGCTTTGATAGATATTAAATAATTTTTTTAACTGAATGTTTAAATCAGTAGCTCTGTAAAGAAATCAGTAGCAACAGAATTAATTATTAAAACAATTTAATGGTTTAAAGTTAGGTTTCGATTAGCGCCAATAAATTATTGGTCATAGTGTTTGATTTTGTCACTGCATGCTTCCATTGGGCTGGAGTCAAAATATCACATTTTACAAGATTGTGACTTTGAATAGTGTGAATTTGAATATGTGACCATTTTAGGGGATTCAATATTTGTATTAATGTGACCTGGGTGTATATGCATTTTTATTCCTATACTCACAGAAGTGTAGTCCTGCAAGGAACATATATAAAGAAACAAGGAAACAGAAACCTAAAGAGTTTAAGAACTATGCAAAGGCAAAAGAGATTACTTTGTTAGTTAATGAGCTCCTTGTCACCATGGCATTCAAGAGGAGCTTGAAGAGATCATCAGAGATGCTGTAAAGTAGATTACTCCAATGCATAGGATTTTAGGTCAGATAACCTCTAAGGTGCTGTCCAAATTCTAGAGCCTATGATTTGTCCACAGGCCCACAAGGGCCTTTTCTGGGTATTGGTGTTTTCTTTTGTTTTTCTGTAAAACAAGAGGATTGATGTCTTCTATCTCTATATCTTTCATAGATATGATAAGACATACTTCAAAGATCTGTGATTTCATTCATGGAGGAACTCCTTGCCAAGCTGTCAATTATAATCCTTCCACCCCTTACTAAGTTGTCTTAATGAGTTTTTCTGACAAAAAAAATTCTTTATCCATCTAGTAAACAGCATGGTGTTGAGCTTCATCCTGCTGCTCTAGATTGATCAGGTAGATTACATCATCAGTTCCTTCTTCAGAACTGTTTCAGCCTATCAGGATTCAGTAGAGATTATATTATGCTGTTTTAGCGTTAGATTGTCCAGTGTCACCATCAGGC
The DNA here is from genome assembly GCA_028646515.1 of Pseudochirops corinnae. Lineage (NCBI taxonomy): Eukaryota > Metazoa > Chordata > Mammalia > Diprotodontia > Pseudocheiridae > Pseudochirops > Pseudochirops corinnae. The sequence continues at coordinate 458,850,077 of CM053585.1, forward strand.
CCTAATGAGGTATTGTAATAGGACTTTAATAAAGAGTAGTAAGATACAGAATAATCTAGTTACAAACTGGGTTACTTAGAGAACCATGCCTTGGCAGGATGGTATAATGGATAGAGGTTTAGGAGCCAAGAAGTTCTAGGCTCAAGTCCTGTTTCTCCCACATACTTCTCTGTGACCCTAGGCAAACCATTTAACCTTTCAGTGCTTTAAGTAACTAAGATAAGAAGTTTCTGAGAAAGTGTTGAATTGTATTGGTAGAAGTAATTTCCCTTTTTGAGAATTCTCTATATCAATGAAATCAGAAGTCCACTCCCTAACCCAATGCACTATACACCAGTAGTTTTTAAACTTTTTAGTCTCAACATACTTTTACAATCTTAAAAATTATTGAGGACACCAAAGATATTTTGTTTCTATTGGTTTTATCTAATAGTGTTTAAGATAGAGATTAAGACAGATATTCCTTTAAAATATATGTAATTCACTTAAAATAATAATAATAAACCTATTATGTTAATATAGCTAACATATTTTTATTAAAATATATATTTTCCCCAAAAGTGAATGAGACAAGTGGCATCATTTTATGTAATTCTGTGAAACTTTTTAATATCTGTTTTAATGGATACACTCAGATTCACATAATCTGCTTCAATATTCAATTTTTTTTGTTATTGTGACTGAAATATATCCAAAGAAAATCTGAACTCATATAGATATGTATTTGAAAAAGAAGGGAATATTTTAAGGTGAATAGCACCTTAGTATTATTTTAAAGTTTGGGACCTCCAACAGTCCACAGATCACATTTGTAGAACCACTGTCCTATACCATAGCAGAAAATTTTTTGAGTGATTATTGTTATAAAAGAAGGTGGGTTTGAATCAATTATATGTAACTATAATTCAAAGTTTTAGGTTTAATTTCCTGAATCATTTCTCCTACCTCTCAGAAAAAAAAATATATATATATCCTCTGCTCCCCACCACAACCCCCATATCATAGATCTATAGCAAAAAAAAACCTAAGTGGCTTTCATCATCAATCAATCAACATATTACATCTCTACAATGAATAAGGCCTATGATTATAAAAACAATAAACATTTGCTGAATTTCTTCTATAGCCAGGGCACTGTTCTTGAAAGTTGGGATTTACATTTTCGTTGGGAAGTGAGAACAAATTCATGAAAAGATAAGTACTATTACATGTTTGAATATGTTGAGTGTGAAATAGACAGAATAAGCCCTATGTCATATGAGAGGTTAGAGTAAGGGACGGTCAGTTAAGGCTGGCTTCACTGTAACAAATGGAATCTGATATAAATCTCATAGAAAGAAAGCATTTCAATGAGAAAAACAAAAAAGAGCAAGAAGAAAGGTTCCAAGCAGCAAGAATGAAATGGTTAAAGGTGCAGAGGCAGGAATATGCATAGCACTTTTTCTTTTGGGAAACAGTAAATAGATTTATTTGACCAGAGGCTTGACTGGAGAGCTTATTTAGTAGAGTAATGATAGCCTGGAGAAATAGATTGTGGCTGCATTATACAAAGTCTTGAATGCAAGGTTAAGGAGATCGAGTTTTATTCTAGAAATAGAAGGACACTCATTGGAAACTTTTCAGCAGAGGGACCTGGGTACAAACTCTTACTATAGAAAGATTGATTTGGCCAGCAGAAGGATGTAGAACAGATAGGAGGAACAGAAGGTAGAGTTAGAGCTCTCAGTGGGGAGAACATTTCCAGTTGGCCACACATGACTTCATGGAAGAAATAGCAGTAAAAAAAAGGGAGGAAGAGATGGATTTGAGGACCATTATGACCTGAGAATTAACAAGATTTTGTCACTGGCTGGCTGTGGGAAGAGGAGAAAGGAAAGGATCTTGCTAACATACTTTGCCTATCAATATTCCTCTGTAATTTGATAAAATATTAAAATTAACAGACTTTATAGATTCCCAGGAACCTTAGAGAGCATCTAATTGAGGCCACTAAGATGAGAAGAGCCCAATTTAGACTTACAGGATCTGAGTTTGAAAAACAGCTCTGCTAGAGCCAGATTCCAGCCTTGAGGAAGACCTTTCTCCCCTGAGGCCTCAGTTTTCTCATCTGTAAAATGAGAAGGTTTCTTAGATAATTCCTAAAGTCATTTCAAGGTCTAAGTTTTATGATTCTATGATCTGTGAGCCTTTCCTTCACGTTCTGTCAAAAATGGCTTTTTTATTTGTCTTTGTCATTACTGGGAAGGGAGGTATTTCCCAAGAGAGAGGACACATATGTTCAAGCTAATCTCACAGGTCTTTTCAAACTCTGAGTCCTCTGATTCTATGATTTATGATGCTTCTTCAGTGAGAAATTGTTTCTTTTGCTCTGTGAGTGTTGAGAAGGAATGTACTTCCTCCAAATCAAAAGACAAACATTCAAATCCTGTTTTGCCATGGCAGACAAATACAATCTGGTTTTGCTGACTGAAACCAGAATTTAGGACCTTATGATGCTTCAACGTCATCATTAAATGCACCAATTGGCTTTATATTCCCACAAGTATTAGCTATCAGAGCTGCCTAATTACTAGAAAATCCAAAGAGAGAAAGAGAGAGAGAGAGAGAGAGAGAGAGAGAGAGAGAGAGAGAGGGGATAGGTATAGAGATAGGCAGATTTCTTTCTAATTGTGTATTAAAAGAACCTCCTCCTTTTTCTACATACTTTACAGATCTACTTTCTGTTCATAAATTTTGCACATTTACAAATGTTCATTATGAATTGTAAATAAAGACTGAAGAAGAGGCAGGCAGAAGCATCTTTCAAGTTACAACAGATGGCATAAACCATGTGGGAATGCCCAGAACTCATCTGTAAGATGCAGAAAAATAAATCGCCCTATGGTGTAAGCTCCATCTTATGCAGACACTTGGCAGAATGGAAATCAGCTGCTCTATGAAGCAATTTTGAGCAAAATACAGTGAAAAATATGTCCATTAAGAATTAGAGCAAAATGTAATATAAAGGGAGAAAAACCGGTAAAAAATTAAGTATTCATTCCAGGGATAAGTAAGTGACTAGGGTTTATTAAAACTTTCAACACCTAAATATTTCTAGTAATAAATGAGAAAAGTCAATGTGACATTCATTATGAGTCAGCAATATGATGTAGCAGCCAAAATAACTAATGCAATCAGACTGGATGAATAGAATTATGGTGCCAAGAAAAGAGAGAGAAGGATGGAGAGAGAGGGAGGGAAGGAGAGGGAGAGAGACTGGGAGGGAGAGAGAGAGAAAGAGAGAGAGACAGAGAGAGAGAGAGACAGACAGAGTGAGGGAGATAGAGACATATTCTGGCTGAACTGTGCACTGATGAATATCTATCTGGAGAATTGTGTTCACCTGAGAGCCACATTTTAGAAGAGACCTTGGTAAGCAGGAAGGCACTTAAAAGAGGGTGATCACAGTAGTGAGGAAACAAAAAATTATTCTATTAGTTTAGTTGAAGGAATTTGTTACTGACATAAGTCTGAAAAAGAGAGAATAGAATATAGTCACAGAAATCCAAAGAAGAATTTTGAGGGTAGGGGTGGATTTGGATGGGTAGGGTAGAATTGTTATGTCCCAATATGTGAAGGTCAGGCATGTGGAGAGAGGATTTGCTTTTTTTTCCACTAGACCCAAGAGAGTTTCAATAGGACCACTGAGTAGATGGTACATGGACACCAAATTTCCTTTATTTAACATAAAGAAAACTTCCTAATAACTGATGGTAAGTAGTTTCAGTTATGTCTGACTCTTTGTGATCTCCTTTGGGGTTTTCTTGGCAAGGACACAGAGAGGTTTGCCATTTCCTTCTCAAGGCCATTTTACACATGAGGAAACGAAGGCAGTCAGTGTTAAGTGACTTGCTCAGGCTCATACAACTAAAAAAGTCTAAGGCCAGATTTGAGCTCATGAAGATTAATCTTTCTGGTTCCAATTCCAGTGTTCTATCTACTGTACCACCTAGCTACCCTCCTAATAATTAGAGCTATTTAAAATTGGAAGCAACTTACCTATTACTAAAAGTCCAGAAGTCTGAGATTCCTTCTGGTTCTAAGACTATAATATGATTTTATGATTCCCAGGAAGATAAAAGTAATTGTCCAAATAATAGAATAGGAGCAGCCTTTGGAATCCACATTAGTTGAGATAAATAAGCTTTCAGTGCAGACCCTCTTGGGAATGGGCATGCAAATTCACTGAAATAATTACTACCTTGCTGGGAACAGGAAGAAGAAGGAGGGCAGGCTACAAAAGGGGGTTCCTTGCTTTCAGAATTCTGACCCTGTTTTCTAAGCTATAAATAGTGAGAGCTGACAGGGTCTTTGCCAATTGGAAAATAAAGAAATATCCAGGGGAGCAAAGCTACAGAAAATAGCTCTCAGTTTAAATTTATATTAGATTTCTGGGGAATGCATCAATGCCCATTTAGTATAGACCTGGATGGTTCCTTCAGGGTGGACATTAGAGGGTGACAGTCACCAGGAGCTTCCCTATGCACAGGCAGTTATCCTTGACTACATCTTTTCACAAACTCATGCCAACTAAGCCTGTGGAAGCCTGATTCGGGAATCTGAAACAGAAAACAAAATGTATCAATGAGAAGAGTGGCAACTTCTAGAGAGTAGGGGCATCCCTGCAATACCACTCCCTAATTTAAGTCAATTCAATTTGTTTGATAAAGGTCTATTATATGTAAGGAACTCTAACAACATTTAAGGATTTAAAAAAAAAAATCAAACCTCTTTATCTTTACCTAGTATAAAATCTAGAAAAAGGAATATAATATTAACCCAATTAAGTACAATTCAGAGAAATGTGATATCAGTGAAAGATTCAGATAAAATGTAGTAAGAAATAAAGAGAGAGTTCATTTTCAATTGGAGAGGTCCAGGAAGGCATTATACAGCAAATAGAACTGAGAATCAGTCAGCTTTATTAAGCATGTAAGCATAGGAGAAACAGAAAGAGACAATAGACGGTCTCTGCCCACACGGAGCTAACAATCTTATCAGGGCACACAACAAGGAAACAAATATATATGTTGGAAAAAATGAGGAGCGGAAAAGTAGAGATATATGAAAAGTATTATGCTCCAGAGACAAGAACAGCCTTCCCAGCACATGGAGTAGATTGTGGCCAGGCTGAGAGAAGAGTCAGGAGTCCAATGTGGCTGAAATATAAAGTGCATGAAGAGAAGTTGGGTAAAACATCTGGAAATATAGGTGGGAATAATAGTTTATAATGCCTTAAGGCCAGACCAAGAAATATGTGTGTGTGTATATGTACACATATATATATACATACATATATATATATACATATATATGTGTGTGTGTGTATACATATATACATACATATATATACATATATATATATATATATATATATATATATATATATATATATATACATATATATGTATATGTATCATCCTCTAGGCCAGCAGTTCTCAACCTGTGGGTTGCGCCCCTTTGGGGGTTGAACGACCCTTTCAGAGGGGTCATAGGGGTCGCCTAAGACCATTGGAAAACACATATTTCTGATGGTCTTAGGAACTGAGACAGTGCTCTTCTGTCTCCAGGAGAGTCCACCCACATGCAGATATGGCCACATATGAGTATTAAAGGGTTGGGTATTAGGAAAGTTGAGAACCACTGCTCTAGGCAGTAGTGCTCCTACAGGTGTCTAAATGGGGAAAATGGCTTGATCAGATCAAAACATTAGGAAGACTAGTTGGCAACTAGGTAAAGGACATCTTATAAAGGGGAGAGATAGAATAGAGACCAATTTGGAGATATTACAAAGGTCCAGTTGAACAGTAATAGAGGTCTGGATTAGCAAGGTGTCAATATAAATGCAAAGAAGGAGATGAATGGGTATAACACTATAGATGTAGATTAATTAGGACTTCCCAACTGTTTGAATGTTTTTCTTCACCATTCATGTCTAAGTCTAGTAATTAATCACAGAATCAGTATTTTACAGCTAGAAGGGACCTTTATAGTTATTTATTACAACTCCTCCATTTTGCAGACAAGGAAAATGAATTTCACAAAGGTGAAATGACTTGCTCAGTGTTGCAATTCAGCTGGAGAGCTGGGACTAAAATCTAAATTTGTGACTTCTGATTCTTATACTACAATCTTCCTCCTTCCTAACCCTCACTGTAATCCAGAAAATATAGATTCCCCATTGTGTTTCAAGGTAGTACTTGATCATGATGTAAGGTTCTCCATAAGAAGACTCTTAATTTTCCAAATAGGCATATATAGTTGGAGAAGCTGAGGAGAGTAGGAGGAGGCACTATAAAAAATAAGAGAAAGGGAAGAGGAAGCTAGGGAAAGAAAAATGCCTTGGAAGATATATGCTACCAGAAACTTTGAGCATTCCATTCCTTTTCTGATAAGGTAGGATTCTGGACAGCAACACTGGTGCAGCTCTGGGAGGTTTCATTCCTCTGGCAAATAGCTGGATCCAGGACTCTCTATGTCCTGTACTTTTCCAAACTTTGAGCAGATGTCCCCATTCCAGGATGAGATTAACATTTCTGGATTGAACAGAAGCAGCTTCCATATCACAGTTTTCCTATAGTGATGGATGAGTGAGATTGTTTTCCAGTCAGAGGCTGGAATTCATAATTTTTTATCTCTGGTGTTTTGTGTCAGGAGTATAGTTTGCTTGGAGTCACAAGTATTAGAAGTGGTCTCTGATGTCATATGTTCTTGATATCACAATGCTTACTAGTTTAAGATGTATTCTCACTAACACTTCATATCACATAATTGATAATGTAATGATGAAATCTTTCAAGGGAAACTGGGAGGTTGAGGGCCTTTCAGGAAGAAGTGAAGAGAATGAAACTGAGGTGGTTGCCAAGAAGGCCAAAATTTCTAGTAGGCCTTAGAGGCCTACTAGAGAGTTAAATAATAACTGTTCTTGTAGGCAAATGGAATTTAAAGCTGGAATTTTAAATACCATTTAGCCCCAAATCTCCATCTATAGATTAAAAAATGGAGGCTTCATGATGTTAAATGAATTGTCCTTGATCCCACAATGAATAAATGGCAAAGCTTAAGGTAGAACATAGGTCTTCCAGATCCTTGCACTCTGCTCATATCATCTATAATGAGAGAATAAACCATTCAGTTTGGATGTAAGTGGGCCCCTTCAAATATATAAAACCAAAAATGTAATGTAGTGCCTAGATTGAGGGAATTTATGATATGTACTTTAGTGGCCTGAAAGTTAATGAACCTCCAAAACTGAACATTTCCACCTGTCTTAATTAGAAAGATCAAGCCTCTTCTGTTTTACACCTATCCTCTTTATGTAAAAATAATCAGAAATTACAAAACCACTCATCTAATATTGAAAACTGGACCAGAAATTAGACCAAATAATTGTGTAAGAAGATGTTTTCAACTGATTCTTAAAAACAAGATAGCAATATTATTTGTTTTAATCAATTCCCAAAAATGATTTTAAAAAAAGAAACTTAAGGGTATACTTTAAAATGAGATTAAATATCTCTTTGACCTCAGAACAATTAAGAGCTTGATATAGGTAGTATGATGCCATGGAAAGAGTCCTATATTTGGAGTCTGAAGACAAGAATTGAAATCTTAGTTCAGCCATTTATGTGATGTGTAAGACTTTGATCAAAGTATTCAGCCTCTCTAGAACTCAGTTTCTTCATTTGTAAAAAGTGTGGGTTGGAACAGATAGCCCCTGAGGTTGCTATAGACACTCAGTTTAGGATTATCAAGTTGCTACTGCTGCTGACCCTATGTTTTCTTTTCTATTCTCTAAAGTTAATGGTTGAGGACACTTGAGATGAGGATCCTCCCTCCAGAATGTTGTGTTTGTCATCATAAAGCACTTTGGACACCTTCAAGTACTCTACAAATATGATATATTTTCATTTTTCTTTGCTATCGTTCAGAGTGATTTGATTGGTATGGAGAGCTCTTAGGAAACTCCTTTTAACAAGGAGATCAGCAAATATTTTGTAACTTTTCTTAGACTTATGCAGTCACACAGGCGGTGTGTGTCAGAGTTAGGAAGAGAATCCAAACCTTCGGGACTCCAAAATTGACTCCATATACATTATAACATGCTTCCTTGTGCACCTATGTCACTCTCTGTGAATATATGCATATATATGTATGTACACCCATAAGTTCAGAGCTAATATATCTATGTGTATACAGTGGAAGAGAGTGGTTTGTAATGGAGTTACTAAAAGAAAATAGTCATCTATACATTACAAATAAAATACACGGAAGAGAACAAGATGAAGGACAGAGGAAGATAAACAGGACAACTTTGAAAATTACTTATTGAATTTATTACATAATTAATAGAAAAAAACAGTTGTTATATAATATTTACAGTTTCATGTACTATTCTTTTTGTTTTAATTTGTTTCTAGTTAATGTTTTCATATATTCTATGGTTACATCCAAAATTTAAAATAATTGTTAAATGAGGATAGGAAACAGAAATTTCATTTTTAGTTTGAGGTTATGAATTAGCCCAAATATCCCTTATCTTGCCTGATGACATGTCCAAATCATAGCTAATGTCACTAGGTATCTCCTACGATTGTCAATAACCACAATCTTCTAGGTTCTAAATAAAGTTGAGAATTATAATAATCTGGAAAACAGAAGTCATCCATAAAAGAATAGTCAAATTAATCCTCCTTTATGAAATCAGTGAGTGTTGTCAAGTGTACCAAAAAAAAAAAAAAAATTGTGGGATTTGACTTGTAGTTAACTTAAAGTCAAGCATCCAAAGAATCAGCCTTAAAATGTCTCAAGCACAGCAAAAGTGGCAACAAATATATTGGAATGTGCAAGTAGAATGGAAAAAACAATGGGGTCTTCTAACTAATAACTTGGAGAAGGAAATGGCAAACCACTCCAGTATCTCTGCCAAGAAAATTATAAATGGGGTCACGAAGAGCTGGACATGCCTGAAAAATGACTGAACACCAAAAAAGCTAATTGCTTATAAAGAAAGTCCTACATCTACCATGCGTCAGAGAGTCATAGAATTTTATTGTTGATAGTTCTCAGTTGCAATTTAGTCTAATTCACATAGGAAATAGAAATTCTGCTACGACATACACAAGGAGTTATTCAGGTTTTTATTGAAGCCTTTAAATGTGGGTAAACCTGCTTCTTCCCAATGCAACCCATATTACTTTTATAGAAACATAATCAAATGAAAATCAAAAATTTCATCATCTAAAGGATGAAGCTCTAGCTTGGTGTCTAGAACAGCAAGTCTATAGCTCAATATAAAACATACCCGTTTCAAACCTTGCTTTTGGCATTTTGGGGTATGAAAGTCAAATTCCTCAAGTCTCACACAGGGGATTATGGAAGAAAATCTCCCCATCTCATTGATCTCTGGGAAAGTTGGTGAGTGGGTAATAGCCTGAGCATTTTTCAATGCATTTTCACTCAGGCCTTCACAGAATCAATAACCTGAGTCAGAGATAGAGCTGCACTAAAATAGTATTCTACAATGAATAAAACACTGGAATTAGATTTATGTCAAGACCTGGATTCAAATCATTCCTCAGACACTAAATACTTCTGTGACCACACTTTGTGTTTCAGTTTCTTCTATAATATAAATGGACTCTCCTAGTTGGTCCCTTCTAATCCTAAATCATCATATTATATTCCTTCTGTTTTGATTTCAGGAATATAAAGAAGATATTTTGTTCATGGAGGTTGAAAATCCAGTGTCTTGAATTTTTAGAATCAGCAGAGCCAAGATGATTAAGAAAAGGCAGGGACTCATCTGAGCTTTTCAAAAATTCCCCTCGAAATAACTTTAAATAATGTCTCAAAACAAATTCGAGAATGGCAGAACCCATAAAAAGACAGAGTGAAACAATTTTCCAGTCCAAGACAACTTGTGAGGTCAGCAAGGCCCCAGCAAATCAAAATTAGACCTAGGGAGTAACTGATTAAGCAATGACTGCTTCCAGGGCTATCATCCCACATATGGTAAAGGGGTCAGACAACTGATCAGAAGGAGATTACAGGTGTCCCTTTGCTGGCATAGAAATTTATTGCACTTACCATACTTAAATTTGGACTAAAGTTCTAGGTGGCAGTCCCAGGGTGAAAAAGAACACTAGCACACCAGAGGACCCTGGTTAAACTTTCAAGACAGAAAAGAGTGCTTGTGGTCATGTACAGACCAGGAGAGGAGTCAATACACCTCTCCTTTGACCATACCACCTCATAAGAAGTGAAACCTTACAGGTCCTTAGAAGTATCATTGAGAACAGCTACACAAAAACCCTGAAGCTTAGGACAGTGTACCCTCTACCCTGGAAGCAGATCCCAATTTTAGAAAACGGTTAAAATCAAGAAGTAGGCTAGAAAAAAAATGAGTATAAATAGAAAAAAAATGTTCTGGCTGTAGAAAGTTGCTATGCTTGGGTTGGAGTCAATATGGCGGCATAGAAGCAGGAGATTGCTGTGAGCTCCCCCCATAACCACCTCAAACACCTATGAAATATGACTCTAAACAAATTTTAGAGCTCCAGAACCCAAAAATGACAGAGAAATAAAGCTTCCACTGAAGGCAGCCTGGTAGGAGGACAGGAAGGGTTCATCACAATGTGCTGAGAGTCCAGACTAGCTCCACATGAACCCACAGCTTTAGCCCCAGGGCAGCCAGGACAAACCCCTGCTGGAGCATTCATCAGAGTGGATCACTGGCAGCTGTGGCAGTTTTCAGAATTTTCAACCCATAAGAGCCAGGGACAAATTGAAAAGTCAGTGGAATTTGGCTAAATTTTGGAGAGAGAAGCAGGTTGGGCTGTCTGCCCCCAGAGCAAGAAGGAGTGGAAGTGGCGGCCCTGCAGCCACCTCCACATGGCTGCTTCAGAGCTCCCAGGCTGTAGATTTGCAGAGGGTCCAAGCGATCATACAGAGGCTAAGTGCTTTTGCCTTAACCTGCCCAGACTAAGATCATGGTCTTGGGTGGTGGTGCTGAGGTGTGTGACCAGTGACCCAAAGCTGGTGGGGGCTGCAGAGAAGCTGGCCTCTGAATTGCTCCAGCAGCTGCAAAAACTCCAGTGATTTGGGACAAAGCCCTCCCCTGTGAAAGAATTCTATGGAGCCCAAAAGTCAAGTAATTGACTGGCAACATGAGCAGGCAAAGGAAGCAAAGCAAGAACAGCAATCCAATTTTAGATTCCTTTCTTGGGGACAAAAAGGATCAAAGAATGGAACAGGAGGAAGACAACACAGTTAAAACTTCCACACCAAAAGCTTCCAAGAAAAATGTAAACTGGGTACAGGCCATAGAGGAGCTTAAGAAGGATTTTGAAAACCAAATAAGAGAAGTGAAGGAAAAATTGGGAAGAGAAATGAGAATGATGCAAGAAAATCATGAAAAGAGAGTCAACAACCTGACTGAAGAAAATAACACCTTAAAAAATAGATTAACTCAAACGGCAAAAGAGGCTGAAAAAGCCAATGGAGAGAAGAATGCCTTAAAAAGCTAAATTTGCCAGATGGAAAAAGAATCTCAAAAGCTCACTGAAGAGAATAATTCCTTCAGAATTAGAGTGGAAGAAATGGAAGCTAATGGCCTTATGAGAAATCAAGATACTATTAAACAGATCCAAACAAATGAAAAAATAGAAGGAAAGGTGAAATATCTCATTGAAAAAATGCTGACCTGGAAAATAGATCAAGGAGACACAATTTAAAAATTATTGGACTACCTGAAAGCCATGATCAAAAAAAGAACCTAGAAAGCATCCTTCAAGAAATTCTCAAGGAAAATTGCTCCAATATTGTAGAACCAGGGGGCAAAATAGAACTTGAAAGAATTCACTGGTCACCTCTTGAAAAAGATCCCAAAAGAAAACTCCTAGGAATGTTAAAACCAGGTTACGGAGTTCCCAGATCAAAGAGTAAATATTACAAGCTTCCAAAAAGAAACAATTTGAATATTGTGGGAAAACAGTTAGGATAACACAGGATCTAGCAGCTTCTACATTAAGAGATTGAAGGGTCTGGAATATGATATTCTGGGGATCAAGGGAGCTAGGATTAAAACCAAGAAACACCTACCCAGCAAAACTGAGTATAATGTTTCAGGGAAAAATGAGGTGGAGGATTTCAAGCATTCTTGAGGAAAAAACCAGAACTTAATAGAAAATTTGACATTCAGATACAAGAAGCATGGGAAGGTAAATATGAAAAAGAAATCATAAGGAACTTATCAAATTTGAACTATTTACATACCAACATTGAAAATCAAGAATTGTAACTTGTGAAACTTTTCTCAGTATGAGGATAGGTGAAGGGAATATAAATTTATATATATACATATATATATGTATATATATATATACGTGTGTGTATACATACACATATGTCTATATAGGAGGGTATATATGCATATGAATACATACGTGAGTGCAAGTATTTATGTGTATGTAGACAGGGGGCACAGGATCAATTGAATAGGAAGGGATGATATTTTAAAAGGTGAAATTGAGAGCTCAGAGAGGAATAGAATGAAAGGAGACAGGGAGTGACAGAATGGGGTTAATCATCTCATATAGAAGAGACAAGGGACAACTGTTACAATGGAGGGGAAGAACAGGCAGGCAAAAGGAAATGGGTCAATCTTACTATCATTGAATTTGGCTTACAGAAGGAATGACATACACTCTAAATTGTGTATCTTGGCCTACAGGAAAGTAGTGAAGAAGGGGATGGATGAGACAGGGGAAGATGATGGTGCGGAGAACAGGTTTGTGGGGATGGTTGTTAGAAGCACACACTTCTATAAAGGGACAGGGGAAAAGTAGAAAATAGAATAAGTGGGGGGGGCAGGATAGGAAGGAGGGAAATGTAGTCAGTCTTTCACAATATGTCCATTGTTGAGATGTTCTACATAACTACACATATATGGCTGGTATTGAATTGCTTGTCTTTCCAGTGGGGGTGGGTGATGAGAGTGGAAGGGAAGGAATCTATAATTTAAAGTTCTAAAATCATATATATATATAATCATTATCATTATTATTATTATTATTATTATTATTATTATTATTATTATTATTATTATCATTTACATGCAACTGGGAAATAAGATATACAGGCAGTGGGGTAGGGAGATCAATCTCGCCCTCCCAGAAAGTCAGAGGGGAGATGGAGGAGAATATAGGAGAGTCCAGAAGATTGGGGGAGGGGGTATACAGTGGGATCGCTATTTTGGGGTGGTAGGTAGGGGAAAGATGTGAAGAAATTTAGAACTCAAAATCTCGTATAAATGAATAATGTAAAGTAAAAATAAACAAAAGTTGATTTTAAAAAAATAGAAAGTTGCTACGCTGACAAGTGAGATCAAAATATACTCAGAAGACAGCAAAATCAAAAGTCCTACATCTAAAGATTCAAAGAAAAATATGAATTGGTCTGAGGCCATGGAAGAACTCGAAAAAATGTTTTAAAAAACCAAGTAAGAGAGGTAGAGGAAAATTAGGAAGAAAAATGAGAGTGATTCAAGAAAATCATGAAAAGAAGTCAACAGTTTGGTAAAAGAGGCATAAAGAATATTGAAGAAAATAACATCTTAAAAAGAGAATATGCTAAATCATAAAAGAGGTACAAAAAATCAATGATGGAGAAAAAAGAATTGGTCAAATGGAAAAAAGATGTGTAAAAATTCCCTGAAGAAAAGAACTCTTTCAAAAGCAAAAATGGCCAAAAGCAAAAAGAGGTACAAAACCTCACAGAAGAAAATTTTTAAAAACTGGAATTGAGCAAATGAAAGCTTATGATTTTATGAGACATCAAGAAATAATAAAACAAAATCAAGAGAATGAAAAAATAGAAGAAAATAGGAAATATCTCACCAGAAAAACAATTGACCTGGAAAATATATGCAGGAGAGATAATTTAAAAGGTATTGGAAAGCCATGATCAAAAAAAGAGCCTAAGGTTAGCTAGGTAGACCAGTGAATAGAGCACTGTGTCTGGAGTTAGGAGGACCTGAGTTCAAATCCGGCCTCAGATACTTAACACTTACTAGCCATGTGATCTTGGGCAAGTCACTTAACTCCAACTGCATATATAGACAGAGGTCATGGTGTCAGTTGAGTACAACAGATTAATAGCTATAAAAGTAAAATTAAGGGCTACGAAAAAGTATGCAATCGTAGAGAGAAAAAGGGAAATGTAGAATAAGGTAAATTATCTCACATAAAAGAGGTGGGAAAAAGTTTTTACAGTGGAGGAAAAAAATGGAGGAGGTGATAGGAAATGCTTGAACCTTATTCTTATCAGAATTGGTTCAAAGAGAGAATAATTTATACACTCAGATGAGTATAGAAATCTATCTTACCCTACAGGAAAGTAAGAGGAAAAGGAGATAAAAGAAGAGGATGGGGATAATAGAAGGGAGGATAGATTTGGGGAGGAAGTAGTCAAAAGCAAAACACTTTTGAGGAGAGACAGGGTGAAAAGAGAGAGAGAGAAGAATAAACAGAGGGAAAATGGATGGAGGGAAATACAGTTAAAAATCATAACAGAAAAATTTTTTGCAGCAAGTTTCTCAGATAAATCCTCATTTGTCAAGTCGATAGACAACTGAGTAAAATTTATAACAAAAAAAGTGCCATTCTCCAATTCATAAATGGTCAAAAGATATGAACAGGAAGTTTTCAGATGAAGTAACCAAAGCTATCTATAGCCAAATGGAAAAAAAAAGCTCCAAATCACTATTCATTGGACAAATGCAAACTAAAACAATTCTGAAGTATTACCTCACGCTTATCAAATTGGCTAATACAGCAGAAAAAAAATTGAGACACTAATGCAGTATTGGTGGATTTGTGAACCGATTGAACCCATTCTATAGAACAATTTGGAATTATGTCAAAAGAGATATAAAACTATGCATGCCCTTTGACACCACAATACCACTCTAAGGTCTGTATCCCAAAGAGATTTAAAAAAGAAAAGAAAAGAACCCATGTGTACAAAAATGTTTATGGCAGTTCTTTTCTTGTGGAAAAAAAAATTGAAATTGAGGGGATGTCCATCAATTGGGGAATGGCTGAACAAGTTATGGCATATGATTGTGATGGAATACCATTATGATATAAGAAATGATAAGCAGGATGATCTCAGAAAAAAAAACAAACAAACTGTAAAGACTTAGTGAAATGATGCAAATGAAATGAGCAGAACCAGGAGAACACTGTACACAGTAAGAGCAAGACTCTACAATGATCAACTGTGAATGACAGTTTATCTCAGTAATACAATGATCCCAGACAACTTGGAAGGACTTACGACAAAACTGCTATCCATCCGAGAAAAAGAACTAATGGTGTCTGAATACAGATCAAAGCATACTTTTTTAAAACTTTATTTTTCTTGCATTTTTTGTCTGTTTTCTTTCCTAACATGACAAATATGGAAATAAGTTTTGCATGACAACACATGTATAACCTATATAAAACTGTTTGCCTTTTCAATGAGGGCAGAGGGGAGGGCGGGAGAGAATTTGAAGCTCAAAATTTGTTTTTAAATATTAAAATAGTATTTACATGTACTTGTGAAAAAATAATGTACTAAATAATTTTAAATTTTTTCCGAACCTGTAATTCTATCAAAGCTAAGACCTGTCCAGTAAGGTCAAATTCAAGGGTCAGATACATATAAGATGTGGCATAGAAGTAGAAATAAGTCTATATAGGTAACTCTAGTCTGTAGATTATCAAGCGTATTGATAGGCTTCACCTATTAAAATAAGTTGATCTTTAGAATGTGAGAAACACGCTTTTGGGGATCACAGGACTTCCCACTAGGGTCAGGGACAAGCTTCTGCTGCCAACTGCTTCCCTTGTGGGCCCTTAGGAAGATGCACATAATATACCCCCTTAAAATAACAAGCCCCTTTTCTCTGAAAGAACTCAGAAACAATGTGCAAAGGAAGGTGTTTATTATGCTTCCTGTAAGAAATCAGATGTGGTGCTCACTAGGGACACACTCACACTAATGCAGAAGCATGAATGAGGTTGTACAGTTCCATCCTTCCTTATAGACTTAGGAGTGGTCAAATTCCTCCCTTTATTTCCCTACATTTCCACTCTCTATATGCAGATTATAAGCAGATTACATAGGCTTAGTAGTGAGGATATCTAAGGCTTGAGGAGCCCTGACCTCTTCTAAGGTCAGAGCTGTGTACCACACACCTCGAACTTTCTAATTCTCTCTGGCCCTTGTCAGTTCCAGGAAGGTGAGTTTTAGTAAAGTAAGATAAGGGAGAGCTTCCCCACAACTATTGATTATCTTCCAGTAACTTTTATGGGAGCAAAACAAGATACCATTCATTTTATCATGTCTTACAGGATCACCCTCTTTATGGAGAGACCTTCCCTGTCAAACTATGTAGTACTAGAAGGACTTGGAGAATGATGGCAAACCCATTACAGCTTAAACCTGGACTCTATGATGAAACCTTGCCAAATCTTTGCAGAAAAGTCGATAGCTACCCCCACTTAAGCTTATTCGTAATGAATAGGCATGGTTAACTCTTTTTTTTCCAAAGAAAAGTAAAGTTTATTGAAAGTTCATTAAAAGTTCGCCATATGGGGTAGACTCTTTTTTTTTTTAATTTTATTTTAGTTTGCATCATTCATTTCCACAAGATTTTGAGTTAAATATTTTCTCCCCATCTTTCCCC